>OV816030.1:73200738-73736205 GCA_929113105.1 Agrypnus murinus | reverse complement strand
AAGATCTCCGTGAATGCAGAAATTAACAAATTCCGATTGCACACACAGTACCTATAGTTCCAACCCAAACATTTCCGACCCACCGCTGCTGTCGCTGTCCCGTGCAAATGGCAAGAGCCTGGTTTCCATCGTTCGAAGGGTTCTCTTTACTTTTATAAATATAAAAATTGTTTATTCTCCACACAAACGCTCGTTTAGTTTCGTTGCAGGAAAAGGACAAAAGCGAGCTTCCGAGAAACATAAAAAATTTCCTTTTATTAAGACAATTTTGTTTTTCCTTTTTTAATGCAGGCAGCACAGAGCATCCACGTACATGTGAATTAACTAATGGGCAATCGTAATAATAAGGAACGATTATTGTGTATGTAGTGCGTGTGCGTGAAAAATAACGCACGAAGCTTTCTGTTTGCGCTCACACAGGCTGCTTGATCGAAAAGGATCCTGGGTTCGCTACTCATACACACATATACTATATAGAAATATAGATAATAATAATGTATGCAGTACTGCACACACAATATATCATCAATTCTTGTCTCTTCGCGCCGCAATTAGCAGCTTTGGTGTACAACTCGTGTCGTTACGTAATTTACATTTGTATAATACAATTATGCTGCACACTTTCAGCAGTTTTGAAAAATGCCGAACGCAACAGGCGAACCGCAGAATAAAACTGCAGTTGTGGAGGAAAGCAAGAGGCAACGACCATACCACGTTGAATACACCGGTTCTCGTCCGATCACCGAAGTTAAGCAACGTCGGGCGCGGTCAGTACTTGGATGGGTGACCGCTTGGGAACACCGCGTGCCGTTGCCTCCTTTTTTGTTTTTTGTGACCCTTAAATAATTCCTCTTTAGTTTTGTGGTAGCTCGTGTCGCGTTGTTCTTCCCATTCGAGAATGATTATTGTTATACTAACCCGTTTGCCATTGGAATGAACGCTTTCTTTCGGCCAAGCGATGAGATCTTAATTAGAGCGAAGGCGTTTGTTTGTCCTCTTGTTTTTGCTCGTTAAAATAACGCGCCTGATAAATATTTAAACATAACCGAGAAGAGAATGGGACGAGGACCGACTTTGGAAAGAGAACTTTTTCTAACTTGGTCATAATAATTACAAAACGCTCACCGCAAAGATCTCCGTGAATGCAGAAATTAACAAATTCCGATTGCACACACAGTACCTATAGTTCCAACCCAAACATTTCCGACCCACCGCTGCTGTCGCTGTCCCGTGCAAATGGCAAGAGCCTGGTTTCCATCGTTCGAAGGGTTCTCTTTACTTTTATAAATATAAAAATTGTTTATTCTCCACACAAACGCTCGTTTAGTTTCGTTGCAGGAAAAGGACAAAAGCGAGCTTCCGAGAAACATAAAAAATTTCCTTTTATTAAGACAATTTTGTTTTTCCTTTTTTAATGCAGGCAGCACAGAGCATCCACGTACATGTGAATTAACTAATGGGCAATCGTAATAATAAGGAACGATTATTGTGTATGTAGTGCGTGTGCGTGAAAAATAACGCACGAAGCTTTCTGTTTGCGCTCACACAGGCTGCTTGATCGAAAAGGATCCTGGGTTCGCTACTCATACACACATATACTATATAGAAATATAGATAATAATAATGTATGCAGTACTGCACACACAATATATCATCAATTCTTGTCTCTTCGCGCCGCAATTAGCAGCTTTGGTGTACAACTCGTGTCGTTACGTAATTTACATTTGTATAATACAATTATGCTGCACACTTTCAGCAGTTTTGAAAAATGCCGAACGCAACAGGCGAACCGCAGAATAAAACTGCAGTTGTGGAGGAAAGCAAGAGGCAACGACCATACCACGTTGAATACACCGGTTCTCGTCCGATCACCGAAGTTAAGCAACGTCGGGCGCGGTCAGTACTTGGATGGGTGACCGCTTGGGAACACCGCGTGCCGTTGCCTCCTTTTTTGTTTTTTGTGACCCTTAAATAATTCCTCTTTAGTTTTGTGGTAGCTCGTGTCGCGTTGTTCTTCCCATTCGAGAATGATTATTGTTATACTAACCCGTTTGCCATTGGAATGAACGCTTTCTTTCGGCCAAGCGATGAGATCTTAATTAGAGCGAAGGCGTTTGTTTGTCCTCTTGTTTTTGCTCGTTAAAATAACGCGCCTGATAAATATTTAAACATAACCGAGAAGAGAATGGGACGAGGACCGACTTTGGAAAGAGAACTTTTTCTAACTTGGTCATAATAATTACAAAACGCTCACCGCAAAGATCTCCGTGAATGCAGAAATTAACAAATTCCGATTGCACACACAGTACCTATAGTTCCAACCCAAACATTTCCGACCCACCGCTGCTGTCGCTGTCCCGTGCAAATGGCAAGAGCCTGGTTTCCATCGTTCGAAGGGTTCTCTTTACTTTTATAAATATAAAAATTGTTTATTCTCCACACAAACGCTCGTTTAGTTTCGTTGCAGGAAAAGGACAAAAGCGAGCTTCCGAGAAACATAAAAAATTTCCTTTTATTAAGACAATTTTGTTTTTCCTTTTTTTAATGCAGGCAGCACAGAGCATCCACGTACATGTGAATTAACTAATGGGCAATCGTAATAATAAGGAACGATTATTGTGTATGTAGTGCGTGTGCGTGAAAAATAACGCACGAAGCTTTCTGTTTGCGCTCACACAGGCTGCTTGATCGAAAAGGATCCTGGGTTCGCTACTCATACACACATATACTATATAGAAATATAGATAATAATAATGTATGCAGTACTGCACACACAATATATCATCAATTCTTGTCTCTTCGCGCCGCAATTAGCAGCTTTGGTGTACAACTCGTGTCGTTACGTAATTTACATTTGTATAATACAATTATGCTGCACACTTTCAGCAGTTTTGAAAAATGCCGAACGCAACAGGCGAACCGCAGAATAAAACTGCAGTTGTGGAGGAAAGCAAGAGGCAACGACCATACCACGTTGAATACACCGGTTCTCGTCCGATCACCGAAGTTAAGCAACGTCGGGCGCGGTCAGTACTTGGATGGGTGACCGCTTGGGAACACCGCGTGCCGTTGCCTCCTTTTTTGTTTTTTGTGACCCTTAAATAATTCCTCTTTAGTTTTGTGGTAGCTCGTGTCGCGTTGTTCTTCCCATTCGAGAATGATTATTGTTATACTAACCCGTTTGCCATTGGAATGAACGCTTTCTTTCGGCCAAGCGATGAGATCTTAATTAGAGCGAAGGCGTTTGTTTGTCCTCTTGTTTTTGCTCGTTAAAATAACGCGCCTGATAAATATTTAAACATAACCGAGAAGAGAATGGGACGAGGACCGACTTTGGAAAGAGAACTTTTTCTAACTTGGTCATAATAATTACAAAACGCTCACCGCAAAGATCTCCGTGAATGCAGAAATTAACAAATTCCGATTGCACACACAGTACCTATAGTTCCAACCCAAACATTTCCGACCCACCGCTGCTGTCGCTGTCCCGTGCAAATGGCAAGAGCCTGGTTTCCATCGTTCGAAGGGTTCTCTTTACTTTTATAAATATAAAAATTGTTTATTCTCCACACAAACGCTCGTTTAGTTTCGTTGCAGGAAAAGGACAAAAGCGAGCTTCCGAGAAACATAAAAAATTTCCTTTTATTAAGACAATTTTGTTTTTCCTTTTTTAATGCAGGCAGCACAGAGCATCCACGTACATGTGAATTAACTAATGGGCAATCGTAATAATAAGGAACGATTATTGTGTATGTAGTGCGTGTGCGTGAAAAATAACGCACGAAGCTTTCTGTTTGCGCTCACACAGGCTGCTTGATCGAAAAGGATCCTGGGTTCGCTACTCATACACACATATACTATATAGAAATATAGATAATAATAATGTATGCAGTACTGCACACACAATATATCATCAATTCTTGTCTCTTCGCGCCGCAATTAGCAGCTTTGGTGTACAACTCGTGTCGTTACGTAATTTACATTTGTATAATACAATTATGCTGCACACTTTCAGCAGTTTTGAAAAATGCCGAACGCAACAGGCGAACCGCAGAATAAAACTGCAGTTGTGGAGGAAAGCAAGAGGCAACGACCATACCACGTTGAATACACCGGTTCTCGTCCGATCACCGAAGTTAAGCAACGTCGGGCGCGGTCAGTACTTGGATGGGTGACCGCTTGGGAACACCGCGTGCCGTTGCCTCCTTTTTTGTTTTTTGTGACCCTTAAATAATTCCTCTTTAGTTTTGTGGTAGCTCGTGTCGCGTTGTTCTTCCCATTCGAGAATGATTATTGTTATACTAACCCGTTTGCCATTGGAATGAACGCTTTCTTTCGGCCAAGCGATGAGATCTTAATTAGAGCGAAGGCGTTTGTTTGTCCTCTTGTTTTTGCTCGTTAAAATAACGCGCCTGATAAATATTTAAACATAACCGAGAAGAGAATGGGACGAGGACCGACTTTGGAAAGAGAACTTTTTCTAACTTGGTCATAATAATTACAAAACGCTCACCGCAAAGATCTCCGTGAATGCAGAAATTAACAAATTCCGATTGCACACACAGTACCTATAGTTCCAACCCAAACATTTCCGACCCACCGCTGCTGTCGCTGTCCCGTGCAAATGGCAAGAGCCTGGTTTCCATCGTTCGAAGGGTTCTCTTTACTTTTATAAATATAAAAATTGTTTATTCTCCACACAAACGCTCGTTTAGTTTCGTTGCAGGAAAAGGACAAAAGCGAGCTTCCGAGAAACATAAAAAATTTCCTTTTATTAAGACAATTTTGTTTTTCCTTTTTTAATGCAGGCAGCACAGAGCATCCACGTACATGTGAATTAACTAATGGGCAATCGTAATAATAAGGAACGATTATTGTGTATGTAGTGCGTGTGCGTGAAAAATAACGCACGAAGCTTTCTGTTTGCGCTCACACAGGCTGCTTGATCGAAAAGGATCCTGGGTTCGCTACTCATACACACATATACTATATAGAAATATAGATAATAATAATGTATGCAGTACTGCACACACAATATATCATCAATTCTTGTCTCTTCGCGCCGCAATTAGCAGCTTTGGTGTACAACTCGTGTCGTTACGTAATTTACATTTGTATAATACAATTATGCTGCACACTTTCAGCAGTTTTGAAAAATGCCGAACGCAACAGGCGAACCGCAGAATAAAACTGCAGTTGTGGAGGAAAGCAAGAGGCAACGACCATACCACGTTGAATACACCGGTTCTCGTCCGATCACCGAAGTTAAGCAACGTCGGGCGCGGTCAGTACTTGGATGGGTGACCGCTTGGGAACACCGCGTGCCGTTGCCTCCTTTTTTGTTTTTTGTGACCCTTAAATAATTCCTCTTTAGTTTTGTGGTAGCTCGTGTCGCGTTGTTCTTCCCATTCGAGAATGATTATTGTTATACTAACCCGTTTGCCATTGGAATGAACGCTTTCTTTCGGCCAAGCGATGAGATCTTAATTAGAGCGAAGGCGTTTGTTTGTCCTCTTGTTTTTGCTCGTTAAAATAACGCGCCTGATAAATATTTAAACATAACCGAGAAGAGAATGGGACGAGGACCGACTTTGGAAAGAGAACTTTTTCTAACTTGGTCATAATAATTACAAAACGCTCACCGCAAAGATCTCCGTGAATGCAGAAATTAACAAATTCCGATTGCACACACAGTACCTATAGTTCCAACCCAAACATTTCCGACCCACCGCTGCTGTCGCTGTCCCGTGCAAATGGCAAGAGCCTGGTTTCCATCGTTCGAAGGGTTCTCTTTACTTTTATAAATATAAAAATTGTTTATTCTCCACACAAACGCTCGTTTAGTTTCGTTGCAGGAAAAGGACAAAAGCGAGCTTCCGAGAAACATAAAAAATTTCCTTTTATTAAGACAATTTTGTTTTTCCTTTTTTAATGCAGGCAGCACAGAGCATCCACGTACATGTGAATTAACTAATGGGCAATCGTAATAATAAGGAACGATTATTGTGTATGTAGTGCGTGTGCGTGAAAAATAACGCACGAAGCTTTCTGTTTGCGCTCACACAGGCTGCTTGATCGAAAAGGATCCTGGGTTCGCTACTCATACACACATATACTATATAGAAATATAGATAATAATAATGTATGCAGTACTGCACACACAATATATCATCAATTCTTGTCTCTTCGCGCCGCAATTAGCAGCTTTGGTGTACAACTCGTGTCGTTACGTAATTTACATTTGTATAATACAATTATGCTGCACACTTTCAGCAGTTTTGAAAAATGCCGAACGCAACAGGCGAACCGCAGAATAAAACTGCAGTTGTGGAGGAAAGCAAGAGGCAACGACCATACCACGTTGAATACACCGGTTCTCGTCCGATCACCGAAGTTAAGCAACGTCGGGCGCGGTCAGTACTTGGATGGGTGACCGCTTGGGAACACCGCGTGCCGTTGCCTCCTTTTTTGTTTTTTGTGACCCTTAAATAATTCCTCTTTAGTTTTGTGGTAGCTCGTGTCGCGTTGTTCTTCCCATTCGAGAATGATTATTGTTATACTAACCCGTTTGCCATTGGAATGAACGCTTTCTTTCGGCCAAGCGATGAGATCTTAATTAGAGCGAAGGCGTTTGTTTGTCCTCTTGTTTTTGCTCGTTAAAATAACGCGCCTGATAAATATTTAAACATAACCGAGAAGAGAATGGGACGAGGACCGACTTTGGAAAGAGAACTTTTTCTAACTTGGTCATAATAATTACAAAACGCTCACCGCAAAGATCTCCGTGAATGCAGAAATTAACAAATTCCGATTGCACACACAGTACCTATAGTTCCAACCCAAACATTTCCGACCCACCGCTGCTGTCGCTGTCCCGTGCAAATGGCAAGAGCCTGGTTTCCATCGTTCGAAGGGTTCTCTTTACTTTTATAAATATAAAAATTGTTTATTCTCCACACAAACGCTCGTTTAGTTTCGTTGCAGGAAAAGGACAAAAGCGAGCTTCCGAGAAACATAAAAAATTTCCTTTTATTAAGACAATTTTGTTTTTCCTTTTTTAATGCAGGCAGCACAGAGCATCCACGTACATGTGAATTAACTAATGGGCAATCGTAATAATAAGGAACGATTATTGTGTATGTAGTGCGTGTGCGTGAAAAATAACGCACGAAGCTTTCTGTTTGCGCTCACACAGGCTGCTTGATCGAAAAGGATCCTGGGTTCGCTACTCATACACACATATACTATATAGAAATATAGATAATAATAATGTATGCAGTACTGCACACACAATATATCATCAATTCTTGTCTCTTCGCGCCGCAATTAGCAGCTTTGGTGTACAACTCGTGTCGTTACGTAATTTACATTTGTATAATACAATTATGCTGCACACTTTCAGCAGTTTTGAAAAATGCCGAACGCAACAGGCGAACCGCAGAATAAAACTGCAGTTGTGGAGGAAAGCAAGAGGCAACGACCATACCACGTTGAATACACCGGTTCTCGTCCGATCACCGAAGTTAAGCAACGTCGGGCGCGGTCAGTACTTGGATGGGTGACCGCTTGGGAACACCGCGTGCCGTTGCCTCCTTTTTTGTTTTTTGTGACCCTTAAATAATTCCTCTTTAGTTTTGTGGTAGCTCGTGTCGCGTTGTTCTTCCCATTCGAGAATGATTATTGTTATACTAACCCGTTTGCCATTGGAATGAACGCTTTCTTTCGGCCAAGCGATGAGATCTTAATTAGAGCGAAGGCGTTTGTTTGTCCTCTTGTTTTTGCTCGTTAAAATAACGCGCCTGATAAATATTTAAACATAACCGAGAAGAGAATGGGACGAGGACCGACTTTGGAAAGAGAACTTTTTCTAACTTGGTCATAATAATTACAAAACGCTCACCGCAAAGATCTCCGTGAATGCAGAAATTAACAAATTCCGATTGCACACACAGTACCTATAGTTCCAACCCAAACATTTCCGACCCACCGCTGCTGTCGCTGTCCCGTGCAAATGGCAAGAGCCTGGTTTCCATCGTTCGAAGGGTTCTCTTTACTTTTATAAATATAAAAATTGTTTATTCTCCACACAAACGCTCGTTTAGTTTCGTTGCAGGAAAAGGACAAAAGCGAGCTTCCGAGAAACATAAAAAATTTCCTTTTATTAAGACAATTTTGTTTTTCCTTTTTTAATGCAGGCAGCACAGAGCATCCACGTACATGTGAATTAACTAATGGGCAATCGTAATAATAAGGAACGATTATTGTGTATGTAGTGCGTGTGCGTGAAAAATAACGCACGAAGCTTTCTGTTTGCGCTCACACAGGCTGCTTGATCGAAAAGGATCCTGGGTTCGCTACTCATACACACATATACTATATAGAAATATAGATAATAATAATGTATGCAGTACTGCACACACAATATATCATCAATTCTTGTCTCTTCGCGCCGCAATTAGCAGCTTTGGTGTACAACTCGTGTCGTTACGTAATTTACATTTGTATAATACAATTATGCTGCACACTTTCAGCAGTTTTGAAAAATGCCGAACGCAACAGGCGAACCGCAGAATAAAACTGCAGTTGTGGAGGAAAGCAAGAGGCAACGACCATACCACGTTGAATACACCGGTTCTCGTCCGATCACCGAAGTTAAGCAACGTCGGGCGCGGTCAGTACTTGGATGGGTGACCGCTTGGGAACACCGCGTGCCGTTGCCTCCTTTTTTGTTTTTTGTGACCCTTAAATAATTCCTCTTTAGTTTTGTGGTAGCTCGTGTCGCGTTGTTCTTCCCATTCGAGAATGATTATTGTTATACTAACCCGTTTGCCATTGGAATGAACGCTTTCTTTCGGCCAAGCGATGAGATCTTAATTAGAGCGAAGGCGTTTGTTTGTCCTCTTGTTTTTGCTCGTTAAAATAACGCGCCTGATAAATATTTAAACATAACCGAGAAGAGAATGGGACGAGGACCGACTTTGGAAAGAGAACTTTTTCTAACTTGGTCATAATAATTACAAAACGCTCACCGCAAAGATCTCCGTGAATGCAGAAATTAACAAATTCCGATTGCACACACAGTACCTATAGTTCCAACCCAAACATTTCCGACCCACCGCTGCTGTCGCTGTCCCGTGCAAATGGCAAGAGCCTGGTTTCCATCGTTCGAAGGGTTCTCTTTACTTTTATAAATATAAAAATTGTTTATTCTCCACACAAACGCTCGTTTAGTTTCGTTGCAGGAAAAGGACAAAAGCGAGCTTCCGAGAAACATAAAAAATTTCCTTTTATTAAGACAATTTTGTTTTTCCTTTTTTAATGCAGGCAGCACAGAGCATCCACGTACATGTGAATTAACTAATGGGCAATCGTAATAATAAGGAACGATTATTGTGTATGTAGTGCGTGTGCGTGAAAAATAACGCACGAAGCTTTCTGTTTGCGCTCACACAGGCTGCTTGATCGAAAAGGATCCTGGGTTCGCTACTCATACACACATATACTATATAGAAATATAGATAATAATAATGTATGCAGTACTGCACACACAATATATCATCAATTCTTGTCTCTTCGCGCCGCAATTAGCAGCTTTGGTGTACAACTCGTGTCGTTACGTAATTTACATTTGTATAATACAATTATGCTGCACACTTTCAGCAGTTTTGAAAAATGCCGAACGCAACAGGCGAACCGCAGAATAAAACTGCAGTTGTGGAGGAAAGCAAGAGGCAACGACCATACCACGTTGAATACACCGGTTCTCGTCCGATCACCGAAGTTAAGCAACGTCGGGCGCGGTCAGTACTTGGATGGGTGACCGCTTGGGAACACCGCGTGCCGTTGCCTCCTTTTTTGTTTTTTGTGACCCTTAAATAATTCCTCTTTAGTTTTGTGGTAGCTCGTGTCGCGTTGTTCTTCCCATTCGAGAATGATTATTGTTATACTAACCCGTTTGCCATTGGAATGAACGCTTTCTTTCGGCCAAGCGATGAGATCTTAATTAGAGCGAAGGCGTTTGTTTGTCCTCTTGTTTTTGCTCGTTAAAATAACGCGCCTGATAAATATTTAAACATAACCGAGAAGAGAATGGGACGAGGACCGACTTTGGAAAGAGAACTTTTTCTAACTTGGTCATAATAATTACAAAACGCTCACCGCAAAGATCTCCGTGAATGCAGAAATTAACAAATTCCGATTGCACACACAGTACCTATAGTTCCAACCCAAACATTTCCGACCCACCGCTGCTGTCGCTGTCCCGTGCAAATGGCAAGAGCCTGGTTTCCATCGTTCGAAGGGTTCTCTTTACTTTTATAAATATAAAAATTGTTTATTCTCCACACAAACGCTCGTTTAGTTTCGTTGCAGGAAAAGGACAAAAGCGAGCTTCCGAGAAACATAAAAAATTTCCTTTTATTAAGACAATTTTGTTTTTCCTTTTTTAATGCAGGCAGCACAGAGCATCCACGTACATGTGAATTAACTAATGGGCAATCGTAATAATAAGGAACGATTATTGTGTATGTAGTGCGTGTGCGTGAAAAATAACGCACGAAGCTTTCTGTTTGCGCTCACACAGGCTGCTTGATCGAAAAGGATCCTGGGTTCGCTACTCATACACACATATACTATATAGAAATATAGATAATAATAATGTATGCAGTACTGCACACACAATATATCATCAATTCTTGTCTCTTCGCGCCGCAATTAGCAGCTTTGGTGTACAACTCGTGTCGTTACGTAATTTACATTTGTATAATACAATTATGCTGCACACTTTCAGCAGTTTTGAAAAATGCCGAACGCAACAGGCGAACCGCAGAATAAAACTGCAGTTGTGGAGGAAAGCAAGAGGCAACGACCATACCACGTTGAATACACCGGTTCTCGTCCGATCACCGAAGTTAAGCAACGTCGGGCGCGGTCAGTACTTGGATGGGTGACCGCTTGGGAACACCGCGTGCCGTTGCCTCCTTTTTTGTTTTTTGTGACCCTTAAATAATTCCTCTTTAGTTTTGTGGTAGCTCGTGTCGCGTTGTTCTTCCCATTCGAGAATGATTATTGTTATACTAACCCGTTTGCCATTGGAATGAACGCTTTCTTTCGGCCAAGCGATGAGATCTTAATTAGAGCGAAGGCGTTTGTTTGTCCTCTTGTTTTTGCTCGTTAAAATAACGCGCCTGATAAATATTTAAACATAACCGGGAAGAGAATGGGACGAGGACCGACTTTGGAAAGAGAACTTTTTCTAACTTGGTCATAATAATTACAAAACGCTCACCGCAAAGATCTCCGTGAATGCAGAAATTAACAAATTCCGATTGCACACACAGTACCTATAGTTCCAACCCAAACATTTCCGACCCACCGCTGCTGTCGCTGTCCCGTGCAAATGGCAAGAGCCTGGTTTCCATCGTTCGAAGGGTTCTCTTTACTTTTATAAATATAAAAATTGTTTATTCTCCACACAAACGCTCGTTTAGTTTCGTTGCAGGAAAAGGACAAAAGCGAGCTTCCGAGAAACATAAAAAATTTCCTTTTATTAAGACAATTTTGTTTTTCCTTTTTTAATGCAGGCAGCACAGAGCATCCACGTACATGTGAATTAACTAATGGGCAATCGTAATAATAAGGAACGATTATTGTGTATGTAGTGCGTGTGCGTGAAAAATAACGCACGAAGCTTTCTGTTTGCGCTCACACAGGCTGCTTGATCGAAAAGGATCCTGGGTTCGCTACTCATACACACATATACTATATAGAAATATAGATAATAATAATGTATGCAGTACTGCACACACAATATATCATCAATTCTTGTCTCTTCGCGCCGCAATTAGCAGCTTTGGTGTACAACTCGTGTCGTTACGTAATTTACATTTGTATAATACAATTATGCTGCACACTTTCAGCAGTTTTGAAAAATGCCGAACGCAACAGGCGAACCGCAGAATAAAACTGCAGTTGTGGAGGAAAGCAAGAGGCAACGACCATACCACGTTGAATACACCGGTTCTCGTCCGATCACCGAAGTTAAGCAACGTCGGGCGCGGTCAGTACTTGGATGGGTGACCGCTTGGGAACACCGCGTGCCGTTGCCTCCTTTTTTGTTTTTTGTGACCCTTAAATAATTCCTCTTTAGTTTTGTGGTAGCTCGTGTCGCGTTGTTCTTCCCATTCGAGAATGATTATTGTTATACTAACCCGTTTGCCATTGGAATGAACGCTTTCTTTCGGCCAAGCGATGAGATCTTAATTAGAGCGAAGGCGTTTGTTTGTCCTCTTGTTTTTGCTCGTTAAAATAACGCGCCTGATAAATATTTAAACATAACCGAGAAGAGAATGGGACGAGGACCGACTTTGGAAAGAGAACTTTTTCTAACTTGGTCATAATAATTACAAAACGCTCACCGCAAAGATCTCCGTGAATGCAGAAATTAACAAATTCCGATTGCACACACAGTACCTATAGTTCCAACCCAAACATTTCCGACCCACCGCTGCTGTCGCTGTCCCGTGCAAATGGCAAGAGCCTGGTTTCCATCGTTCGAAGGGTTCTCTTTACTTTTATAAATATAAAAATTGTTTATTCTCCACACAAACGCTCGTTTAGTTTCGTTGCAGGAAAAGGACAAAAGCGAGCTTCCGAGAAACATAAAAAATTTCCTTTTATTAAGACAATTTTGTTTTTCCTTTTTTAATGCAGGCAGCACAGAGCATCCACGTACATGTGAATTAACTAATGGGCAATCGTAATAATAAGGAACGATTATTGTGTATGTAGTGCGTGTGCGTGAAAAATAACGCACGAAGCTTTCTGTTTGCGCTCACACAGGCTGCTTGATCGAAAAGGATCCTGGGTTCGCTACTCATACACACATATACTATATAGAAATATAGATAATAATAATGTATGCAGTACTGCACACACAATATATCATCAATTCTTGTCTCTTCGCGCCGCAATTAGCAGCTTTGGTGTACAACTCGTGTCGTTACGTAATTTACATTTGTATAATACAATTATGCTGCACACTTTCAGCAGTTTTGAAAAATGCCGAACGCAACAGGCGAACCGCAGAATAAAACTGCAGTTGTGGAGGAAAGCAAGAGGCAACGACCATACCACGTTGAATACACCGGTTCTCGTCCGATCACCGAAGTTAAGCAACGTCGGGCGCGGTCAGTACTTGGATGGGTGACCGCTTGGGAACACCGCGTGCCGTTGCCTCCTTTTTTGTTTTTTGTGACCCTTAAATAATTCCTCTTTAGTTTTGTGGTAGCTCGTGTCGCGTTGTTCTTCCCATTCGAGAATGATTATTGTTATACTAACCCGTTTGCCATTGGAATGAACGCTTTCTTTCGGCCAAGCGATGAGATCTTAATTAGAGCGAAGGCGTTTGTTTGTCCTCTTGTTTTTGCTCGTTAAAATAACGCGCCTGATAAATATTTAAACATAACCGAGAAGAGAATGGGACGAGGACCGACTTTGGAAAGAGAACTTTTTCTAACTTGGTCATAATAATTACAAAACGCTCACCGCAAAGATCTCCGTGAATGCAGAAATTAACAAATTCCGATTGCACACACAGTACCTATAGTTCCAACCCAAACATTTCCGACCCACCGCTGCTGTCGCTGTCCCGTGCAAATGGCAAGAGCCTGGTTTCCATCGTTCGAAGGGTTCTCTTTACTTTTATAAATATAAAAATTGTTTATTCTCCACACAAACGCTCGTTTAGTTTCGTTGCAGGAAAAGGACAAAAGCGAGCTTCCGAGAAACATAAAAAATTTCCTTTTATTAAGACAATTTTGTTTTTCCTTTTTTAATGCAGGCAGCACAGAGCATCCACGTACATGTGAATTAACTAATGGGCAATCGTAATAATAAGGAACGATTATTGTGTATGTAGTGCGTGTGCGTGAAAAATAACGCACGAAGCTTTCTGTTTGCGCTCACACAGGCTGCTTGATCGAAAAGGATCCTGGGTTCGCTACTCATACACACATATACTATATAGAAATATAGATAATAATAATGTATGCAGTACTGCACACACAATATATCATCAATTCTTGTCTCTTCGCGCCGCAATTAGCAGCTTTGGTGTACAACTCGTGTCGTTACGTAATTTACATTTGTATAATACAATTATGCTGCACACTTTCAGCAGTTTTGAAAAATGCCGAACGCAACAGGCGAACCGCAGAATAAAACTGCAGTTGTGGAGGAAAGCAAGAGGCAACGACCATACCACGTTGAATACACCGGTTCTCGTCCGATCACCGAAGTTAAGCAACGTCGGGCGCGGTCAGTACTTGGATGGGTGACCGCTTGGGAACACCGCGTGCCGTTGCCTCCTTTTTTGTTTTTTGTGACCCTTAAATAATTCCTCTTTAGTTTTGTGGTAGCTCGTGTCGCGTTGTTCTTCCCATTCGAGAATGATTATTGTTATACTAACCCGTTTGCCATTGGAATGAACGCTTTCTTTCGGCCAAGCGATGAGATCTTAATTAGAGCGAAGGCGTTTGTTTGTCCTCTTGTTTTTGCTCGTTAAAATAACGCGCCTGATAAATATTTAAACATAACCGAGAAGAGAATGGGACGAGGACCGACTTTGGAAAGAGAACTTTTTCTAACTTGGTCATAATAATTACAAAACGCTCACCGCAAAGATCTCCGTGAATGCAGAAATTAACAAATTCCGATTGCACACACAGTACCTATAGTTCCAACCCAAACATTTCCGACCCACCGCTGCTGTCGCTGTCCCGTGCAAATGGCAAGAGCCTGGTTTCCATCGTTCGAAGGGTTCTCTTTACTTTTATAAATATAAAAATTGTTTATTCTCCACACAAACGCTCGTTTAGTTTCGTTGCAGGAAAAGGACAAAAGCGAGCTTCCGAGAAACATAAAAAATTTCCTTTTATTAAGACAATTTTGTTTTTCCTTTTTTAATGCAGGCAGCACAGAGCATCCACGTACATGTGAATTAACTAATGGGCAATCGTAATAATAAGGAACGATTATTGTGTATGTAGTGCGTGTGCGTGAAAAATAACGCACGAAGCTTTCTGTTTGCGCTCACACAGGCTGCTTGATCGAAAAGGATCCTGGGTTCGCTACTCATACACACATATACTATATAGAAATATAGATAATAATAATGTATGCAGTACTGCACACACAATATATCATCAATTCTTGTCTCTTCGCGCCGCAATTAGCAGCTTTGGTGTACAACTCGTGTCGTTACGTAATTTACATTTGTATAATACAATTATGCTGCACACTTTCAGCAGTTTTGAAAAATGCCGAACGCAACAGGCGAACCGCAGAATAAAACTGCAGTTGTGGAGGAAAGCAAGAGGCAACGACCATACCACGTTGAATACACCGGTTCTCGTCCGATCACCGAAGTTAAGCAACGTCGGGCGCGGTCAGTACTTGGATGGGTGACCGCTTGGGAACACCGCGTGCCGTTGCCTCCTTTTTTGTTTTTTGTGACCCTTAAATAATTCCTCTTTAGTTTTGTGGTAGCTCGTGTCGCGTTGTTCTTCCCATTCGAGAATGATTATTGTTATACTAACCCGTTTGCCATTGGAATGAACGCTTTCTTTCGGCCAAGCGATGAGATCTTAATTAGAGCGAAGGCGTTTGTTTGTCCTCTTGTTTTTGCTCGTTAAAATAACGCGCCTGATAAATATTTAAACATAACCGAGAAGAGAATGGGACGAGGACCGACTTTGGAAAGAGAACTTTTTCTAACTTGGTCATAATAATTACAAAACGCTCACCGCAAAGATCTCCGTGAATGCAGAAATTAACAAATTCCGATTGCACACACAGTACCTATAGTTCCAACCCAAACATTTCCGACCCACCGCTGCTGTCGCTGTCCCGTGCAAATGGCAAGAGCCTGGTTTCCATCGTTCGAAGGGTTCTCTTTACTTTTATAAATATAAAAATTGTTTATTCTCCACACAAACGCTCGTTTAGTTTCGTTGCAGGAAAAGGACAAAAGCGAGCTTCCGAGAAACATAAAAAATTTCCTTTTATTAAGACAATTTTGTTTTTCCTTTTTTAATGCAGGCAGCACAGAGCATCCACGTACATGTGAATTAACTAATGGGCAATCGTAATAATAAGGAACGATTATTGTGTATGTAGTGCGTGTGCGTGAAAAATAACGCACGAAGCTTTCTGTTTGCGCTCACACAGGCTGCTTGATCGAAAAGGATCCTGGGTTCGCTACTCATACACACATATACTATATAGAAATATAGATAATAATAATGTATGCAGTACTGCACACACAATATATCATCAATTCTTGTCTCTTCGCGCCGCAATTAGCAGCTTTGGTGTACAACTCGTGTCGTTACGTAATTTACATTTGTATAATACAATTATGCTGCACACTTTCAGCAGTTTTGAAAAATGCCGAACGCAACAGGCGAACCGCAGAATAAAACTGCAGTTGTGGAGGAAAGCAAGAGGCAACGACCATACCACGTTGAATACACCGGTTCTCGTCCGATCACCGAAGTTAAGCAACGTCGGGCGCGGTCAGTACTTGGATGGGTGACCGCTTGGGAACACCGCGTGCCGTTGCCTCCTTTTTTGTTTTTTGTGACCCTTAAATAATTCCTCTTTAGTTTTGTGGTAGCTCGTGTCGCGTTGTTCTTCCCATTCGAGAATGATTATTGTTATACTAACCCGTTTGCCATTGGAATGAACGCTTTCTTTCGGCCAAGCGATGAGATCTTAATTAGAGCGAAGGCGTTTGTTTGTCCTCTTGTTTTTGCTCGTTAAAATAACGCGCCTGATAAATATTTAAACATAACCGAGAAGAGAATGGGACGAGGACCGACTTTGGAAAGAGAACTTTTTCTAACTTGGTCATAATAATTACAAAACGCTCACCGCAAAGATCTCCGTGAATGCAGAAATTAACAAATTCCGATTGCACACACAGTACCTATAGTTCCAACCCAAACATTTCCGACCCACCGCTGCTGTCGCTGTCCCGTGCAAATGGCAAGAGCCTGGTTTCCATCGTTCGAAGGGTTCTCTTTACTTTTATAAATATAAAAATTGTTTATTCTCCACACAAACGCTCGTTTAGTTTCGTTGCAGGAAAAGGACAAAAGCGAGCTTCCGAGAAACATAAAAAATTTCCTTTTATTAAGACAATTTTGTTTTTCCTTTTTTAATGCAGGCAGCACAGAGCATCCACGTACATGTGAATTAACTAATGGGCAATCGTAATAATAAGGAACGATTATTGTGTATGTAGTGCGTGTGCGTGAAAAATAACGCACGAAGCTTTCTGTTTGCGCTCACACAGGCTGCTTGATCGAAAAGGATCCTGGGTTCGCTACTCATACACACATATACTATATAGAAATATAGATAATAATAATGTATGCAGTACTGCACACACAATATATCATCAATTCTTGTCTCTTCGCGCCGCAATTAGCAGCTTTGGTGTACAACTCGTGTCGTTACGTAATTTACATTTGTATAATACAATTATGCTGCACACTTTCAGCAGTTTTGAAAAATGCCGAACGCAACAGGCGAACCGCAGAATAAAACTGCAGTTGTGGAGGAAAGCAAGAGGCAACGACCATACCACGTTGAATACACCGGTTCTCGTCCGATCACCGAAGTTAAGCAACGTCGGGCGCGGTCAGTACTTGGATGGGTGACCGCTTGGGAACACCGCGTGCCGTTGCCTCCTTTTTTGTTTTTTGTGACCCTTAAATAATTCCTCTTTAGTTTTGTGGTAGCTCGTGTCGCGTTGTTCTTCCCATTCGAGAATGATTATTGTTATACTAACCCGTTTGCCATTGGAATGAACGCTTTCTTTCGGCCAAGCGATGAGATCTTAATTAGAGCGAAGGCGTTTGTTTGTCCTCTTGTTTTTGCTCGTTAAAATAACGCGCCTGATAAATATTTAAACATAACCGGGAAGAGAATGGGACGAGGACCGACTTTGGAAAGAGAACTTTTTCTAACTTGGTCATAATAATTACAAAACGCTCACCGCAAAGATCTCCGTGAATGCAGAAATTAACAAATTCCGATTGCACACACAGTACCTATAGTTCCAACCCAAACATTTCCGACCCACCGCTGCTGTCGCTGTCCCGTGCAAATGGCAAGAGCCTGGTTTCCATCGTTCGAAGGGTTCTCTTTACTTTTATAAATATAAAAATTGTTTATTCTCCACACAAACGCTCGTTTAGTTTCGTTGCAGGAAAAGGACAAAAGCGAGCTTCCGAGAAACATAAAAAATTTCCTTTTATTAAGACAATTTTGTTTTTCCTTTTTTAATGCAGGCAGCACAGAGCATCCACGTACATGTGAATTAACTAATGGGCAATCGTAATAATAAGGAACGATTATTGTGTATGTAGTGCGTGTGCGTGAAAAATAACGCACGAAGCTTTCTGTTTGCGCTCACACAGGCTGCTTGATCGAAAAGGATCCTGGGTTCGCTACTCATACACACATATACTATATAGAAATATAGATAATAATAATGTATGCAGTACTGCACACACAATATATCATCAATTCTTGTCTCTTCGCGCCGCAATTAGCAGCTTTGGTGTACAACTCGTGTCGTTACGTAATTTACATTTGTATAATACAATTATGCTGCACACTTTCAGCAGTTTTGAAAAATGCCGAACGCAACAGGCGAACCGCAGAATAAAACTGCAGTTGTGGAGGAAAGCAAGAGGCAACGACCATACCACGTTGAATACACCGGTTCTCGTCCGATCACCGAAGTTAAGCAACGTCGGGCGCGGTCAGTACTTGGATGGGTGACCGCTTGGGAACACCGCGTGCCGTTGCCTCCTTTTTTGTTTTTTGTGACCCTTAAATAATTCCTCTTTAGTTTTGTGGTAGCTCGTGTCGCGTTGTTCTTCCCATTCGAGAATGATTATTGTTATACTAACCCGTTTGCCATTGGAATGAACGCTTTCTTTCGGCCAAGCGATGAGATCTTAATTAGAGCGAAGGCGTTTGTTTGTCCTCTTGTTTTTGCTCGTTAAAATAACGCGCCTGATAAATATTTAAACATAACCGAGAAGAGAATGGGACGAGGACCGACTTTGGAAAGAGAACTTTTTCTAACTTGGTCATAATAATTACAAAACGCTCACCGCAAAGATCTCCGTGAATGCAGAAATTAACAAATTCCGATTGCACACACAGTACCTATAGTTCCAACCCAAACATTTCCGACCCACCGCTGCTGTCGCTGTCCCGTGCAAATGGCAAGAGCCTGGTTTCCATCGTTCGAAGGGTTCTCTTTACTTTTATAAATATAAAAATTGTTTATTCTCCACACAAACGCTCGTTTAGTTTCGTTGCAGGAAAAGGACAAAAGCGAGCTTCCGAGAAACATAAAAAATTTCCTTTTATTAAGACAATTTTGTTTTTCCTTTTTTAATGCAGGCAGCACAGAGCATCCACGTACATGTGAATTAACTAATGGGCAATCGTAATAATAAGGAACGATTATTGTGTATGTAGTGCGTGTGCGTGAAAAATAACGCACGAAGCTTTCTGTTTGCGCTCACACAGGCTGCTTGATCGAAAAGGATCCTGGGTTCGCTACTCATACACACATATACTATATAGAAATATAGATAATAATAATGTATGCAGTACTGCACACACAATATATCATCAATTCTTGTCTCTTCGCGCCGCAATTAGCAGCTTTGGTGTACAACTCGTGTCGTTACGTAATTTACATTTGTATAATACAATTATGCTGCACACTTTCAGCAGTTTTGAAAAATGCCGAACGCAACAGGCGAACCGCAGAATAAAACTGCAGTTGTGGAGGAAAGCAAGAGGCAACGACCATACCACGTTGAATACACCGGTTCTCGTCCGATCACCGAAGTTAAGCAACGTCGGGCGCGGTCAGTACTTGGATGGGTGACCGCTTGGGAACACCGCGTGCCGTTGCCTCCTTTTTTGTTTTTTGTGACCCTTAAATAATTCCTCTTTAGTTTTGTGGTAGCTCGTGTCGCGTTGTTCTTCCCATTCGAGAATGATTATTGTTATACTAACCCGTTTGCCATTGGAATGAACGCTTTCTTTCGGCCAAGCGATGAGATCTTAATTAGAGCGAAGGCGTTTGTTTGTCCTCTTGTTTTTGCTCGTTAAAATAACGCGCCTGATAAATATTTAAACATAACCGGGAAGAGAATGGGACGAGGACCGACTTTGGAAAGAGAACTTTTTCTAACTTGGTCATAATAATTACAAAACGCTCACCGCAAAGATCTCCGTGAATGCAGAAATTAACAAATTCCGATTGCACACACAGTACCTATAGTTCCAACCCAAACATTTCCGACCCACCGCTGCTGTCGCTGTCCCGTGCAAATGGCAAGAGCCTGGTTTCCATCGTTCGAAGGGTTCTCTTTACTTTTATAAATATAAAAATTGTTTATTCTCCACACAAACGCTCGTTTAGTTTCGTTGCAGGAAAAGGACAAAAGCGAGCTTCCGAGAAACATAAAAAATTTCCTTTTATTAAGACAATTTTGTTTTTCCTTTTTTAATGCAGGCAGCACAGAGCATCCACGTACATGTGAATTAACTAATGGGCAATCGTAATAATAAGGAACGATTATTGTGTATGTAGTGCGTGTGCGTGAAAAATAACGCACGAAGCTTTCTGTTTGCGCTCACACAGGCTGCTTGATCGAAAAGGATCCTGGGTTCGCTACTCATACACACATATACTATATAGAAATATAGATAATAATAATGTATGCAGTACTGCACACACAATATATCATCAATTCTTGTCTCTTCGCGCCGCAATTAGCAGCTTTGGTGTACAACTCGTGTCGTTACGTAATTTACATTTGTATAATACAATTATGCTGCACACTTTCAGCAGTTTTGAAAAATGCCGAACGCAACAGGCGAACCGCAGAATAAAACTGCAGTTGTGGAGGAAAGCAAGAGGCAACGACCATACCACGTTGAATACACCGGTTCTCGTCCGATCACCGAAGTTAAGCAACGTCGGGCGCGGTCAGTACTTGGATGGGTGACCGCTTGGGAACACCGCGTGCCGTTGCCTCCTTTTTTGTTTTTTGTGACCCTTAAATAATTCCTCTTTAGTTTTGTGGTAGCTCGTGTCGCGTTGTTCTTCCCATTCGAGAATGATTATTGTTATACTAACCCGTTTGCCATTGGAATGAACGCTTTCTTTCGGCCAAGCGATGAGATCTTAATTAGAGCGAAGGCGTTTGTTTGTCCTCTTGTTTTTGCTCGTTAAAATAACGCGCCTGATAAATATTTAAACATAACCGAGAAGAGAATGGGACGAGGACCGACTTTGGAAAGAGAACTTTTTCTAACTTGGTCATAATAATTACAAAACGCTCACCGCAAAGATCTCCGTGAATGCAGAAATTAACAAATTCCGATTGCACACACAGTACCTATAGTTCCAACCCAAACATTTCCGACCCACCGCTGCTGTCGCTGTCCCGTGCAAATGGCAAGAGCCTGGTTTCCATCGTTCGAAGGGTTCTCTTTACTTTTATAAATATAAAAATTGTTTATTCTCCACACAAACGCTCGTTTAGTTTCGTTGCAGGAAAAGGACAAAAGCGAGCTTCCGAGAAACATAAAAAATTTCCTTTTATTAAGACAATTTTGTTTTTCCTTTTTTAATGCAGGCAGCACAGAGCATCCACGTACATGTGAATTAACTAATGGGCAATCGTAATAATAAGGAACGATTATTGTGTATGTAGTGCGTGTGCGTGAAAAATAACGCACGAAGCTTTCTGTTTGCGCTCACACAGGCTGCTTGATCGAAAAGGATCCTGGGTTCGCTACTCATACACACATATACTATATAGAAATATAGATAATAATAATGTATGCAGTACTGCACACACAATATATCATCAATTCTTGTCTCTTCGCGCCGCAATTAGCAGCTTTGGTGTACAACTCGTGTCGTTACGTAATTTACATTTGTATAATACAATTATGCTGCACACTTTCAGCAGTTTTGAAAAATGCCGAACGCAACAGGCGAACCGCAGAATAAAACTGCAGTTGTGGAGGAAAGCAAGAGGCAACGACCATACCACGTTGAATACACCGGTTCTCGTCCGATCACCGAAGTTAAGCAACGTCGGGCGCGGTCAGTACTTGGATGGGTGACCGCTTGGGAACACCGCGTGCCGTTGCCTCCTTTTTTGTTTTTTGTGACCCTTAAATAATTCCTCTTTAGTTTTGTGGTAGCTCGTGTCGCGTTGTTCTTCCCATTCGAGAATGATTATTGTTATACTAACCCGTTTGCCATTGGAATGAACGCTTTCTTTCGGCCAAGCGATGAGATCTTAATTAGAGCGAAGGCGTTTGTTTGTCCTCTTGTTTTTGCTCGTTAAAATAACGCGCCTGATAAATATTTAAACATAACCGAGAAGAGAATGGGACGAGGACCGACTTTGGAAAGAGAACTTTTTCTAACTTGGTCATAATAATTACAAAACGCTCACCGCAAAGATCTCCGTGAATGCAGAAATTAACAAATTCCGATTGCACACACAGTACCTATAGTTCCAACCCAAACATTTCCGACCCACCGCTGCTGTCGCTGTCCCGTGCAAATGGCAAGAGCCTGGTTTCCATCGTTCGAAGGGTTCTCTTTACTTTTATAAATATAAAAATTGTTTATTCTCCACACAAACGCTCGTTTAGTTTCGTTGCAGGAAAAGGACAAAAGCGAGCTTCCGAGAAACATAAAAAATTTCCTTTTATTAAGACAATTTTGTTTTTCCTTTTTTAATGCAGGCAGCACAGAGCATCCACGTACATGTGAATTAACTAATGGGCAATCGTAATAATAAGGAACGATTATTGTGTATGTAGTGCGTGTGCGTGAAAAATAACGCACGAAGCTTTCTGTTTGCGCTCACACAGGCTGCTTGATCGAAAAGGATCCTGGGTTCGCTACTCATACACACATATACTATATAGAAATATAGATAATAATAATGTATGCAGTACTGCACACACAATATATCATCAATTCTTGTCTCTTCGCGCCGCAATTAGCAGCTTTGGTGTACAACTCGTGTCGTTACGTAATTTACATTTGTATAATACAATTATGCTGCACACTTTCAGCAGTTTTGAAAAATGCCGAACGCAACAGGCGAACCGCAGAATAAAACTGCAGTTGTGGAGGAAAGCAAGAGGCAACGACCATACCACGTTGAATACACCGGTTCTCGTCCGATCACCGAAGTTAAGCAACGTCGGGCGCGGTCAGTACTTGGATGGGTGACCGCTTGGGAACACCGCGTGCCGTTGCCTCCTTTTTTGTTTTTTGTGACCCTTAAATAATTCCTCTTTAGTTTTGTGGTAGCTCGTGTCGCGTTGTTCTTCCCATTCGAGAATGATTATTGTTATACTAACCCGTTTGCCATTGGAATGAACGCTTTCTTTCGGCCAAGCGATGAGATCTTAATTAGAGCGAAGGCGTTTGTTTGTCCTCTTGTTTTTGCTCGTTAAAATAACGCGCCTGATAAATATTTAAACATAACCGAGAAGAGAATGGGACGAGGACCGACTTTGGAAAGAGAACTTTTTCTAACTTGGTCATAATAATTACAAAACGCTCACCGCAAAGATCTCCGTGAATGCAGAAATTAACAAATTCCGATTGCACACACAGTACCTATAGTTCCAACCCAAACATTTCCGACCCACCGCTGCTGTCGCTGTCCCGTGCAAATGGCAAGAGCCTGGTTTCCATCGTTCGAAGGGTTCTCTTTACTTTTATAAATATAAAAATTGTTTATTCTCCACACAAACGCTCGTTTAGTTTCGTTGCAGGAAAAGGACAAAAGCGAGCTTCCGAGAAACATAAAAAATTTCCTTTTATTAAGACAATTTTGTTTTTCCTTTTTTAATGCAGGCAGCACAGAGCATCCACGTACATGTGAATTAACTAATGGGCAATCGTAATAATAAGGAACGATTATTGTGTATGTAGTGCGTGTGCGTGAAAAATAACGCACGAAGCTTTCTGTTTGCGCTCACACAGGCTGCTTGATCGAAAAGGATCCTGGGTTCGCTACTCATACACACATATACTATATAGAAATATAGATAATAATAATGTATGCAGTACTGCACACACAATATATCATCAATTCTTGTCTCTTCGCGCCGCAATTAGCAGCTTTGGTGTACAACTCGTGTCGTTACGTAATTTACATTTGTATAATACAATTATGCTGCACACTTTCAGCAGTTTTGAAAAATGCCGAACGCAACAGGCGAACCGCAGAATAAAACTGCAGTTGTGGAGGAAAGCAAGAGGCAACGACCATACCACGTTGAATACACCGGTTCTCGTCCGATCACCGAAGTTAAGCAACGTCGGGCGCGGTCAGTACTTGGATGGGTGACCGCTTGGGAACACCGCGTGCCGTTGCCTCCTTTTTTGTTTTTTGTGACCCTTAAATAATTCCTCTTTAGTTTTGTGGTAGCTCGTGTCGCGTTGTTCTTCCCATTCGAGAATGATTATTGTTATACTAACCCGTTTGCCATTGGAATGAACGCTTTCTTTCGGCCAAGCGATGAGATCTTAATTAGAGCGAAGGCGTTTGTTTGTCCTCTTGTTTTTGCTCGTTAAAATAACGCGCCTGATAAATATTTAAACATAACCGAGAAGAGAATGGGACGAGGACCGACTTTGGAAAGAGAACTTTTTCTAACTTGGTCATAATAATTACAAAACGCTCACCGCAAAGATCTCCGTGAATGCAGAAATTAACAAATTCCGATTGCACACACAGTACCTATAGTTCCAACCCAAACATTTCCGACCCACCGCTGCTGTCGCTGTCCCGTGCAAATGGCAAGAGCCTGGTTTCCATCGTTCGAAGGGTTCTCTTTACTTTTATAAATATAAAAATTGTTTATTCTCCACACAAACGCTCGTTTAGTTTCGTTGCAGGAAAAGGACAAAAGCGAGCTTCCGAGAAACATAAAAAATTTCCTTTTATTAAGACAATTTTGTTTTTCCTTTTTTAATGCAGGCAGCACAGAGCATCCACGTACATGTGAATTAACTAATGGGCAATCGTAATAATAAGGAACGATTATTGTGTATGTAGTGCGTGTGCGTGAAAAATAACGCACGAAGCTTTCTGTTTGCGCTCACACAGGCTGCTTGATCGAAAAGGATCCTGGGTTCGCTACTCATACACACATATACTATATAGAAATATAGATAATAATAATGTATGCAGTACTGCACACACAATATATCATCAATTCTTGTCTCTTCGCGCCGCAATTAGCAGCTTTGGTGTACAACTCGTGTCGTTACGTAATTTACATTTGTATAATACAATTATGCTGCACACTTTCAGCAGTTTTGAAAAATGCCGAACGCAACAGGCGAACCGCAGAATAAAACTGCAGTTGTGGAGGAAAGCAAGAGGCAACGACCATACCACGTTGAATACACCGGTTCTCGTCCGATCACCGAAGTTAAGCAACGTCGGGCGCGGTCAGTACTTGGATGGGTGACCGCTTGGGAACACCGCGTGCCGTTGCCTCCTTTTTTGTTTTTTGTGACCCTTAAATAATTCCTCTTTAGTTTTGTGGTAGCTCGTGTCGCGTTGTTCTTCCCATTCGAGAATGATTATTGTTATACTAACCCGTTTGCCATTGGAATGAACGCTTTCTTTCGGCCAAGCGATGAGATCTTAATTAGAGCGAAGGCGTTTGTTTGTCCTCTTGTTTTTGCTCGTTAAAATAACGCGCCTGATAAATATTTAAACATAACCGAGAAGAGAATGGGACGAGGACCGACTTTGGAAAGAGAACTTTTTCTAACTTGGTCATAATAATTACAAAACGCTCACCGCAAAGATCTCCGTGAATGCAGAAATTAACAAATTCCGATTGCACACACAGTACCTATAGTTCCAACCCAAACATTTCCGACCCACCGCTGCTGTCGCTGTCCCGTGCAAATGGCAAGAGCCTGGTTTCCATCGTTCGAAGGGTTCTCTTTACTTTTATAAATATAAAAATTGTTTATTCTCCACACAAACGCTCGTTTAGTTTCGTTGCAGGAAAAGGACAAAAGCGAGCTTCCGAGAAACATAAAAAATTTCCTTTTATTAAGACAATTTTGTTTTTCCTTTTTTAATGCAGGCAGCACAGAGCATCCACGTACATGTGAATTAACTAATGGGCAATCGTAATAATAAGGAACGATTATTGTGTATGTAGTGCGTGTGCGTGAAAAATAACGCACGAAGCTTTCTGTTTGCGCTCACACAGGCTGCTTGATCGAAAAGGATCCTGGGTTCGCTACTCATACACACATATACTATATAGAAATATAGATAATAATAATGTATGCAGTACTGCACACACAATATATCATCAATTCTTGTCTCTTCGCGCCGCAATTAGCAGCTTTGGTGTACAACTCGTGTCGTTACGTAATTTACATTTGTATAATACAATTATGCTGCACACTTTCAGCAGTTTTGAAAAATGCCGAACGCAACAGGCGAACCGCAGAATAAAACTGCAGTTGTGGAGGAAAGCAAGAGGCAACGACCATACCACGTTGAATACACCGGTTCTCGTCCGATCACCGAAGTTAAGCAACGTCGGGCGCGGTCAGTACTTGGATGGGTGACCGCTTGGGAACACCGCGTGCCGTTGCCTCCTTTTTTGTTTTTTGTGACCCTTAAATAATTCCTCTTTAGTTTTGTGGTAGCTCGTGTCGCGTTGTTCTTCCCATTCGAGAATGATTATTGTTATACTAACCCGTTTGCCATTGGAATGAACGCTTTCTTTCGGCCAAGCGATGAGATCTTAATTAGAGCGAAGGCGTTTGTTTGTCCTCTTGTTTTTGCTCGTTAAAATAACGCGCCTGATAAATATTTAAACATAACCGAGAAGAGAATGGGACGAGGACCGACTTTGGAAAGAGAACTTTTTCTAACTTGGTCATAATAATTACAAAACGCTCACCGCAAAGATCTCCGTGAATGCAGAAATTAACAAATTCCGATTGCACACACAGTACCTATAGTTCCAACCCAAACATTTCCGACCCACCGCTGCTGTCGCTGTCCCGTGCAAATGGCAAGAGCCTGGTTTCCATCGTTCGAAGGGTTCTCTTTACTTTTATAAATATAAAAATTGTTTATTCTCCACACAAACGCTCGTTTAGTTTCGTTGCAGGAAAAGGACAAAAGCGAGCTTCCGAGAAACATAAAAAATTTCCTTTTATTAAGACAATTTTGTTTTTCCTTTTTTAATGCAGGCAGCACAGAGCATCCACGTACATGTGAATTAACTAATGGGCAATCGTAATAATAAGGAACGATTATTGTGTATGTAGTGCGTGTGCGTGAAAAATAACGCACGAAGCTTTCTGTTTGCGCTCACACAGGCTGCTTGATCGAAAAGGATCCTGGGTTCGCTACTCATACACACATATACTATATAGAAATATAGATAATAATAATGTATGCAGTACTGCACACACAATATATCATCAATTCTTGTCTCTTCGCGCCGCAATTAGCAGCTTTGGTGTACAACTCGTGTCGTTACGTAATTTACATTTGTATAATACAATTATGCTGCACACTTTCAGCAGTTTTGAAAAATGCCGAACGCAACAGGCGAACCGCAGAATAAAACTGCAGTTGTGGAGGAAAGCAAGAGGCAACGACCATACCACGTTGAATACACCGGTTCTCGTCCGATCACCGAAGTTAAGCAACGTCGGGCGCGGTCAGTACTTGGATGGGTGACCGCTTGGGAACACCGCGTGCCGTTGCCTCCTTTTTTGTTTTTTGTGACCCTTAAATAATTCCTCTTTAGTTTTGTGGTAGCTCGTGTCGCGTTGTTCTTCCCATTCGAGAATGATTATTGTTATACTAACCCGTTTGCCATTGGAATGAACGCTTTCTTTCGGCCAAGCGATGAGATCTTAATTAGAGCGAAGGCGTTTGTTTGTCCTCTTGTTTTTGCTCGTTAAAATAACGCGCCTGATAAATATTTAAACATAACCGAGAAGAGAATGGGACGAGGACCGACTTTGGAAAGAGAACTTTTTCTAACTTGGTCATAATAATTACAAAACGCTCACCGCAAAGATCTCCGTGAATGCAGAAATTAACAAATTCCGATTGCACACACAGTACCTATAGTTCCAACCCAAACATTTCCGACCCACCGCTGCTGTCGCTGTCCCGTGCAAATGGCAAGAGCCTGGTTTCCATCGTTCGAAGGGTTCTCTTTACTTTTATAAATATAAAAATTGTTTATTCTCCACACAAACGCTCGTTTAGTTTCGTTGCAGGAAAAGGACAAAAGCGAGCTTCCGAGAAACATAAAAAATTTCCTTTTATTAAGACAATTTTGTTTTTCCTTTTTTTAATGCAGGCAGCACAGAGCATCCACGTACATGTGAATTAACTAATGGGCAATCGTAATAATAAGGAACGATTATTGTGTATGTAGTGCGTGTGCGTGAAAAATAACGCACGAAGCTTTCTGTTTGCGCTCACACAGGCTGCTTGATCGAAAAGGATCCTGGGTTCGCTACTCATACACACATATACTATATAGAAATATAGATAATAATAATGTATGCAGTACTGCACACACAATATATCATCAATTCTTGTCTCTTCGCGCCGCAATTAGCAGCTTTGGTGTACAACTCGTGTCGTTACGTAATTTACATTTGTATAATACAATTATGCTGCACACTTTCAGCAGTTTTGAAAAATGCCGAACGCAACAGGCGAACCGCAGAATAAAACTGCAGTTGTGGAGGAAAGCAAGAGGCAACGACCATACCACGTTGAATACACCGGTTCTCGTCCGATCACCGAAGTTAAGCAACGTCGGGCGCGGTCAGTACTTGGATGGGTGACCGCTTGGGAACACCGCGTGCCGTTGCCTCCTTTTTTGTTTTTTGTGACCCTTAAATAATTCCTCTTTAGTTTTGTGGTAGCTCGTGTCGCGTTGTTCTTCCCATTCGAGAATGATTATTGTTATACTAACCCGTTTGCCATTGGAATGAACGCTTTCTTTCGGCCAAGCGATGAGATCTTAATTAGAGCGAAGGCGTTTGTTTGTCCTCTTGTTTTTGCTCGTTAAAATAACGCGCCTGATAAATATTTAAACATAACCGAGAAGAGAATGGGACGAGGACCGACTTTGGAAAGAGAACTTTTTCTAACTTGGTCATAATAATTACAAAACGCTCACCGCAAAGATCTCCGTGAATGCAGAAATTAACAAATTCCGATTGCACACACAGTACCTATAGTTCCAACCCAAACATTTCCGACCCACCGCTGCTGTCGCTGTCCCGTGCAAATGGCAAGAGCCTGGTTTCCATCGTTCGAAGGGTTCTCTTTACTTTTATAAATATAAAAATTGTTTATTCTCCACACAAACGCTCGTTTAGTTTCGTTGCAGGAAAAGGACAAAAGCGAGCTTCCGAGAAACATAAAAAATTTCCTTTTATTAAGACAATTTTGTTTTTCCTTTTTTAATGCAGGCAGCACAGAGCATCCACGTACATGTGAATTAACTAATGGGCAATCGTAATAATAAGGAACGATTATTGTGTATGTAGTGCGTGTGCGTGAAAAATAACGCACGAAGCTTTCTGTTTGCGCTCACACAGGCTGCTTGATCGAAAAGGATCCTGGGTTCGCTACTCATACACACATATACTATATAGAAATATAGATAATAATAATGTATGCAGTACTGCACACACAATATATCATCAATTCTTGTCTCTTCGCGCCGCAATTAGCAGCTTTGGTGTACAACTCGTGTCGTTACGTAATTTACATTTGTATAATACAATTATGCTGCACACTTTCAGCAGTTTTGAAAAATGCCGAACGCAACAGGCGAACCGCAGAATAAAACTGCAGTTGTGGAGGAAAGCAAGAGGCAACGACCATACCACGTTGAATACACCGGTTCTCGTCCGATCACCGAAGTTAAGCAACGTCGGGCGCGGTCAGTACTTGGATGGGTGACCGCTTGGGAACACCGCGTGCCGTTGCCTCCTTTTTTGTTTTTTGTGACCCTTAAATAATTCCTCTTTAGTTTTGTGGTAGCTCGTGTCGCGTTGTTCTTCCCATTCGAGAATGATTATTGTTATACTAACCCGTTTGCCATTGGAATGAACGCTTTCTTTCGGCCAAGCGATGAGATCTTAATTAGAGCGAAGGCGTTTGTTTGTCCTCTTGTTTTTGCTCGTTAAAATAACGCGCCTGATAAATATTTAAACATAACCGAGAAGAGAATGGGACGAGGACCGACTTTGGAAAGAGAACTTTTTCTAACTTGGTCATAATAATTACAAAACGCTCACCGCAAAGATCTCCGTGAATGCAGAAATTAACAAATTCCGATTGCACACACAGTACCTATAGTTCCAACCCAAACATTTCCGACCCACCGCTGCTGTCGCTGTCCCGTGCAAATGGCAAGAGCCTGGTTTCCATCGTTCGAAGGGTTCTCTTTACTTTTATAAATATAAAAATTGTTTATTCTCCACACAAACGCTCGTTTAGTTTCGTTGCAGGAAAAGGACAAAAGCGAGCTTCCGAGAAACATAAAAAATTTCCTTTTATTAAGACAATTTTGTTTTTCCTTTTTTAATGCAGGCAGCACAGAGCATCCACGTACATGTGAATTAACTAATGGGCAATCGTAATAATAAGGAACGATTATTGTGTATGTAGTGCGTGTGCGTGAAAAATAACGCACGAAGCTTTCTGTTTGCGCTCACACAGGCTGCTTGATCGAAAAGGATCCTGGGTTCGCTACTCATACACACATATACTATATAGAAATATAGATAATAATAATGTATGCAGTACTGCACACACAATATATCATCAATTCTTGTCTCTTCGCGCCGCAATTAGCAGCTTTGGTGTACAACTCGTGTCGTTACGTAATTTACATTTGTATAATACAATTATGCTGCACACTTTCAGCAGTTTTGAAAAATGCCGAACGCAACAGGCGAACCGCAGAATAAAACTGCAGTTGTGGAGGAAAGCAAGAGGCAACGACCATACCACGTTGAATACACCGGTTCTCGTCCGATCACCGAAGTTAAGCAACGTCGGGCGCGGTCAGTACTTGGATGGGTGACCGCTTGGGAACACCGCGTGCCGTTGCCTCCTTTTTTGTTTTTTGTGACCCTTAAATAATTCCTCTTTAGTTTTGTGGTAGCTCGTGTCGCGTTGTTCTTCCCATTCGAGAATGATTATTGTTATACTAACCCGTTTGCCATTGGAATGAACGCTTTCTTTCGGCCAAGCGATGAGATCTTAATTAGAGCGAAGGCGTTTGTTTGTCCTCTTGTTTTTGCTCGTTAAAATAACGCGCCTGATAAATATTTAAACATAACCGAGAAGAGAATGGGACGAGGACCGACTTTGGAAAGAGAACTTTTTCTAACTTGGTCATAATAATTACAAAACGCTCACCGCAAAGATCTCCGTGAATGCAGAAATTAACAAATTCCGATTGCACACACAGTACCTATAGTTCCAACCCAAACATTTCCGACCCACCGCTGCTGTCGCTGTCCCGTGCAAATGGCAAGAGCCTGGTTTCCATCGTTCGAAGGGTTCTCTTTACTTTTATAAATATAAAAATTGTTTATTCTCCACACAAACGCTCGTTTAGTTTCGTTGCAGGAAAAGGACAAAAGCGAGCTTCCGAGAAACATAAAAAATTTCCTTTTATTAAGACAATTTTGTTTTTCCTTTTTTAATGCAGGCAGCACAGAGCATCCACGTACATGTGAATTAACTAATGGGCAATCGTAATAATAAGGAACGATTATTGTGTATGTAGTGCGTGTGCGTGAAAAATAACGCACGAAGCTTTCTGTTTGCGCTCACACAGGCTGCTTGATCGAAAAGGATCCTGGGTTCGCTACTCATACACACATATACTATATAGAAATATAGATAATAATAATGTATGCAGTACTGCACACACAATATATCATCAATTCTTGTCTCTTCGCGCCGCAATTAGCAGCTTTGGTGTACAACTCGTGTCGTTACGTAATTTACATTTGTATAATACAATTATGCTGCACACTTTCAGCAGTTTTGAAAAATGCCGAACGCAACAGGCGAACCGCAGAATAAAACTGCAGTTGTGGAGGAAAGCAAGAGGCAACGACCATACCACGTTGAATACACCGGTTCTCGTCCGATCACCGAAGTTAAGCAACGTCGGGCGCGGTCAGTACTTGGATGGGTGACCGCTTGGGAACACCGCGTGCCGTTGCCTCCTTTTTTGTTTTTTGTGACCCTTAAATAATTCCTCTTTAGTTTTGTGGTAGCTCGTGTCGCGTTGTTCTTCCCATTCGAGAATGATTATTGTTATACTAACCCGTTTGCCATTGGAATGAACGCTTTCTTTCGGCCAAGCGATGAGATCTTAATTAGAGCGAAGGCGTTTGTTTGTCCTCTTGTTTTTGCTCGTTAAAATAACGCGCCTGATAAATATTTAAACATAACCGAGAAGAGAATGGGACGAGGACCGACTTTGGAAAGAGAACTTTTTCTAACTTGGTCATAATAATTACAAAACGCTCACCGCAAAGATCTCCGTGAATGCAGAAATTAACAAATTCCGATTGCACACACAGTACCTATAGTTCCAACCCAAACATTTCCGACCCACCGCTGCTGTCGCTGTCCCGTGCAAATGGCAAGAGCCTGGTTTCCATCGTTCGAAGGGTTCTCTTTACTTTTATAAATATAAAAATTGTTTATTCTCCACACAAACGCTCGTTTAGTTTCGTTGCAGGAAAAGGACAAAAGCGAGCTTCCGAGAAACATAAAAAATTTCCTTTTATTAAGACAATTTTGTTTTTCCTTTTTTAATGCAGGCAGCACAGAGCATCCACGTACATGTGAATTAACTAATGGGCAATCGTAATAATAAGGAACGATTATTGTGTATGTAGTGCGTGTGCGTGAAAAATAACGCACGAAGCTTTCTGTTCGCGCTCACACAGGCTGCTTGATCGAAAAGGATCCTGGGTTCGCTACTCATTTATGTATTTATTTAACATTGTGACCAACAGCAAAAACCAATTACAGGCCACAAAAAATAAATGTATACACATGAAAAAACACAAATAATAAAAATGATAATATAAGTAATGACAAACAATAAAAAAAGTGAATTAAACTAAAAATGATTTAGTAGGTACATGATAAAACTATAAGTAACAATACAAAATTATAATAATTACAAACATGCCAATTCCTAACAATTATGAATTCTAATGGATATAAATAAAAATAGATAAAAAATTATAAAAAAAATAGATAGAAGTAGATTCCTTCAGTAAGAAGTAGATGCCCCTTATATATACAAAGTGAAAATCATTATAAATTCATCAATTTATAACAATTATAAATTCTAATAGATATATAGATAAATACAAATATATAAAAAGACAAATAATATAATAGACAGAAAAATAGAAAAATAGAAGTAAATCTCTTCAGTAAATACCTCTAAAATGTGCCAAGTGAAAATAATTATGTGATCGGAAATTCATAACAAGTAAACTTTATAATAAATACAAACTAACTCATATGATTATTCGTTAAATGGCTCCTTGGACCGAAAGAATCAAAATCTGACAAGTTTCTTAAATGCGTTTACTGAAACTGTCAAGATATCGCAATTGGTTATTTGGTTGATTAAAAGGCACATCCTACATAAAGGCGAGTTAAAAGCATGGTTTGTTCTTTGACGAGGTATGTAAAACATTTCAGACGTTCTGGAATTATATTGTGGAATTCTGAAATTTAATTTATTAAGTATTTTTGACGAGTCTATAAGTCCTCTAATAAGCTTAAAAATGAATAAAGCATCAGAAAATTTACGTCTGCTTTCTAGTGTACTTATTTGAAATTCCTGACGCAACACAGAAGAACGAATGTCGTAAGGGTATTCGCCATATTTTTTAAAGTAGATAAACCGTAGAAACTTTTTTTGTACCATTTCAATTCGGTTTATGTGAGCATAATAATAAGGGGACCATATAACTGAACCATATTCCAAATGACATCTTACGAGTGTATTATACAGTGTAATGAATGATTGAATTCTCGAAAACTGCCTCGAATTTCTTATTATGTATCCCAATGTTCGATAAGCTTTATTTATCGCTTGGGTTATATGGTCATTAAAGGTTAGCTTTATATCAAACAATATGCCCAAGTCTTTTGCATACGTCCGCCTTTCAAGAACAATGTTTCCCAACTTATAGTCATAAATATAGGTGGTAGTTTTCCTATTAAACGACACGACTATACATTTGTTAATATTAAAATCAAGATGATTTCTTTCAGACCACTGATTGATATTTGTTAAATCCGTTTGTAAGTTACTACAATCAGACAGTGATTTAATAGTATTGTAAATCTTGAAATCATCTGCAAATAGCTGGTAGTTAGAAAAGGATATATTTTTTGGTAAGTCATTAATTAGTATTAAAAATAATAGTGGTCCGAGATTAGATCCTTGAGGCACCCCTGATAAAGTATGGAAATAAACCGAAGCAGTACTATTAAATACCACATATTGTTTTCGATCATGTAAATATGATATCATTAATTTTAACAAGGGATCAGAAAAACCAAACATGTGAAGTTTCTTTAAAAGTATATCATGGTCGACTCTATCGAAAGTCTTTGAAAAGTCTGTATAAATAACGTCAACTTGAAAATTATTGTTGACGGCATCAGTTAATTCCTGAGTGAATTGTACTAGATTTGTACAATTAATATCGGTCTGAAGAACAGGTCTGAAATTAGTAATATCGGAAGAGTTTCCTGATTTATAAATGGGACAAACTTTAGTTGTTTTCCACTCTTCAGGAAAGGCAGAGGTGCGCAGAATTAAATTAAAAATATCTGTTAGCGGCTTCGTGAGATATTCAGACAACCCTTTAATTAAATACGGTGGAATACCATCCGGGCCTACTGATTTTTTTGGTTTTAGTTTAGAAATAGCCTCACGAACATCCTCCTCTGTAATTGAAGTCAAGGTAAGCGTAGGCAATATAGATATAATCGATGCATATTCCTTTATGTCATAGTTGGCTTTATTATTTCGATAAACTGATTTAAAATAGTCGGCAAAGCCATTTGCAATATCTTTCCTATCCGTTAAGATTGAATCATTATAGTGCATCTCGTCATTACTAGTTCGATTATTTCGTCTTGAAGCTTTGACAAACGAAAAAAAGGTACTACTGTCAATAATCAAATCATCTTCTATTCCTGCGACGTACATTTTATAAGCTTCCTTAATATCCCGTTTAATTTTTGTTCTTAAAAATTTAAATTCATTTAAATATTCCATATTGTTTGATGTCTTATATTTATTTCTGCATTTGTTTTTTCTTCTAATATTCCTAATTATGTCTGCTGTAAACCAAACAGGATATACATGTTTTCTAGGCTGAATTTTTGGTACACATTCGTCTAGGATTTTGTATAATTGTCTATAAAACAATGCAATCAGTTGATTCACATCAGTAATGTTATTATTGTTCCAACTAAATTCCCTCATTTTGTTATATAATTGCAAGAAGTCTGCCTTTTTGAAGTTATATTGTATACCACCAAAGGTATCGGAAGACCCAATCTTGGCATTCCTAATACACAACTCACAACTTAATGCTGGATGATTACTGTCTTCCAACACCAATGGAGTCTGACATCTATCTAAATTAATCACTGTGTTGCTCAATATAACATCTAAGACTCTTTCGCGCGAATTTTGAATATAATTATATTGTTGGAAATTCATCAAATTTATGAAATTTAACAGCAGGTCACTATTAACATCATTCTGTAATGGAATAATTTTATCGACATTAGGTTTTAACGGAATATTAAGGTCGCCTAATATTATAAATTTAGAATTTGTTTCAAAATTATGTAAGTTTGATTCCACTCGACCAAAATAATCTTCATAACATGCCGTTGGCGACCTAGGTGGAATATACACTACAGATATATAGCAAGTCACATTGTCAAAATTAATTTTTACTCCCGTACTTTCGTATAATAGATGATCTGGAGACTCCAGAAACAACACTTTTTCACAATGATATGAATTTCTTATTCCAATTAAAACGCCCCCGCCAGTAGATTTATTTAACTCGAGATTTCGAGACTTTCTAAAAACAAAATAATTTGATGGAAATAGCTCGCCATCATACACATTTGATTGTAACCAAGATTCCGTTATGGCAAACGCATCAGAATCTTGTGCCGCAACGCTCATGTAGAAATCATTACATTTTGTATTTAACCCCCTAACATTTTGATATATTATATTTAATTGGAGATCATTTCCATCAATGGACATCATTTAAATCGTTTAAGGATTTTATTGTAAATACTTTGGAGCTATCTGTTTTGCGAGCCATAATCTTTCCATTTCGTACCCAAACGTATTTAATATCATTCTTCTTCTGGTACTCTCGGCACTGGGCTAATAATGCTCGATTAGTTCTAGTAAGGGACTCGTTGATATAAATGTTTGCTTGAGCGTGATTTTTTATAAAAGGTAAGTCATCCACCAGATGGGATGTATTGAAATTTCGCTTTATTTTCCTAGCTTGCAGGAACTTATCTTTGTGCATCCGACTAATGAATTTAACTATGATTCCTCTGGACTGTTGCGGTTTTAGTGGATTTTTCTTTAATCGATGGCAGGCATCTATCATACTGGAATTAATCGGAACCTGCAGCACTTTTCCAACGGCTTGTATTGTAGTTAATACTTGCTCGTCTTTTGGTTCAGGTATTCCCTGCATTTCTATACAATTTAACCGTGAATATTGCTCAATGTCGTTTATTCTATTTTTAAGTGAATTATTTTCTTCTTGCAAGTGTTTGTTTGCTGTATTTAGTTCATCAATTTTAGCTATATAAGTTTGTATCATTGCATCTTGATTATTTAAATGGTTTTTTACATCAGCTAATTGTTCATGACAAGAGTCAACCGATTGAGCCAATAATTTGATTTGTTCCATAATTTCACTTAATTTAGAATCAATATTTACGGTTGATTTAGTATTGTAATGAGCGCGGTCAGCCCTTTGAACTCCACCGTCGAATGTTCGAGAATGCGTGTGACTCACCCGCGTGCGTCATCGACGGCGCGAAAAATCAATAGACCTTCTACAAGAATCTACAGTATTTTCTAGAAGAATGTACGGTATATAAACGCCGGCTGGCGCGAAAGGGAATTCAATTAGTGAACCGCGAGCAATTAGACGTGTTAGTAGTCGCAAGTGGTAATAGATAAATATCTGAGTAGAATATAAATGTATGTGAAATAAATATGGTGGTTAAATATAAATAATAGTTAATAGTTAGTTTATAATTTTGTTTTGTAAATTAGTTAAGATTGAATTAGTGTGTATTAAGTGTGAATGTTTTCTCTCTATTAATAGATGATTTGAACAGCACTTGTGTTATTATTTAAAAAGGACGTTTCAGTGGTGTCAGGTGTGGGATTTTAAAATAAATAAAATCGCGTAATAAACAAAGTGCTGTGAGAATAAACTGTTAGTGTTAAAAACAACTGCAGCTAATCATTAAAATGGCGATGAAACTGTTAAAAGATCTGAAGGTAATAGACTTAAAACGTGAACTGGAGGAACGGGACTTGGAAACAACGGGCCTTAAAAGCGTGTTAATAAATCGGCTAAGAGAATGGCTTTTGGAACAGAAAAAAGACCCTGAAAGTTTCCTATTCGAAATACCTGGACCCGCAATTGATACTAACGTGTTGTTAAGTAAAATGGAAGAGAATTCTAGAATGTTGAAAGAAGAACTACTGGAAAAGTCCGAAGAGAATTCTAGAAAGTCTGAAGAAAATTCTAGAATATTAAAAGAAGAACTACTGCAAAAGTCCGAAGAGAATTCTAGAAAGTCCGAAGAAAATTCTAGAATATTAAAAGAAGAATTACTGGAAAAGTCTGAAGAAAATTCTAGAATGTTGAAACAAGAATTACTAGAAAAGGCAGAAGAAACTGTTAGAATGCTAAAGGAAGAAATACTGGAGAATTCCAAGAAATCCGAAGAAAACTCCAGAAGGCTTAAAGAAGAATTACTAGAAAAGTCCGAAGAAAGTTCTAGAAGACTTAAAGGAGAATTGCTGGACAATGTCAAAGCGTTAGAAGATAAAGTTTTCGAGGAATTGGAAAAACAGGATAGGGTAATAAAGATGGTAGAAGAGAAAATAGCCCAAATGCAATTACCACCAACAACTGAGAAAGATAGCGTAACTAAAATGTTGGAAGATAGAATGAGTCAACTACGGTTTTCCTCAACTTCTGAGTGGCCGAAACAATTTAAAGAAGAAAAGGATCCTGCCGTAGGGATAAAAGTAAAACCACCCACGTTCGATGGGAAAATACCTTGGTCCACCTATTACAAACAATTTGAGGCGGCCGCTGGGGCCAACGGATGGACAAGCAAGGAAAAGGCCGTTTCTTTAACTGTGGCTTTGCGTGGAGACGCTTTGAACGTCCTGCAAACAATCCCAGCCGGACAGGAAAATGATTACCAGTTATTAGTGTCTAGATTGGAGATGAGATATGGAGACGCGCATCTTCAACAAGTGTATCACGCGCAAGTGAAGAATCGTGTCCAGAAGAATGGAGAAAGCCTTCAGGAGTTTGAAGCCGATGTAGCGCGGCTTGTCCGATTGGCGTACCCTACGGCACCCGATTCATTTCTGGGACAACTCGCCGTGCAGACCTTCATTGATGGACTAAGAGACGGGGAAACACAGCAGTCATTAAGGCTGGCGCGACCAAGAACAACTGATGATGCGCTTGCTCACGCGTTAGAATTTGAAGCCGCAAAACAAGCGTCCCGAGGCCACGGGCGAGTTCGAACTGTTGCAGAAGAAGAGGAAGATTCCAAAGATCGCCTAGAAGAGTTGTTAATGAGAGTTCTTCAGAAGGAAGAGAGCCGTAAGAAGAATCTTCAAGAAGTTCGAGGGCCCCGTTGTTGGAATTGCGACGAACAAGGGCACATACGACGCCGTTGCCCTAAACCAAAACAAACTCAGCCGTCGGAAAACTAAAGATGGTCGACTAGAGGGGGCGAACGTTGACCTTGAGTGAAGATGCCCCGGAGATCACCATCCATGCCGTAACATCAAAGAATAGTACCAGCAGTTTGTTCGTAGATGGGAAAATTGCTAATCGAACTGTTCCATTGCTCATTGATACGGGAACGACAAAGTGCATCATACGGCCTAATGTCCTACGAACAAGTATGAAGCTGTTACAGACAACTACTCAACTCCGTACAGCGACAGGTGAAGTAATTCCAACACGCGGAGTGGTGAAGATGAAGATTGGCATTGGAAGTGAAGAACGTGATCATGAGGTGCTGGTAGCCGACATCACTGACGATTTCATCCTGGGAATGGACCTCCTGAGAAAATTTGGTTTTACATTGGACTTGAAAGAGGGCGTTTTGAAGGTTGGTAACGAAGAACTCCCTTTGCACCCACGAGAAGACCCTGTCGTAAGGGTGTTGCTGACAGAAGATGTGATATTACCAGGTCGGAGCGAGATAATTGTTGAGGCAGGTTTGGATGGAGATCTTCGGGTAGGATGTGTGCGAAAGATGGAGCCTGTCTGTGATAAGAAGATCCATAGTGGGATACTGGTGGGAAAAGCGCTGATCAAGGTTGGGAAGACAGTACCGGTGAGGATTATGAACGTTAATGTGGATCCGGTGACATTAAAGAAGAGCACCCTTGTGGGACAGTGTGTGCCAGTATTCCGAGTAGCCAGGTGTATGGCTGATGTTCCAAAACCAGTGCCCAAAGACCATGGTGGAAAACTAGTGGGTATGATTGCTAGTTCATGCGAAGACCTTAACAAAATGGAAGTGAAAGAGGTACAGAGTTTGATTCACCGATATCAAGATATCTTCGCTCTTGATGATACCCAGAAGGGACGAACCAATATTGTGCGACATAAAATCAATACAGGGAACTCTAGGCCAGTTCGACAACAACCGAGACGTCTACCTATAGCAAGGCGAGCAGAAGCCGAGAAAATCATTACTGATATGGAAGAACAAGGTGTCATCGAGCCATCCAGCAGTCCATGGGCATCACCGGTGGTCCTGGTCAGTAAGAAGGACGGATCAACGAGATTTTGTGTGGACTATCGGCAGCTCAATAACGTGACCAAGAAAGACAGCTATCCCTTACCACGCATTGACGACACGTTAGATACCCTGTCTGGTTCACGATGGTTTTCGACTTTGGACTTAAAGAGTGGTTATTGGCAAGTTGAAATGGAACCTGAAGACCGGGAGAAGACCGCGTTCACTATTGGTTCAGGACTATGGCAGTTTACGGTTATGCCTTTCGGTCTATGTAACGCTCCGGCCACCTTTGAGCGTCTAATGGAGACCATTCTGAGGGGGCTGTCGTGGAAGACTTGCTTGGTATACCTAGATGACGTGATCGTGGTTGGAAAATCATTCAAGGAACATCTGAAAAATCTGGAGGAAGTGTTCCGGAGACTGCGTGCATCCAACCTGAAATTGAGTCCGAAAAAGTGTCACATATTCCGGAAGGAAGTAAAATACCTCGGGCATGTCGTATCACAAAATGGAGTAGCAGCCGATCCCGATAAAATCTGTGCAGTCCAAGAGTGGCCAACACCGAGAGATAAACACCAAGTTCGTAGTTTTCTTGGATTGTGTACCTACTACAGGCGTTTCGTTCCTGGGTTTGCCAATATAGCAAAGCCTCTGACAAGGTTAACTGAAGATGGGCGCGAGTATGTTTGGAGCGGAGAGTGCGAAACCGCTTTCCAACAGTTGAAGAGTGCCTTGACAACAGCACCAATATTGAGCTATCCACGGACCGAAGGAAAATTCATACTGGACACAGATGCAAGTAATCTGGCCATTGGGGGTGTACTTTCTCAGATACAGGATGGACAAGAAAAGGTCATCGGCTATTTCAGTAAGGTTTTGTCGAAAGCCGAAAGGAATTATTGTGTGACCAGAAAAGAATTGTTGGCTGTCGTGAAGTCCGTTGAGCACTTCTACAAATACTTGTATGGACGGAAGTTTTTATTGAGGACGGACCATGCAGCGTTGAAATGGCTTCTACAATTCCGTAATCCTGAAGGCCAGGTCGCAAGGTGGATTGAACGATTACAAGGATACGACTTTGACACGGAACATCGAGCGGGCACTAGTCATCGAAATGCCGAAGCTCTTTCAAGAAGACCCTGTCCAACAGATTGCCGTCATTGCTCTCGTTTGGAAGAGAAAGTTTGCCAAGTACTGAGAACTACCATCGTCAACGACAATTGGTTGCCGGGAGAATTGCAACGTCAATAGGAGGCTGATCCCGAATTAAAGATGGTACTGGAATGGAAGCGTGTGGGAGAAAGGCCTGCCTGGGAGGTCGTCAGCCCTTTCAACAGAACTCTAAAAGCGTATTGGGCCCAATGGGAGTCCTTGAAGGTGGAAAATGATCTCCTGAAGCGAGTGCTGGAGAGTGAAGATGGCACCACCATTAGGTCTCAGTTCGTGGTTCCTAGGAGCCGGGTGGCTACAGTATTGCCACATCTCCATGATGGTGCATCAGGAGGACACTTCGGTGTGAAGAAGACTCTGGAGAAAGTTAGGGAGCGTTTTTATTGGGTCAACTGTAAAGAAGACGTGAAGGAGTGGTGCCGGAAATGTGAACTATGTGCGACTGGTAACGGACCCTTGGGGAAACGAAGAGCACCTATGAGGCAGTACAATGTGGGTAGTCCTTTGGAACGAATAGCTATAGATATTGCCGGACCATTTCCCGAAACCGACGATGGGAATAAATACATCTTAGTGGCAATGGACTATTTTACCAAATGGCCAGAAGCATATGCCCTACCAAACCAGGAAGCCGCGACTGTTGCTGACGTACTAGTCAAAGAGTTTTTCAGTCGTTTCGGAGTGCCCATGGAGCTGCATTCGGATCAAGGCCGCAATTTTGAGTCTGTACTCCTTGGAGAAGTCTGTCGATTGTTGGGCATTCGCAAGACTCGGACCACGCCGTTACATCCGCAGTCCGATGGAATGGTAGAACGCATGAATCGCACAATGGGCAAATATTTGGCCAAGATCGTCTCCGATCATCAACGAGACTGGGATCAATACCTGCATCTGTTCCTGATGGCTTATCGTGCATCGGTCCACGAAACAACCGGCCAATCACCAGCGTCTGTGATGTTTGGACGTGAGTTACGGTTACCATGTGATCTGGAATTTGGATCTCCACCTGCAGAGCAGGAGGTAGCCGGGAATGATTATGTCATCAACCTAAAGAAGAAGTTGGAGGAGATTCATGACCAAACCCGAAACCATAGTAGAATCGCGAGTGACCGAATGAAGACTTTGTACGATGTGAGAGCTCAAGAAGGAAGGTTTCAACCTGGACAGCTTGTTTGGTTATACAACCCGCAAAAACGTCGGGGCTATTCTCCAAAGTTACAGCGAAATTGGGAGGGTCCATACCAGGTGAAGAAACGAATAAATGACTTGATTTATCGCATCCAGAAATTGCAAAGAGGGAAACCAAAGGTGGTACACTCCAATCGTCTGGCGCCCTATGAGGGAAAGAATGACGCAGTCCCGGATCTGGAAAATGAGGCCGAAGTGGCTGTCAACACCGTAAGACCTGAAGGTGACCAGCCAACCTTTGGAGGATTTATGGCTGCATTTTCCGGAACTACAAAAGCGCGATTCGGAGTCACGACCGAGATGCAACAAGATCTCTTCCGGGTCCCTGTTGATTATTCCATTGCCCATTGTGTCTCCGAGGACCTCCGCATGGCAAGAGGGATCGCAGTAGTGTTTAGATATAAATTTGGACGGCTGGATGAACTCCGAGAACAGAATCCTTCTGTTGGCAAGACCTTGCACCTGCTGGATCATGAACGGTCTATTTACTACCTAGTAACAAAACAGGCTTACCACCAGAAGCCCAGTTACGCGAACCTATGGAGAGCGTTATGGGATTTGAGGATCGAGCTACTTGCCAAGGGCATTAACAAATTGGCAGTTCCCAGACTCGGGTGTGGGCGGGACCAGTTGGACTGGAGGATCGTTAGAAACATGCTGGAAGTTATCTTTAGAGGTATGAACGTTAAAATCTTGATCTGCAGTTTTGACCCACAGCCCGCATCAAGGCCAACGAAGAGTGTAGACTGTTACTTCTACCGTAATGGAACGTGTAGTCTAGGTGAAGACTGCCGATATCGCCACGACCCTTTCTACAGGAACCGGAGAGTGGTGCCTGTTCTGGGACAGAACAGACTTGAAGAGGGGGGCAGTGTAATGAGCGCGGTCAGCCCTTTGAACTCCACCGTCGAATGTTCGAGAATGCGTGTGACTCACCCGCGTGCGTCATCGACGGCGCGAAAAATCAATAGACCTTCTAGAAGAATCTACAGTATTTTCTAGAAGAATGTACGGTATATAAACGCCGGCTGGCGCGGAAGGGAATTCAATTAGTGAACCGCGAGCAATTAGACGTGTTAGTAGTCGCAAGTGGTAATAGATAAATATCTGAGTAGAATATAAATGTATGTGAAATAAATATTGTGGTTAAATATAAATAATAGTTAATAGTTAGTTTATAATTTTGTTTTGTAAATTAGTTAAGATTGAATTAGTGTGTATTAAGTGTGAATGTTTTCTCTCTATTAATAGATGATTTGAACAGCACTTGTGTTATTATTTAAAAAGGACGTTTCAGTATTGCTAATGGAACTGATACATGATAAACAAGTCCAAGATTTTTCATTATTAATTTCTACATCGGGTTTATTCACACATTTTGTATGGAATTCCTTTAAACAGGTCTGGCATTGAATACTAGGTCTTGATGATAAGACTCGAGTATTACACACGCCGCAAGAACTCATTTTTAACAATATATTAAAATATTTACCTGTATTAAATGATTTAAATACAACAAAAACTTCTAAATTTCTTCTACTATAATTGTTAGGTAATTTGATGTTACACGAAATAATTTGAGTAATAATTTTTATCAATTAAAAATAACTTAAAAATTTCTTACAAAAGACACGTCTGCGTTCTTTCACGTACAATCAACACGTACATTGATGTATATACACACATATACTATATAGAAATATAGATAATAATAATGTATGCAGTACTGCACACACAATATATCATCAATTCTTGTCTCTTCGCGCCGCAATTAGCAGCTTTGGTGTACAACTCGTGTCGTTACGTAATTTACATTTGTATAATACAATTATGCTGCACACTTTCAGCAGTTTTGAAAAATGCCGAACGCAACAGGCGAACCGCAGAATAAAACTGCAGTTGTGGAGGAAAGCAAGAGGCAACGACCATACCACGTTGAATACACCGGTTCTCGTCCGTCCGTAGCAACGGATAACTGAGCGCAGGTGTGATTTTGGGCGCTCCTAATTAAATTATAGTTTTCGACCAGAAATCTCGAAGAGTTTGTAAAGGGAAGTGTGGCTGAAGGTAGTTTAATAGTTTATGTGCTGTTGTGTTGTTGTTATAGTGCTGGGTAAGGCCATCAGACTAAATATTTTGCTTTTAAAGTTAAACTTTGACGTTATTGTGTTCTGTCATTTGAAGTTTGAAGTTTATTACATCCGTTCATTTTTAGGTTACAAAACTTTTTGAAGGACGCTTTTGGATTTAAAAGTTGTAATTATTTACTGCATTCTTTATTTTAACTTTAAAGTTTATATAGTTCAAGTAATTAAATGCTTAGCCTACAAAATAGCGAAAGCAGCAATAGAATCGTTGAAAACATGAACGATACCTCTAGCATTGATGAAGAGGAAAGAATTTCGAATATAATCGACAAAGATACCCAAATGATTGTGGAAGCAGAAGGGGATGGCCCCGAGAAATGGAATGTACCCAGTAGACGACAAAGGAAGCGTAACGCCGTTGAAGAAACTGCAGAAAATGCAAGTAAAAAGGTGAAAGCTCCCGAAAAAGGAAAATTATATGAAGCGCTTTTAAAAAGAAACAAATTTCAACTGTTGAGAGAATTAACATCTGAAGATTCAGCTACCCCGAACGGAAGTCAGCCCGTTACTTTAAAGAAACCGAAACGCCCACCTCCTATCGTGCTGCACGCTAAAGTGGATGATCATAAGAAATTTGTAGACTGCCTGAAAGAGAAGATTGGAGAGGACTTTTATCTCAAATATAGCAAAAGTCGAACAACAGTATTCGTGAAGACAATCGAAGCACATCAAAATCTACTGCAACATATTCGAGAACATGAGAACGGGGAATTAGAATACCATACGTATAGTTTAAAGTCAAGTAAAGAACACTCGTTCGTGCTGGGAGGACTCACGCCCGACACACAGGAGGAAGAATTAAAAGCGGAACTAAATACTAAATACGATCTCCGGGTTAGTCGTGTTTGTCGTATGAAGATAAAAACTAACGAGGAAGAAGATAAACACCCCTTATTCCTCATTGTGACGCCGTCAGATATCACTCTGAATTTTCTGACAAATAGAGTTCAATATTTGCTCCATGCAAAAATAAATTGGAAAAGATACATAGCCCGAAGAAGAATAACCCAATGTTACAATTGCCAAGAGTGGGGGCACGCCACGGCGCAGCCGAAATGCCTCAAATGCGCGGGGGAACATCCGACGCGCACATGCACCAAATCGCAAGAAGAACCAGCGAAGTGCGCCAACTGCGGTGGACCTCACCCTGCAAACAATGTAGATTGCTCTGCATACAAGCAAAGGGTGGAATGGTTGCTGTTGCAAAAGGAAAAATCCGCATCGACCGCTAAACAGAAGAAGAACAGCGAATCGCCATACGGAAAACATCAAGTGAAGTATATTCCAGCATCTGCACCTACAACGAACGTATGGGAGGAGAGAATGAAGAGAAGTGGCATCCAGAAGGAATCGACAACTCCTACACCGACAGTCCAAGTCAATCACTTATCCAATACTGCCGACATTGGAACACTCATGGAAATGACAAAAGAACTAAGAACACTTTCGACAATGATTGACATCAATACACTTTTACAGCAACTTAAGACGCTAAATTCTAAATTAAAAATTACCACGACTCCTTTAGAAAGAATCCAATTATTTTTAGAATTCGCTCAGAACATCGATAATGGGTACACAAATTAAAATATCACAATGGAACGCCAACGGGCTACGCGACAAGCTAGGAGAATTGATAGAATATTTGGACCGACATGACGTGGACGTAATGGTACTAAACGAAACGAGACTGACACAAGACGTGCAAATCAAAATTCGTAATTACAACGTTATTAGGAAAGACAGAGACGAAGCAGCAGGCGGAGTGGCACTTTTAATCAAAAACAATGTTCCGTACATAGAAATCCCCACACCGCCGCAGGTAATAATAGAAGCGGTGGGAGTAAAATTTAAAAATAACACAGTCCTTTTCGCCTGCTACAATAGACCGTTACACAGACTAAGACAGCAAGACCTAGAACAGTTGTTCGACGTAGGAAACAAGGTGGTGTTGGCAGGAGACCTGAATGCGAGACACAATCTTTGGAACTGCCACGTCAACAACGCAAACGGGAGGATCCTCTACAATTATGCCATATTGGCCAATTGCATGATCTTACACCCTGCACAACACACCCATTACCCATGGAACGGAACGACACCGACGACTATAGACCTGGTAGTGACTAAAAACGTGACCAACATATCCGACATAAAAGCACTTGCGGAACTGAGCTCTGACCATACGCCTCTGTTGTTTATCTTAGACGAGCACAAGGACAGAAAACCAGACGGAACCTACTTAGACTACGGCAACACAGACTGGACTAACTTTCGTGCAGACATCGATCAGAATCTGATCGTAACTGACAACATTGACACCTCGGAGCGATTAGAAGAAGCTGTACAGACCCTGACCGACGCTATTCAAAACGCAATCAGACGAACGATACCGACTAAACGCAAAATTCCTTTCAAAGACAGACTCCCGCCGGACATTAAATCTAAAATAAGACAAAAGAACAGACTTAAGAAAGAATGGTACAGAACAGCAGACAGACAGACGAAAACGGAACTTAACAGGTTGACGCGGGAAATAAGAAACGAAATAAAAGACCATCGAAACAGACAGTGGCGAACGAAACTTGAAAACCTAAACGTGCAAGACCACACGCTCTGGAAAATGACAAAGCTACTGAAAACCAAACGTTCACCTATACCAGCGCTGCTGACCCACGACAAACAAGCGTTCACGACAGAAGACAAATGCGAAATATTGGCCGACCAATACGAGAAAATACATACACTACAGCAGAACCAAGCTGATGTGCACGAGACGGAAGTAAACGAAACTGTACAGACGTTGCTCCGGACAGTGTTAGAACCCGACGCGGACGTACTCGAACTGGCGACACCACGGGAGATAAGGGAAACAATAGCCACTACCGCATCAAACAAAGCACCTGGACAGGACGGAATACAAAACCGAATATTAAAAAATCTACCTGCGAACGCAATCACACAACTAACAAACGTGATTAACGCAATCTTTAGACTGTGTCACTTTCCCCAAAAGTGGAAGGAAGCGGTCGTGGTGCCGATTCATAAGCCGGGGAAAATAACAACTGCTCCAAGCAGTTACCGACCGATCAGCCTTCTTTCCACGTTGGGAAAGGTGACAGAAAAACTCATATTACGAAGGCTTAACGACTACGAACAGGAACACAACATAGACATGAAGGTACAGTTCGGATTCAAACACAAATGCAGCACCGTTCAACAGATAGTTCGAATAGTCAACGACATCTCGACCAACTTTAATAAGAGCAAAGTGACATCAATGGTTCTGTTGGACATAGAGAAAGCTTTCGACACGGTATGGACAAACGGACTGATATACAAATTAATAAGACAGCACTACCCGACGCGCCTAGTAAGACTGTTACATGACTACCTCACTAGAAAAAGAAAAAAGTTGATATTCTCTATGTTATTTTTTTCTTTGGTTCTTGAGTTCAGTAAAACGAGCAGGTTTTTAAAAATAACGTATATACATGTATTATTATATATTTTAAATTGTTTTTAGATATAATAAAATTTGATAAAGAGGGAAACCTACCCTCGAAACGTAATTTTTTAAAAAACCTGCTCGTTTGACTGAACTCAAGAGCCAAAGAAAAAAATAACATAGAGAATTTGTTATTTTATTAAGAGCGCTGTAGCTCAGCTGATCAAGGTCTGAAAAGCCACCAATACACCCCTCAGAACCCACAAACTCAATAATTAAGAAAAGTCGTTTGCTGTATTATGCATCTTTCTTCCTCTTTAAATCATCGAATGCTGAAGACGCGTAACGTTTAAATTTCTTTGTTCGCATGTAAGGTCGTCAGTGTTACATCGGCAACAGCGCAAGCACGTGACTAGCTCTTTTACAAGTGATGGTAGTACAATCTGCAATTGAATATCATTCGATAAACTTCAGTAACTCTTTTAACTTGATAGGGTTATACTAACTATTTTATTAGTGGATGTCGTATCGCGAATTTGAAATTTTGACCAATTTTTAATACGAGTATGCATATGTACTTTAGGTAATTAGGTGGCAGTACTCTCCTTATTGAATTCAAATGCTAATAGTTCTTTCAGATTACCATAAAATATTGAAAAAATAGAAAAAGCAAATCAGAAAAATTATGAAAAAACCTTTTAATATATAATTTAAGTTGCAATAAGCTCCAGGTTAAAAAAATCAAATCATTGTGATGATTGTTACTGCATTGATTCAAGCAAGACATCATGATAAAAAAATATAAGACTTACATTGGTCGTTTTTTCCTTAGAAAAAAATGCAGTTTCTTAAATTTTTATTTTATTATAAGTAATATAGAAATTCCGTAATACTTTTTAGTAGTTTTGAATCGAGCAAAAATTTTTATAGAATATGACTTTTTGTTATAAAATCAATAATAAAAAAGTTTTTCCTCTGGTGTACCGCATCTGTGGGCACACTATGTGTGTGGTTTGTACAAATACGGGTACTTGCAAAGTAGTTTCTCAGCACGTGATACACGAAATTTTTGTTACTGACTTCTGTATATTTGTCAAATTAAATTAACCTGGTTTAAGGGCTAGCACGAACTATGAACTGAACTGTTCAACAGTTTCGACAGTTCGGTCGAGAAAAGTAGAATTTGGGCGCATTAACGAACGAAACTGTTTCTTGTCCGACTTGAGCGCGCATACGAACTGAACTGTTGTGTCGTGTCATGTATTCCATTCTCAAAATGAATTTGGTAGAGGTAGTTTCCTTCGCGGTGTTAGTTATTAGACACCGAGAAAATCAAAACAGAAGATATTCAGTTCATCCAATAACCTGCCAACGCTTACTGAAGGGTCAGTTTAAAAAACTTTACGAGGATTTGAGAGATTTTTGGGATTCCATAGAATGAGTATCACAAGTTTTGACGAAGTATTAAAAATTATTGGACCTTCTATAAGCAATAAATAAATTCTTGGTCCAGTCACATTGTGCCACAATGTACACAGAGATTTTTAAACACAGTAAAGAGTGTCCAAGCGAAGTTCCGTGCCTATCTAATCATCTAGTGCGCACAGAGATATTCAAATCCAGGTGTGTCGGCCAACAGTTCAGTCGTATTCTGGTTTGTGACAAGATTCAACAGGAAAGTTGAGTAAATGTGCGCATCTCCGTATGTTGCAACATATCTCACTCGGTCGACTAAACTGTTGGACAAAAAAAAGTTCATAGTGCGCGCTAGCCCTAATTATTATGGATATGAACGTCTTGATAAACGTAATGTATATGGTAATTAATCTTCGATTAGGATTAACAGAAGCTAGTGCAAATGGCCATAAATATTCGGCATTATAGTTTTTTGTGTTGATAACACTAAAAGATTTCAATCTTAAAATCGACATTTCTTATTTCTTGACATTCTTTAATAATACGTTTATATTTTTGTACACAACTTCTGTCACACATTTAATGCTAAAATAAAGTATTTGTGTTGTCAATCTTAGTACACATGCTTTAAAAACTGGAATGGTCTTTCAACAGGTAATGCGACCAGGGCCTATTTTACTATTAGGCGCAATAGGCGCGTGCCTAGGGCTCAACGGCAAGAGGAGCCCGAATTGGAAAATAAAATCATAAAAATGCACAAAAAGATTTTTCGGCTCCGAAATCCCGAAGTCTCATTTTAGTGTTTCTACTGCACTTTTGTTGAGAGTTTGTTGACGTTTATATATATATATATTTTTTTTTTTTATTGTTTCCAGCCTTATTTTGTGGAACTCCATAATCATGAAATAAATAAAGATTATTAAAAGTTTCACAGTTTTATTAAAATATACCTGACAATATTGTTTCGACAGCTATGCTGTCATTATCAAAGGTAATATAATTATAAACAAACACGTCGCTAAGGTAGATACAAAATAGGTAACTAGATAAAATAATAATTTATTATTTTATCTAGTTACCTATTTTGTATCTACCTTAGCGACGTGTTTGTTTATAATTATATTACCTTTGATAATGACAGCATAGCTGTCGAAACAATATTGTCAGGTATATTTTAATAAAACTGTGAAACTTTTAATAATCTTTATTTATTTCATGTATTTGTTTGTTTACTTTTTGAGACACCACATTCGTTTCAAATGGAGCATAGGAAAAAATTGATACTATCTATGTATAATATTTGTACTCTCGAGGAAAAAAATGCACCATTTGAAAACGCACCAAAAATATCAAAATTTCAAACCGTCATAATTTGGCGGATTTTGGATGAAAATGGATGACCATTTGCATGCTAAAAGGGCTGAAGTGTCTAGTTTAAGGTTGTGCGGGCGAATGATATGTTTAAGCTTTTCGCCTCCCGCTTCCCCGAAGAAAAGAAAATTGACTAGAAAAATGTCAAATTTTAACAGCTTGTACGGTGTACCAAAAGGATTCAATTGACTGCCAAGACAATAAAGTTCAGTTCTTTTTCTGTAGAGTTTTGAAAACTTCGAGTGCCTACGATTATTTGGCGCGAAGTTATGAATTTTTGAGATTCACCCTGCATTTTGTCGGGTGTTTTTCCTCTTCTGCGAGCGATATTATTATCGCATGAGTTTGAATCTTTTCTTTCCAAATTTAAAAAATTTTAAAAAATGTAGAAAAATGTTTTTAATTATTAAAAACATTCTTTTATTAACGTTTATTTTTTAACGTGTATCCGACGACACCACCGTTAACCCTATGTGCAAGTGTCTAAATTAATGTTTTGATTTTTATTTTACTAATGTTTTGAAATTAATCAGTACCACAAAGTTATTCGAAGCGTTACAATGTCGTATTTAACGGACATTCAACGTGCACAAATTGTTGCTCTTTTGGAGCTAGGAGTTAGTATGCGACAAGTCGCTTTGAGATATTGGGGTTTGCCATAGTGTTGTATCTTGTATGTGGTCCGAAATAGTCTACATGAAGGTCAACTTTGTACTCGTGTTAGAGCTAATGTTTCTCACTTGACGCACTGGCATCGCTAGGAGAGAATGCAGTATGCACTACCGACATTGGACTACGAGGTAATGGCGAAAGGTCTTGTTCAACGACGAAAGCTGCTTTTGCCTCTTCCATTCTGACGCACGAATTCGCGTATGGCGTCGTCGAGTAATGCGATTGAATCGCAATCGCGTCAACCCGACGCGAAATTTCAACAGCGGATCTGTCGTGGTTTGGGGAGGCGTTAGCTATGATGGTTGCACCGATCTGGTGATTGTACCAACTCCTGGATTGACAGGGTTTCGGTACATCAACGAAATTCTTCGGCCTCACGTCCTGCCCATGCAACGTCGGATGGGACGAGCGTTTGTGTTTATGCAAGACATGTGCGTCCACACACTGCTCGAGTCACCCAGGACCTTCTCCAGGAACACAACATACGCGTTCTTCCTCATCCGCCTTCATCAGCCTATCAGGTCAGACCTCAACCCAATTGAACATGTGTGGGATAAAATCGGGTGTTGTCTGCGAAACCTGCAGAGACCACCAACTACTCTCCGAGGATTGAGAGTAGCACTGACGCAATTGTGGAACAACATTCCCCAGAAAGAGATTCGCGCAGTTCTGAACATGCCAGCGAGGTTTACAAGAGGTACGCAAGCAAAAAGGAAGAAAAACACACACACACACACGATGTGCAAAATCCGACCGACAACTTCCTCATGGTTTACATCGGGTAATGCTGATGTTGATTGTACACGTTAAAAATTAACGTTAATAAAAAAAAATGTTTTTATTCATTGAAAACATTTTTAAGTAAAAGTTTGAAATTTTTTTTCTGCAGGGGTCGCGGGGAGCGGAAAGGCTTAAACGTAACATCTACTGACACGTCCTTAAACTAGACACTTTCAACTTTTCAGTATGTAAAAAAGTTTATCCATTTTTGTTCTAAATTAACCGAGTTACTGCTGTTTGAAGTTTTGGTATTTTTGGTGCGTTATCAAGTGTGCGTTTTTTCCCTTGAGAGTATATGTCGTATACTTTTTGGGAAAACTAAAAATATTTATGGTTACCGATAAAAAAATAAAATAAATAAAAATTAAAGGAACGAATTAAATTCTTGTGTTATGATTTTAATTCCTTCAGCAGCGCAATTTGAGAAGTTGTTTAGTTTTAAATCAAAATATATTGCGTTTAGTTTTTTGTTTTTAAATCTATATATTTTATTTTATTTCATTTTTTACGCCTGTTTGGTACTCCTTTCACTCGAATACGGGGCCTAAAATTTGCTAGCTGAACCTAGGGACCATCTCAGTTAAAAATAGGCTCTGAATGTGACTCAGTGACTGAGTGGTAAATCAAAATTACTGTCCAACTCCATGACGTATATAGTAATTCCTGTATACAATAATTTTGTAGTTTGGTTACCTATTGCTCTACGTTTTTGAGCTACTTCTACCCTCAGTTGATTTAGCTAGAGCATACCGATTTCGATGATCAAGATGAGACTGATTCCATATCGGTCGCCTATTATATACATTAGTATATTACAGTACAAGTGGAGAAACTAGTGAGTGACTGTTTCCCACGAATGCTGCTATTAGAAATTAAAAAAAAATAAATAAATTTAAATTTTTAGAATAATTGCAGAAAAATTAGGAGGCGGTTTTTGTTGTTATGGTTCTCATCATTCGTCATAAAACAAACAATCAATTTGTCATTATTTGTCAACAAATATTAGGAGAACGAGGTGGCCAGTTTACGAGAACATTTTCCTTTACCGATCCATCTATTCGGGTATTGTTGATTTAAATGTTGCGGATAATTAATGTGAAATGAAGGGGTGCCCCATCATGCATAAAAATATATCTCGGCAAACTCCTAACCATAATGCAGCCTTAATGTATGGCTGCAGTGAATGGCATGCAAATCAAATAAGTTTTTTTGCCTAAACTATGGTAGATAGCAAGATCGAACAACAGACAAAAAAGTTAGAAATTAGAATATCTATCTGTAGAACAATATTCACCCAACCTTTAAAAAACTTGAGCTTCTTTACACGTAGATGATCAAATTTTGACCACTTACGTAACACCCACTATTAAAAAAATGTTGCTAAAAAACTATTTTTTTAGTACGGAAATCCCAAATTTCACCCCCGTTGCTAAAAGCAAACTTTTGTTATTTAGAAAAATAGAAATCTTTTGAAGATCTTTGACATTCGATAGGGCATTAACGAAGCACTTTGGATAGAGGTAATTTTGGTTAAATCGTCCTATTTTGGTCTCAGGAATATGTCTTAGCGTTTTGTGCAGGCCTTTTAGAGACACCATATATAAGTAAGTCTCAACACTTCAAGTCAAGTAAGTAAGTCAAAACACTTCAACTTTTCAAAAAAACTTTCATCTTCATGTTGTACCAGAATAGAAGAACATAAAATAATATATTAGCATAGCAAAGTCATAGATTCTATATAATCAGTATATAAGGGAAATTAATATGTTTAACTGCTAATCATTTTATGGGCAGGTTTTTGGATTTAAAAATTATAAAATAATACCTCCTTGCAGCAAAATGTTTTGGTTAAAAATACTTAAAAATATCGAAAATAAAAATCGAGAATTTAATTTAGAAAATTATTAGATATTTTGCCACATAGACAACATTTTTTAAAAGATTTTGTTGAAAACCGTATCTTTCTATCTCAATTTATAACCATGTTACAGGTAAATTGCCAATACGATAGGCAACAGAGTAGAAAAGTTATAGCTTTTAAATAAACTAATACCTTGCGGGTTGTGGCTTATAATTTCTCGCTTTATTAAATCTTCGAAAGTGTCCATTGTTTTCTTTTAGTGGAGTTGAATGTTAATAAATAGGGTTGAATAGAAGCTTTTAGTCTTCTCCACGAAATACTTTAAAACATAATAAATTTTAAAAGTTGAATTTAGTTTCGGCTTACTTAAGATGAAGCCATTCTCAAAACAATATTAACCCAAAATATGTATTAGGAAGAAGAAACGTTTTTTTGAACACTCCATGTTTAAATATATCTATAAAGAAAATTAAAAAACTACTACATGATCTGGGAACAGAATAATCTGATATCTTGCATTTCTTTCTCTTTTTAAAATTTTTTTATCATAATTTTTATAATTAAAGAAAATTGAGTAAAATTCATGAGAAGTGCAAGTTGCTTCTACAACTTGCTAATAACAAAATATGGATTGCATAAAAAAATGTTTCTTCTTCCTAATATACATATTTGGTTTAATAATGTTTTGAGAATGACTTCATCTTAAGTAAGCCAAAACTGCAGTCAACTTTAAAATTTATTGTTTTAAATATATTTCGTGGATAAGACTAAATTTTTTATTCAACCCTATTAATTTACTCTCGCTTTATGTTTAAGATATTTTCATTTGCTGCTAATAGTAGTTAATTCGTATATTATGCTCAAGTACCTGAGATCGTAAAATTACAGTTAAAAAGATGTTTTTGTTATCAAATCATTTTCAAAAATGATTGCAAGTCAAAGCAGGAACAAAATACTTAGGTGTTTTTAAATAAAATCTTTAAACTGCGGTTATTGTTTGATATTACATTTATATCACTGTTATGATTAAGCTAATGAAATGTGATCCTGCAACTTATCACAAAATTATCGCTTTAGCTCCCAACGCCAAACCTTCATGTCCAGCGTTGCCACAAAATTAACCCGAGTTTAGTTTCGAAATATAACAGGATGGCGCCACTTTATTGAGCGCTTAAAGAATTTATGGGAATTACGTGCAATTTAATTGTGAAAAGGTTTCTGATCAAAATTCTTTGCTTGAAAATTATAAAATGAATACCTGCATGTGGCAAAATGTCCTAAAGCCAGAAATACTTAAAAATAAGCAAAATAAAAATCAGAAATCTAATTAAAATTTTTCTTAGATATTTTGCCATATGAAGAAAATTTTTTTAAACATTTTGTTAAAAACCGCATCTTTCTATCTTAATTTTTAACGATGTGATAGGTAATTTGCTGATACGGCGCGTAGAGAGCGCTCTTAAACATTACTTGGGATTTTTACATCGTACATGTATCTAAATATCCGATATTTTATTACATGGCTGTTTTCCCAAGCGTATGAACTTTGTGTAGATTTTTCTCGGCTGCTATACTACCAATATTTTTTAAATAGTGATGGTGTTGATGATACAAACGTATTTGTGGTCTCCATTTTTGCAAAAAATAATCTGTTAAAAAGTTATATAAGATTTTATTCAAACATAAAAAAATTAAAACCATAAATCGATCGGCCATTATTTAATTTTGATATTAAAAAAAATTTAATTTCGATAGCATTAATAATAATCATGAAAAACGTACACAAAGTTAGTACGGAAATTTTGCGATGCGAAGAAATTTCATAATGAAATGTGATACAGAAGGAGTGTAGGTAGTTCTAGATACATTCCACGCCGATTCGACCAAAGTTGACGGGGTACCCTCATAGATCTTTTTTATATTTTGTTCACGTAATGCCCTTTCCAAGCCTTATATAAAGCTCAAATATTACTGCCCATAAATACACCGTTCGCGAGATATAGAGATTTATTTTTTCAGTTTTAAACGTACATGCCTATATTCAAATGCTATTTACTCGGCCTTCGTATTAGTTAAGAAGGTCGGGTGAAAGAGAATGAAATGGACTATCTACGGTAATTTCTGTTCGTTTTTCCAACATTTGTAACATAGTATATTAACCGAGTTTTTAACAAATTTTGACTTTTCTCAAAATCGGTTCCATTACACAGCAGCCTTGGTAGTGTATTGTCTAGCGTGCTGGACTTCACCCAAGCGGCCCGCGGTCGATTCCCGGTGCCGGCAGATCTGGTTAAGGTTTTCTGCAGTTTTCCTAAGATAAAACTGAATATTAGTCTCCAGTTTTTTCGATTTATCAATTTTCCATGGGGGTTAAATTAATCCTTCATTAGACCAAACCCACATTGTTTCAACGCGTTCCACCTATTTATAACTTAGAATTATATCTGACTACTACTAGATTTTATCACTAGAAAATAAAAAAAGACAAAAAGCATCTCTCTTTCAGGCAGCTTAGTTATGGCATAGAAGGAGATAAATTCAAAACTATCTCGTTGCTTTCAAATGTTTCTGGAATTTTGATAAATCATGAAAACAACCTTTGTTTTTGTAAGTCTACGTGGGGAATAAGTATCTTAAATATTTTGTATCTTTTATTCAACGCTATGTCCTACTATTTTTGTAAAAAATTGGGCTACATTATATCTTGGTATCTTTGTCTTTTAGAAACTTAAAAATAAAAGAAACGAAGTCTGACACTTCAAATCCGATTACTTCATCGTTAACGTAAGTGCGTATATGTAATTATTTTCTATCACAATTAACTAAATAATGTTTAGATCTGCAGATGAAATTTTTTCAGAAGGTACAAATGTAACACACGCTGCTGATGTTAAGAACAGGTATATATGCGTTTAAAAAAATAAATGTGCTTTTTCAATGTTTCCAAGTGATACTCCTTAGTATCTTTATAATAGTAACGAAAATTATTCTTGGTCGAAAAGGAACCTTCAAAACTCGATTCTACAAAAAACGAATTAATGACCGGGCGGTGTATAATTGATGTTTTGCATTTCTTTAAAAGAATACAGGAACTCAACGATCATAGCCCATTTAGCTGCAATATCAGTCAAATGAAAGTGACTGCAGTAAAACATGATGGACTGATCAGTGTTTTTACGCTAAAGTGTTCCATGTGTATTATAGAAAATACATTAGCCACAGAAGATGCGAGTGATACCACACAAATGAATTTAAATTCCGCTACAGTACTAGCTGCAGTTTCAACAGGAATGGGCCACTCTGCAGTAAATGAAATCCATGCTATTCAAAATATGCCATCTTTATCGTACCGTCAGTATGCAAAGCATCACGACATTGTGTCTGATGTTATCTTTAAATCTGTCTGGGCATCTATGGCAGAAGCAGGAAAAGAGGAAGCACGATTAGCCCGTGAAGTAGGTGATGTGGGAGCTGATGGTATTCCTGTGATCACTGTTATAGCTGACGGAGCATGGTCAAAAAGATCATATAAAGTAAACTACAATGCTTCATCTGGTGTCGTAAGCTTTTAATGTACTATTGGTTTCATAATGATCTAGGACAGCAAGGCTAATGTGATGATATTTTTCATTATTTTATCCTATGCATTTACACTGAAAAAAAAGAATAAAATAGCATCATATTAGCCTTGCTGTCCTAGATCATTATGAAATCAATAGTACCTATGTACCTACTATAAATTTGAAAGTTAATTTTTAGGGATGCATTGTTGGTGCCAAAACCGGCAAACTTCTATTTGTTGGAGTGAGGAATAAATATTGTCCAATGTGCGACAAAGCCAATTCCAACAAAGAATCGCCAAAAACTCACAAATGTTTTAAAAATTGGAGTGGCTCGTCTACCAGCATGGAGTCTGACATAATCTTGGAGGGATTTCGCCAAAGTGTTGAAATGCATGGGCTCAAATACACAAAATTAGTTGGAGATGGTGACAGCAGTGTATTTAAAACAATATGTGTACATAAACCCTACGGCCCTACAGTGTGCATCAGAAAAATAGAATGCACTAATCACTTGCTGTGAAATTATTGTGCTAAATTAGGGGATATTTCTAAAAGGAGATACAGCAGTAAACAACAATTTGTCAGTCCACCTTTAAGAAAAGCATTACAAAGCAATATGCTGCGACTACGAGTTGGAATCAAAAAAGCTGTGGAATATCGACGAACGCAAGCAATAAGTGCTGAAGAACAATTATCGCTTTTAGTCAGAGATATAAAAAATTGTCCTAGTCATGTATTCGGTAAACATGATGCGTGTGAACCTTATTTCTGTACTGGGCCCAAAGTACAAGAAATTAATTTAGTGGATCAAATGAACGAATGTGGACTTTTGGACGACATAATTATTTGTGGGAATCGATTAGTTCAGAACGCTTACAGCCTTCTATTAAACATGCAGAATAATTACGCTGAATCGTACAACTCTATTGTGTGTAAATTTATTGGAGGAAAAAGAATCAACTTCACAATTAAAAATAGTTATACTATTAGGTGCAGCGCTGTCATTTAACAAAAGTGCTGTTTATTATGACGTACTTCATAGACGCATGACCGGAAAAAGCCCTGGAAAATTTACGGAAACTTTTGTACGAAGCAAAACTAGAAAGCGGCAAAACAGATTTTTAAGAAAACAACTATATCCTACAAAAAAAAGAAAACGCATTTCTGCTCCTGCGGATAATGATTATGGCCTTTTGGAAATTGAAGACAAAGAAACGATGGAAGTACGCAAGTAGCAGTTTTTGCAATTTATAAATAAGAATGAGGACGAAATAGCGGCGATAGAAAGAGAAACAAGAGGTCAAAGTAAACAAGAACGGTGGAAAGAGGAAAGAGAAAACAGGCGTACGGCATCTAATTTTGGCAAAGTGTGTAAGCTTAGAAAATCAACAAATCCCTTAAACGTTTACAAGTCAATAAGAAATTCACAATTTGTAAACAGCGTAGCAATTAGGTGGGGACGAAACCACAAAGAAAAAGCCAAAGAATGTTTTGAGAAAGAATATGGCGTAAAAGTGGGAAATTGCGGTCTCTTTATTGATCAAACGTATGGGTTTTTAGGTGCTAGTCCTGATGGAATAATTGATAAAGGCACTATACTTGAAATTAAATGTCCATGGTCAATTTCAGACTTGACTCCTCAAGCAGCGGTGGAACAAAATAAAATTCCATATCTAATTTTCCAGAACGGTAAAGTACAGTTGAAAAAAGTCACAACTATTACTACCAAGTTCAAGGACAAATGGCAATTACAGGGTCTCAATTTTGTTATTTCGTAATATGAACTCCCCATGGAATTATAGTTGACAAGGTATACATTTACGTAACTTATTCTTATAATTGCATCTAAAACTGCTGTTTTATTCGCAGGTAGAAAAAGATATCCATTTTTGGGAAGAAATACTCCCAAAACTAAAAAAATTTTATTTAGAAACCATGTTACCTGAAATTGTAAAGAATAGCAAATAAAAATTACAAATTGTTCTTTACGGTCTTAAGTCGGAGGATTTAAATATCGAGATATGTGTACTACAAGGTAGCGTATTGGGTCCTGTTCGCGGATACGGAATTTGGTGTTTCTATATTTACCATAACAATGACCCGGTTATTGCAGTCCACGTGGAGTTGATAACGTGTCAAATTTAACACCTTATTACAAAGCAGAACGAATCAAATGTTAGCTTTATAAAATATGAATTATCCCTCCCACTGTTAAAGCGATATTGAAGTGTATCTATCCCTTTTACACTTATTTGTCAGTAATAGATAGAATGATTTTGACCACTAAACAGTGGTACGCCCATGTTATCTACGGATTCTTGCAAAGCGGTAAAACAGCATTATACTTTTTTGTTTAATTCTTTCGTCTTCAAATTCTTTCAACATAAAAATAACGGCTGGTTAGCTTCTGTATGATCTTTTTAATCTTTTAATTCACAGGTAAATACAAGAAGTACCAAACGTAATTTTAACGGTAAAATGATTTCATCATGATAAAATGATTCATTTGTTCAACTTGTTTCAAAAGAAAGTTGCAAAAACGAAAATTTAGGATTAGCAGCAAATGCAAAGGATTTTAGTAAACAATAAACCCTTCTGGTTTTTTCTACTTTTACTTCGCGGAACTGCATAATACAGTTTGTACTTACTGAAATTATAGTATAACGTTTTTTGTCGGCACTATTATTTGTCACCGAACGCATATAAGCAAATTTCTTAATACAGAAATAATTATTTGGTTTCAAATTTTGATAGCTGTGCGTCTATAGATCTTCGCTTAGTTGTTTGGGTTTTATCGTTTGTAATTATTGTTAACATTGTCGTGTTGTTTGTTGTAACTATACGTATTGTAGTATTCCATAACGCACATAGTACATTATACATAAGTATGGCGGATATTGTTAAAAACAGAATGGGTTGTGTACTAAAGGTTGGTGAAAAACAGATTTTGTCAAATTTGATAAAATATCGTCTTAGTGAGACCCGGCAGTCATTATCAGTAATTATTCGACAAGTTTCTAAAGAAACAGTTATTAGCAAAAAAACTTTGTTCTCAGTACGTCAAGAAAGTATTTCACCTGATGGAATAAAATCTCCAAGAAAAAGAGCGAAGAATAAAAATACTTCAAAATCGCGCAATATAACCTACTGTGATGGAATTAGGAGTGAAATTAGAAGAAAGTTATACGAGTTTTTTTTTGCAAAATATACCACCAACGATGAACAATATTGTAGCAGCTGTAAATGACGATGAAAACTTGCCCAACTTTAGTAGAAGTACGTTGAATAGATTATTACGTGATATAAATTTCTAGTATGTTAAGAGAGGACGACGCACACAGCGGTAAACGGCAATTCTAGGAGAACAAAAGTCCCAAAAGTGACAATAACAGAAAGAAGAAACTTTGTGTAAGACTGTATAACAATACAATAAGGAGTACCTGGATAACGTTTTAAAACCCTTTGTGCTCATACCTAAGGGGTACACAGCTTAATATCCTTACCTATTGCAGACGCTAAAACTTTACCCTTGCAAGTAGCAGTTCGGACGTGCTGTTGTAAAGTTATATATTTAAGTATTGTATTCTGCTTTCGTATCAGTGGCGTGCGGTGAGAATTTAGGCTAGGGAAGCAACCACGATTTTAATTATAATACACCTAGGTACAGGCGCGGATTAACGAGGAGGGAATAATCCCCCCCCCCCAATTTACAAATAAGTTTACATAGAATAGAAACAAATAATGTTTGTTTAATTATTATTTATTAAAACAATTATTTTTGCAAAGATTTCCCCCTCAAAAGACTTCTCTGGATCCGCCCCAGCTAGGTACAATAAAAACCAGTGTTATAATTATTAAGCTTAAAAGTTTTTCAAAGAAGCACTACACTTTATACTTATGGAATTTGTTGACTATCATTCTTTATTTAAAAAAAATCTACTACTACGTATCAATTTTCCGGCCTTTCTTAGCAAAATACCGGTTTTATAATATAGGTACAGGTTTTAATCTTTGTTGTTAAATTTGAAAGTCTGGTTTTGATCTGCCTTTCTTAATAATTTGTAATTTCTCTCCAAAACTGTATGCGAAAAATTACTTATTAATAATTTACAAACTGAACAAAAAATCGTCCCGATTCGGCTATATCGAAGGTACTCGAACCTTTCACCGAAGCAGTTGAATTTGCAGTCGTGACGATAGTGTTTTTTTAAATTTGCATACAGGCAAACTAAATAGAACTATTTGTCTTTAAAAAAATACAACTTATAAATTAAAATAATGAAATGCGACAAAATACAGTCTCATTCGCAGATTTACATTACTTAAGTAACACTAAATCGAACAAATAACCAAATTATAATAAATAAACATTTGGAAACGAAGCACAATAAAAATTACGACCAAACAATGTTAACCAGCCAAACAGCATCCGTCTATTATAACACCCCGCGCTCGCTGATTCACGCCAAGGTTAAGAGAAGAGCATTTGTAATCAGTGCTTATATTAAATGTATGTATCACATTTGAATCGGTATTACCTTTCCGTGCAAGTTTAATGAGCCTAATTTAAAATAGTACTCTAAATAATTATACTTTTTGCTGTACAGAGTTGATATTGAGCTTTAATTTGATAAATATTTCAATTTAAATAAACGATAACCATAATTTTACAAAAGTATTTTTGTTAGCATTGTTTTTATTTTTAATAAATTCTCAAGGCGAGCATTGCTTCCATGGACCGCACGCCACTGTTTCGTATTGTTTTCTTCTCTATATTAATTTCCAAGGTATTTAGATATTTAAACATATTTTTTTAACTTTTATGAATATAATTAGTATAAGATATTGTATTTAAAAGATAGATCATATTTTTGGTATTCCTTTTATGAATATGTAAAATTTATAAGTTTTGCATTTCTACGATACACATTGAAACAAATTAGTTTATTATTTTTCAATTTACTTAAACAATAAACTATTACTAGGCAAAGAATTACGTGCAATGATTTGCTTATTGCTAACTTACAGTATGTTTTAGAAGACATGGCAATTACGAAGAGAGAGCTGTTTGACGTTTGGCGTAGGGAACGTGACATTCAAAAGAAGAATTCGACAGTCTTTTTATATGTAGCAGACAACTTAAACATTTCTGAGGATAAGGAAAACGAAAATTATAAAATATGCTTGGACCTAATAAAGAAATTCACTGGCGATGCTGCTAGAAGATGGAAGTGGTGTTACCGCTCTGTGGATGTTTTCGAGAAGCGGTATAAGGAGTGGATAAACAGCAATATTCGCTTTCCTACAAAGAGCGGTAATGATTCCGAACCAGGTCCATCAGGATCAAAAACTGGCCGTCCCACAATACCTTTCTCCGAAGCCAGTGAAAAAACAAAAAAACGAAAAATTTTGCATTTGGTAGAAAAGTATTCAAATGAGGAGTTAGCGTTTGCGACTCGCGCCAGCCTACAAAAAGAGGGTAAAAGAGATGCCGCAAAGTTATTAAAAGAAGTAACTGGGTCTGCAAAGAGGGCAACGGAAATTAAAAAAGTAACATATTCACCAACTACCCTTCCAATAAAATACATAGTTGAAGAAGCTCTTGCTTTATACGTGGAAGGCAAATATACTAGCCATTCATATATTATGATGCAAAGAGGTGCAAAAGCTCGAAATGCAAATATATACCCTTCCTACAGTGCATTAAGAAAAGCCAAACAGGGATGTTATCCACGAGAAGAAACAATTTTCGTGAGTGATATTTCAGCAGAAATACAATTACAAGCGCTTCTGGATCACACTGCGCAAAGGATTGCCACAGTTCAGGAGGAAGTTTTAAATCAAGATAGATCTCGATTTTCAAGTGGAATTACACTTGTATCTAAATGGGGCTGCGATCGAAGTGCTGGGCACTCCAATTATAAGCAAACTTTCTCATCTGTTGATGACTCTGATTCAAATTTGTTTGCTGTGTGTCTTGTACCACTTCAATTGCATACAGATGACAATATCATTTTATGGAATAACCCCCGATCGTCCTCTACAAAATATTGCAGGCCCATTAAACTGCTGTTTAAGAAAGAAATTGCAAATGTAGAGGACCAAATAAGAAATCTTGTTCCAACGCTTATAAAAATTGGCGATAAAGGCTTTGAAATTGATAGTTTAAAGCTCACTATGATTAACGGAAGAACTTTTTGGGTAATCAGTGAATGTTCGTCGCAAACTTGCGGTGTTTGTGGAGCGAAACCTGTTATGATGAATGACTTACAGAAAATTAGGAATTGTTCGCCCGACCCAACAAAATTTCAGTTCGGCCTTTCCATACTGCACGCATGGATTAGATCATTCGAATGTCTCTTGCATATATCTTATAGGCTAACCTTAAAAAATGGCAAATTCGTACACTCAAAAAAATAATATAGTTGACGCTTACAATACAAGATAGTTATGAAAAATATTGTAGAATTAACTATTTTTATAATTAAACCAATAAAAATCTAAATGTTGATGTTGTTACTTTAACAATGCTCTAATAGTTGAACAATTATAATCGAAGCAATTATCAAAACTGTTAAATGAAGTAAATGTTTTGTTGATTACCATTAACTAAAACATATTGTAATGTACAACCACAACTAAGTATACGATATTGTTAGGGTGACTATACTGATTTATTAAATTATGCTGATCTTGCAGTATTATTTCCATCTAGGCGTCATTTCATGTGAACATGTGCAATTGTGCACAATATAACTTCGTCATCAAATCTTTGATTCAAACTCAGTTATTGCCGTGCACGTTGATTGTTTTGGTGAATAGTAATAGTGACTGCAAAATAGGAAAAATATGGAAGAAGTAAAACAGAAACTAGGGAAATGGGATATGGAATATTTAGCATTATGTAACTGCGAAATATGGTCTTTAGTATGGAATGATTTGTATGTATGAAAAAATATTTTATTTTATTGTTTGGTTTGTGTGTTATAGTATCCAGAAGCGTTCCTAAAGCTAAGATCACGCACGTCTACTTTGCTGCAATGCAGCATAAAAAACAGCGCAGAGTGAAGTGAAGCCTACTATCCATTTTTTTTCTAGAGTCCTCTGACTTTGAAAACGTATTGCTCGGAAACTAACGAGCCAAATTAAATGTTTTAAAAACGAGCAAATAGTAAATTTATTTCTACACGCAATAGTAAAATATTGCAATTCTAAGTACTATAGTTTTGTTTTTATCGGGCGATATGCAATAAAAGGTACCCGTTTTTACGGACATTTCCTTAATGTGTTAATTAAACAATTTTTTTCTCAGAAAGTATATGCAATATATCTATGAAATTTCTGTAGGGGTTAGAAGAAAACTTTGCCTTTCATATGCTATTAATTTCCAGACAAAGAAACATTTTATTGGAGATTTATATGAAAAAATAGCGAACTATGTTTTCTTGTTTATTAATAGAGATAGCGTCAAGATTTTTTCGCTAAATGAACACTTTTCATATTTAGGCATTATTTTCATCAAAAGAGTTTTCCTAATTTTAACAATAAAAATGTATTAAGAAGAAAACGATTGTTAGTGAGATCCGATGCAAAAGCGACAAGGGGGTCAAGACGCGCGGAGTGTCCTGTGAGCCGATTTAGAATTTTTCTCAAAAATATTTAACACAAAATTTATTTCGATAGTTCCAGACTTTATATGCGCACTACATGAACAGCAGCAAATTTTGAAATTTTGTTTTACTACCGCTGTCAGAAGAAGTGACTACCTGCAATATAACTTGCTCGAACAATAGGGATTATAAAGGTTTATGCAGTTACAACTACAATATTTAGAAAGTGTCTTTAAAAGTTGCTCGCAAGATGTTTGGCAACCCCGTTGTCCATAAGAACACACTGCAGTCTCAACGTGAGACGATCAATAGTTCCAACCTAAATATTTCCGACCCACCGTTGCTGCCGCTGTCCGGTGCAAATAGCAAGAGCCTGGTTTCGAATGTTTGAAGAGTTCTTTACTTTTATATATATAAAAATTAGCGTTTACTGTCTCCAGCCTTACTTCGTGGAACTCCATAATCATAAAATAGAATATAAATAGATACTAATAAAACTTGTGAAACTGTAACTAATCGTTGTATTTATATTCTATTTTATAATATAAAAATTGTTTATTCTCCACACAAACGCTCGTTTAGTTTCGTTAAAGGAAAGGGAAAAGGGCAAAAAAGCAAGCTTCCGAGAAACATTAAAAATTTCCTATTATTAAGATCAAATTCTGTTTTTCCTTTCTTAATGCAGGCAGCATAGAGCATCCGCGTACACGAATTAAAACTAACGGGCAATCGAAATAATAGGGAACGATTATTGTGTATGTACGTGTGCGTATAAAATAACGCACGATGCTTTCTGTTTGTATTTACACAGGCTGCTTGATCGAAAAGGATTCTTGGTTCGCTACTCATACACACACACATACTAGTATAATAATGCATGTATTATGTATGTAGCACTGATACCATACAATACAGTGCCAATTTTTGTCTCCTCACGCCGCAATTAGCAACTTTGGTGTACAACTCGTGTCGTTACGTAATTTACATTTGGATAATATAATTATGTACTTTCAGCAGTTGTGAAAATTGCGGAACGCAACAGGCGGACAGCAGAATAAAACTGCAGTTGTAGAGGAAAGCAAGTGGCAACGACCATACCACGTTGAATACACCGGTTTTCGTCCGTCCGTAGCAACGGATAACTGAGCGCAGATGTGATTTTGGGCTCTCATAATTAAATTACAATTTTCGACCTGAAATCTCGAAGAGTTTATAAAGGGAAGTGTGGCTGAAGGTAGTTTAATAGTTTATGTTCTGTTGTGTTGTTGTTACAGTGCTGGGTAAGGCCATCAGACTAAATATTTTGCTTTTAAAGTTAAACTTTGACGTTATTGTGTTCTGTCATTTGAAGCTTGAAGTTTATTACCTCCGTTTATTTTTAGGTTACAAAACTTTTTGAAGGACGTTTTTAGAGTTAAAGGTTGTTGTAATTATTTACTGCATTCTTTATTTTAACTTTAAAGTTTATATAGTTCAATTAATTGTATGCTTAGCCTACAGAATAGCGAAAGCAGCAATGTTGAAAACATGAACGATACTCCTAACATCGGCGAAGAGGAAAGAATTTCGAATACAATCGACAACGATGCCCAAATGATTGTGGAAGCAGAAGGGGATGGCCCCGAGAAATGGAATGTACCCAGTAGACGACAAAGGAAGCGTAACGCCGTTGAAGAAACTGCAGAAAATGCAAGTAAAAAGGTGAAAGCTCCCGAAAAAGGAAAATTATATGAAGCGCTTTTAAAAAGAAACAAATTTCAACTGTTGAGAGAATTAACATCTGAAGATTCAGCTACCCCGAAGGGAAGTCAACTCGTTACTTTAAAGAAACCGAAACGCCCACCTCCTATCGTGCTGCACGCTAAAGTGGATGATCATAAGAAATTTGTAGACTGCCTGAAAGAGAAGATTGGAGAGGACTTTTATCTCAAATATAGCAAAAGTCGAACAACAGTATTCGTGAAGACAGTCGAAGCACATCAAAATCTACTGCAACATATTCGAGAACATGAGAACGGGGAATTAGAATACCATACGTATAGTTTAAAGTCAAGTAAAGAACACTCGTTCGTGCTGGGAGGACTCACGCCCGACACACAGGAGGAAGAATTAAAAGCGGAACAAAATACTAAATACGATCTCTGGGTTAGTCGTGTTTGTCGTATGAAGATAAAAACTAACGAGGAAGAAGATAAACACCCCTTATTCCTCATTGTGACGCCGTCAGATATCACTCTGAATTTTCTGACAAATAGAGTTCAATATTTGCTCCATGCAAAAATAAATTGGAAAAGATACATAGCCCGAAGAAGAATAACCTAATGTTACAATTGCCAAGAGTGGGGGCACGCCACGGCCAACTGCGGGGCGCAGCCGAAATGCCTCAAATTCGCGGGGGAACATCCGACGCGCACATGCACCAAATCGCAAGAAGAACCAGCGAAGTGCGCCAACTGCGGTGGACCTCACCCTGCAAACAATGTAGATTGCTCTGCATACAAGCAAAGGGTGGAATGGTTGCTGTTGCAAAAGGAAAAATCCGCATCGGCCGCTAAACAGAAGAAGAACAGCGAATCGCCATACGGAAAACATCAAGTGAAGTATATTCCAGCATCTGCACCTACAACGAACGTATGGGAGGAGAGAATGAAGAGAAGTGGCATCCAGAAGGAATTGACAACTCCTACACCGACAGTCCAAGTCAATCACTTATCCAATACTGCCGACATTGGAACACTCATGGAAATGACAAAAGAACTAAGAACACTTTCGACAATGATTAACATCAATACACTTTTACAGCAACTTAAGACGCTAAATTCTAAATTAAAAATTACCACGACTCCTTTAGAAAGAATCCAACTATTTTTAGAATTCGCTCAGAACATCGATAATGGTTACACAAATTAAAATATCACAATGGAACGCCAACGGGCTACGCGACAAGCTAGGAGAATTGATAGAATATTTGGACCGACATGACGTGGACGTAATGGTACTAAACGAAACGAGACTGACGCAAGACGTGCAAATCAAAATTCGTAATTACAACGTTATTAGGAAAGACAGAGACGAAGCAGCAGGCGGAGTGGCACTTTTAATCAAAAACAATGTTCCGTACATAGAAATCCCAGGTAATAATAGAAGCGGTGGGAGTAAAATTTAAAAATAACACAGTCCTTTTCGCCTGCTACAATAGACCGTTACACAGACTAAGACAGCAAGACCTAGAACAGTTGTTCGACGTAGGAAACAAGGTGGTGTTGGCAGGAGACCTGAATGCGAGACACAATCTTTGGAACTGCCACGTCAACAACGCAAACGGGAGGATCCTCTACAATTATGCCATATTGGCCAATTGCATGATCTTACACCCTGCACAACACACCCATTACCCATGGAACGGAACGACACCGACGACTATAGACCTGGTAGTGACTAAAAACGTGACCAACATATCCGACATAAAAGCACTTGCGGAACTGAGCTCTTACCATACGCCTCTGTTGTTTATCTTAGACGAGCACAAGGACAGAAAACCAGACGGAACCTACTTAGACTACGGCAACACAGACTGGACTAACATTCGTGCACACATCGATCAGAATCTGATCGTAACTGACAACATTGACACCTCGGAGCGATTAGAAGAAGCTGTACAGACCCTGACCGACGCTATTCAAAACGCAATCAGACGAACGATACCGACTAAACGCAAAATTCCTTTCAAAGGCAGACTTCCGCCCGAGATTAAATCTAAAATAAAACAAAAGAACAGACTTAAGAAAGAATGGCTCAGAACAGCAGACAGACAGACGAAAACGGACCTTAACAGGTTGACGCGGAAAATAAAAAACGAAATAAACTACCATCGAAATCAACTTGAAACTAAACGTGCAAGACCAAGACCACCAGACAAAGCATCTGGACAGGCGGAATACAAAACAGAATATTAAAAAATCTACCTGCGAATGCAATAACGCAACTGACAAATGTGACTAAAACGCTAAAAAGCATTAAATGCTTAGCTTACAGAATAGCTACAATAGCAATACAATCGTGAAAAACATGATTGGCACTTCGAACATCGAAGAAAAGGAAGGAAGTGCAAATATAACTTAAAACAATTCCCAAATGATTTTGTAGAAGTCGAAGGAGATGACCCCGAGAAGTGGTGTGTTCCCAATCGGAGACAAAGGAAGTGAAACGCCGTCGCAGAAAATGCACGTGAAACTGCAGTTCCAACTGTTAAGAGAATAAGCGATCAGAATAAGTCAAACGACAGATGCCCCACGTAAATAAATTTTCGGAATCTGTTAAGAGAATTAACACCTAAGAATAAAGCTACCACAAACGGAAACCAAATCATTCGTTCAAAGAACCGACACCACCGCCTCCTATAGTGCTGCACTCTAAAGTAGATGACCACAAGAAATTTATCAATTGCTTGAATGAGAAGTTCGTGGAGCACTTTTATCTCAAATATAATAAAAATTGAACTGAACTTGTCAAGAAGTAGAAACGCATAAAAGCCGATTGGAACAAAACACTGTGGGGAACCTTCGACATGCACATGCACCAAATATCAACAAAAGCCAGCAAAGTGCACCAGCTGCTGTGGTCGTCACCCTGCAAACAATAGTCTACATTTGTACATTGCGCTGTATACAAGCAGAGGGTGGAATGATTGCTGCTACAAAAAGAAAAATCAGCATCGACCGCAAATGAAGTACTATATTCCAGCACATGTACCAAAAACAAAGACGACAGGAGTGTATGAAGAGAAATGGCATTCAGATAGAATCGACAACGCCGGCACTGAACAGCCAAGTCAAACAATTATCCAATACCAATAGTACCAACATTGGAACTCTTATGGAGGTGACAAGAAAACTGAACACATGGTCGACAATGATCGACGTCAACAGACTCTTTCAGTTTCAGGAAATTAAAATAATAAATTCCAAATTAAAGACTACCACGGCTCCTTTAGAAGGAATCTATTTTTAGAATTTGCCCATCACATAGACGATGATCAGGGCTGGCTTAACATATGGGGTAACTGGGCTGTAGCCCAGTGGCGCTAAGCTCAAGGGGACGCTTTTCTTTTGAAAGACTTTTTTTAGAAAACATTTTAAACGATAAAAATAAAGAATGATAGTAGAAGAAGATGAATTTTCTCTCTGATTCCCTGTGTTAAAAATGAGTTATCATGTTACATGTGAGTTATAAAATATTGTTGTACAAGTCGGTGAGTTGTAATAAAATTGTGAAAAAGTCTGTAATTTAAGAAATAAAATAAAAAGTAATACTGCTCTTTAAACAGATTTTTGTGAATTAATTACTAGAGTGTAAAACTGTATCGATCTCTGCATCACCCAGACTCTGTTTTTAATATCACGTTCATTTTAGTTTCTAAAAAATCATTGACTTCCAATCTTCATGTTCACGGGCTAGGAATCGAATCGAATCGTAGTTTGGCTAAGCAATTCCACAAAAAAGCTGAACAATAAACACTGTTCCATGCAGAGAAATCCCCACACCTCCGCAAATAATAATAAAAGCGGTGGGCGTATAATTTAAAAATAACACAGTCCTTTTCGCCTGCTACAATCGACTACGACCACAAGACCTAGAAGAATTGTTCAGCTTAGGAAACAAGGTGGTACTGATATAGAAGACCTGAATGCGAGACACAATTTGTGGGAGTGTCACGTCAACAATGCAAACGGGTATCTCTACAATTACGTAATACTGGCCAATTGCATGATTCTACCCAGCGGAACGACACCAACAACTATTATAAACCTGGTAGGGACTAAAAACGTGACCGACATACAAAATATATAAGCACTTGCTGATCTGAGCTCTGATCACACGCAACATTGACACCTCGGAGCAATTAGAAGTAGCTGTACAGACTCCGACCAATATTATTCAATTAATTTAAAGCAGTAACCCAAAACGTTTTGGGAAACAAAATCTGACAATTACAAGTTGTCGGTGAACTTCTCCTCAGCAGTTATCAAGCATTAGGCTGTAACATGAGCCTCAAAATTCACTTCTTAAGTTTCTCCGAATCTTGGTGATGTTAGTGATAAACACGGAGAACGATTTCATTAAGAAATTGCCGCCATCGAAAAATGTTACAAGGGAAGTGAAATAATTACAGCTGAACAGTAGACCTCATATCAGAAAGTTCAAAAGCACAATAAAAAAAGGGGAGAAAGAGTATTGTCGTGATAGAATAAGACCTTTTTTCGAGTCATTGTAGGTCTTTTTTCCGCAATTGCTACTTTTAGTTTCTCAAGAAGGACGACATAATATGGCCCATTGATAGTTTGGACCTTTACTAGGTAATCAGTAAGAACTATTCCCTTCGAAATGAAAACTATTGTGGTCATCACTTTCCCAGTCGATGAACATGACTTGGCCTTCTATGGGCGGAGAACTGTCACGATGGCGCCATTATCGAGATTGTTTTGATTCTGGAATAAAGTGGTGGAGTCAAGTTTTGTCGACTACAACAAAACGATCCAAAAAAACCACTGGATCTTCGTTGCACATTTGCATCATTTCACATTTTTCACGCGGCACCCACCTTGCCGACAGCTTGGACATGCCTACTTAAATTTGTTAAATGTACTGTACGCCTTCAGTCGATATGCCTACCATGTCAGCAATCTTCTGAATATTTACTCTGCCATCAAAACAACTTCACGTACATAAATAATTCTTTCCGGAACCGTTGCCGTTTTTAAAGGTCCGGATTGTTCATTACCACGTTTAAATCGTGTAACCCAGGAAGGAGCAGTATTCACCCAATAGCTGCATGTCCGCCAGAATATCAGTTGTATTCATCTTCTTAAAAAACAAATATTGAATTGCACCACGAAAAGAAATTTGTTTATTTTTGAGCTTTCCATTTAAGCGTTTCTTTAAACGGCTGTAACTTTCTAACTAAACGTCACAAATCAACAAATTTTGCTTGTCACTGTAAAAAACATATTTTTCTAGTAATCGCTGGTACAGTTGATTTTTTTATTTATCAATTCAGGGTCATATTTTCTTGAAATAAAGTTGGTTGGTACAAGATTTGAATGTGAATTTCTTGAAACTTTTCATTCTTCATATTGCTAGAAATGAAAAGAACAAATTGTTAGGTTAGTTGTTGGACGAGTGCTTTTTCTAGCTACAGTCAATAAAAATACAGAATACCTACAATTTCGTACAAGTTATTTTTAATATTTCAGGTTATTTCCATACGGATAGTATTACATTTCGGTTATTTATAATTTGTTCCATGTTAAACTGAAATTTGGAACCCGTCGACATTATTGTTTACAATGCCACTTTGATTTGGTGACAATCTTTGTAATGAGCGCTGATACTTCGCCATTGTCTGGAAATATGACACTCTAAACAGCCGAAATTTTGCAAAAAAGCGTTAAACCTCCGACTTAATTTGCGCCCATAAGAAAGCATCTTATAAAATTTATGTTTAGAACAACAAATGTAGTTCGAAATGTGAACAATGCAATGGTTTTTACCGCGACTTTCTACGACCAACTGTTCTTGAGATATCAAGATTTTATGTAAACAGAAAACTGCAATAAACGTCGTGCACCACGAAACAACTATGGCTGGCGTATTTAAACCAAAAGGAATAAAAATAAATTAATAGTGGCTTCCAACTACCAATACATAGATGTGATAACACACCAAAAATTATCCTGTTCTGAGATGGTCGAGCAACCGGTGCGGGACCACTTGGGAAATCTTTAGGTTATTCGAGTTTCACCACATTTCCCATTCTGAGCGTCAATTTCTAATTTGTAAAGGTTTTAGTATTTTATATATTTACAAGACTTAAAAAAATATTCAAATCGAAGTAGTAGTTTTCAAAAATTGGAAAAGTAATATTCTGCATAATATGCACTCTTTTCCACACCACCTTCGAGGTAGAGTGCTTGGCGCATTTTTTTACGTGGTTTCCCCTGTAGGTGTAATCCACAATCTATTTTGATGAAATAAGTTTGATCATACAGTTTTCTATTGATTTTCTAAAAATTGTGTTTTGATTTATAATCTTCAAATTCTTCTTCAACAGTCATATGTTCTCCTTCGCTTTCTTCTTCCTCCTCTTTCTCTTGTTGAAACATCATCATCTGTTGTATTTGATTCAACATTGCAGCAAGAGTAACCTTGGCAATTACTACATACTGGTGAACAAAATAATCCGACTTTTTTACAGCCACAAGTATAATTACAACCCGTCTTGCAATTACAAAAAGTAGTAACGGGTGTTCGAAAAAACTGTGGTCAAGTGGCCTATGGAAAAATTTCAAACATAGGGCGCTTATATATTATATATTAGCTTATATGTTACAATTGGAACATAACCCTATTTATGATGACGTTTGACATTAGACATTAGAGTCCCAGCTGTGGCTTTAGTCACGACATACGGTAACGCTGACAAATGCAAACACCAGCCAACTTGACCACAGGTTTTTTGAACGCTTGTTATTGAGTAGTTTTTCTGGAGTAGGCGGGAGCAGAGTTTGAATTGTCTCCAAACCGTTACCTTTTAATATCCATCCGCAGTTTTCAGGGTCTAGTTCGTTACCTAGCCATACTTGGACTTGATAGTAGACACGATATAAATATTGAGCAGCTGCAGCAGATGTTGGAGGGAGACAGGATAACTGTACACTTGTCTATACAATCAATTTCTTTTGCAGCTCCATACTTAGTAAGATGTAAACGAATCCCATTTGTGAGGATGATGTCTGGGGAAGAGTCGATTTTTGTAAAAATTACGATTTTTAGAAAATTAAGTACTCTGCTTCTTCTTCCTTAGCCTTCGGTTGTCCAGCTTTGGGCATAGGCCTCTTCCAGTTCATGCCAATGTTTTCGGTTCTGAGCTGTTCTCATCCGTCCAAACCCAGCTACTCTTTTCAGGTCATCGACCCATCTTATTTGAGTTCTTCCTCTGTTCCTTTTACCCATGTATAGTCTTCATCGTTGTATTACAGCATTCCATCTTTCATCATTCTGCCTTGCATTGTGGCCAGTAAAGCTCCACTTCAGTTTTGCTACGTGTTCAGCTACATCTTTTACTTTTGTTCTTTGTCGGATCCAGGTGTTAGTTTTCCTGCCTCTCAAACTGGTATCCAGCATAGATCTTTCCATTGCTCTTTGAGTCTTAATGAGCTTGTCAATATTTGCTTTGGAGAAGGTCCATGTCTGGCAGGCGTAGGTCAGTACTGGTAGCACACACTGATCAAAACTCGAGTTTTTAAATATTGTGGTAGTTTATTACTTTTGAGGATGTATTTTAGTTTTCCGAAGCTTGCCCACGCGAGTCTTGTTCTTCTTTTAATTTCGGCCGATTGATTTTCTCTGTTGAGTTTTATTACTTGATTTCTATGCCTTTTTGTTCCCAGGACAGAGTCTTAAAGATGTCCTCTAATGCCAACGTAAAGAGTTTTGGTGAAATTACGTCTCCCTGTCTTAAACATCGGTGGATTGGTATAGGTTTCGTAGCTACCTCTAGTTTAATTGTCACACATGCTTCTTTGAAGATATTATGTATTAGGTCCCTGTAACGGGAGTCAATTCTACTGTTATTTAAGGCACATTCTATCGCCCACAATTCCACCATGTCGACTAAAGCTAGGTATAGTGGTAGGTGACTCATTTGTTGTTTCTGTAAGGGTTTTTACAGTTAGCAGGTGGTCAGAAGTGCTATAACCCTTTCGGAAGCCGGCTTGTTCAACTGGTTGGTAGGCGTCCATTTTATCACTTAAACGGTTTGTAATTATTTTCATGAACAACTTATAAATTTGCGACAGTAGGGAGATTGGTCTGTAATTTGTTAATTCGCACTTATCCCCTTTCTTGTGTAATAGGATGGTTACTGCTTCGTTCCAACTGCTGGGGATCTTTCCGTACCTAATGTAAGCAGTCATTAAATAGTTGTTTAACATTTCCCATTATAGTTCTTGCTCACCTTCCTTCAACATTTCTGCTATTATTTCATCCTGTCATGGTGCCTTGTTGTTCTTAATTTCTCTTAGGGCTTTTTTATTTTTTCGTAATTCTCTGTCAGGTAGATCCTCATAGTTCATGTTCATAATTTTCCTTGTCAGTTGTTGTTTTATCTCCTCATCTGGAACTGTCTTAAAGCTATATAGATCTGTGTAGTACTTTTCTGTTATTGTGGTTATTTGTTGTTTACCCCTGTATTCTCTACCATCTGAACTTTTTAACGCGATTATTTGTGTTCTATCTAGTGTTGACCGTAGGCTTTTCATTTCTCTATTATTCTGAATTATTTTTTCTATTCCTTGTTCATTATGTGCTTTAATATCTTCTTTTTTGTTCATTTCTGTAAATTCCGCTGTTTCTTTTCCCCTGTTTTATTAAGAGCGCTCTCTACGCGCCGTATCAGCAAATTACCTATCAAATCGTTAAAAATTAAGATAGAAAGATGCGGTTTTTAACAAAATGTTTAAAGAAATTTTCTTCATGTGGCAAAATATCTAAAAAAAATTTTAATTAGATTTCTGATTTTTATTTTGCTTATTTTTAAGTATTTCTGGCTTTAGGACATTTTGCCACATGCAGGTATTCATTTTATAATTTTCAAGCAAAGAATTTTGATCAGAAACCTTTTAACAATTAAATTGCACGTAATTCCCATAAATTCTTTAAGCGCTCAATAAAGTGGCGCCATCCTGTTATATTTCGAAACTAAACTCGGTTTAATTTTATGTGGCAACGCTGGATGTGAAGGTTTGACGTTGGGAGCTAAAGCGATAATTTAAATGTAATAAGTTGCAGGATCACATTTCATTAGCTTATTCATAACAGTGATATAAATGTAATATCAAACAATAACCGCAGTTTAAAGATTTTATTTAAAAACACCTAAGTATTTTGTTCCTGCTTTGACTTGCAATCATTTTTGAAAATAATTTGATGACAAAATAGTATTATTGTGTTACAAGTGCAGAAAAGTGCCAATTTCTCACGAATGTGAAGATTTTGCGGCATGAGACGTAGTCGAATGCCGCAATCACACGAGTGAGAAATTAGTGTTTTTGCACGCGTTACACACTATACTTTATCTACGACAACAAAAAAAGTAATAAACAATCAACAGCTAAGAAAGTTTTTTAACCTAGAATTTATACTCGCATTCATATTTTTTACGTGAAATATTTGGCAATAAATTAAGAGATGTAATGTGAGCCGCTTCCACGATGTTTGGAGGTGTACGAGTGTATGTACACCCCAATTTTCCTTCATCGGATTCACTCATGATACATATAGAATTTTAAAAACGACAAAAGTAAACATTAAATTTGTAAAGACAATAGTAATAATACGTTTACAATTTGTATAATTTCAGTCATTCTACTGTTTAGTACTCACAGCTAAATAATTATGTACTCGTTTTAAAAAAATAATATATGTACAAAAATCACCATTCAATTGTCAAGGTTATTAACCTCTGCGCAAAATGTCAAATATTCTCGCATTATGCAGCAAATTATAAATGTTTTCAATGTTTTTATTGTAATTTAATTGAATAACAATCATTGTAACTTTATATAATGAGAAAAAAAATATCATTGAAAGGCATCTCGATATTTCAATGCTTACGCCCTAGCTACTAACCGAGCGATCCGGGTTCAATTTCCCGGGTCTGAACTTAGTTTTTTTTCTAGATGGATTTCCATTCGAAATATAATTTAATGTAAAATAGTATTAATTAAGCAAAATAAATTAACCTTTATCTAAAATTTATAACATTTTATATTTCAAATAATTAATAATATTATAAATATTGCAAGTGGTGACATCTATGGCGTTTAATACAACTACTGATCGTGAGAAATCATTCCTCATGGTCTTTACCGTTGAGTTTGGAGATTGTTTGCAATTGATCGTTTTCACGGTTACTAGATTGTGCGGAATGTGTAACTTTCTATGGTGGTCGTAGATAAACATCTTTTTAACTGTAATTTTACGATCTCAGGTACTTGAGCATAATATACGAATTAACTACTATTAGCAGTAAATGAAAATATCTTAAACACAAAGCGAGAGTAAATTAATAGGGTTGAATAAAAAATTTAGTCTTATCATATATAATATCACAAGAGGTCTGATTTTTTCCGACAAAATTTGTCGTTTCAGATATGAGTAGCTTTGCAACGAAAATTACACGAGTCGACGCAGGAGACGAGTGTAATTTTCCAAAAGCAAAAGCTACGAATGTCTTAAACGATAAATTTTGCAAGAAAAAATTAGACCACGAGTTGTATTCGGCTTGACAATCCACCGAGCAAATTTTTATTTAGCGTGTGTAGTTAATATTAATTTAATTAAATTTGACATTTCATTTTGACAAGTGGTTTTTTCTTAGTGAAAAAACCACTAGTGGTTTTTTCACTATAAAACTAATTTCATTGGTCCCAATTTGAAAAATTCTGTAATTTGATTGGTTAAAAATTTTCGAGTTGGATTGTCCACGAAATATATTTAAAACAATAAATTTTAACGTTGACTGCAGTTTTGGCTTACTTAATAATAATAATAATAATAAGTTTTATTATCCAAATTATAAACGGCTTTAATAAGCCTTTTACATATAATTGGCATCGACAAAATATACATCATATAACAAATATAACTAAAAAGATGTATGTATATGTAGATATATATCATAAATTTTGAACAAAAACAAATACTAACAATTTTAATACAAATAATATATGTAAGTATGCAACTGTACCAAACACAACGTTTAGAGATAGATGGATAAATGAAAGTATATAAAAACAGAAGTCCAACAAAAATAATGCTATACTAGGAGTATATAATAATCTTAATGTAATTTATACCGGGTGATTTTTTAAATTTCTGATCTAGAAAGCCATGACATAATTTTAAAACAAAAGATGCGGAAAACGTAGGGCGTAGTTTGAATCGTTCGATTTGTCACAACTGTCAGATTTCAAAAATGTTGACATAAACAGTTAATTTGTGTATAGATGCTGAAGGTCAACATTTCCAACAGTTGTTGTAAATTTTGAATAAATATTGTGTTAACAATGTAAATTGTTATAATTGTGAATAAATCTTGCTATTTCTTAAATCCAAGGAATAAAAATTGAAGCGAGTTGTAACCATAACCTAAACTTCTCAAGTCAATAATCACATCGAAATTGCACTTAAACTCGCAATAAAATGCACACTTTGGTAAAAGCATGTTTCGCAAATGATCACTGTTTAAATATTTATCAATTTGTTTAATAAATGTAAAAGTAAGTAGTCAATTTGTCACATAAATGACATTTGGAATAGCAGTGTGATCAACGCTACGCCCTACGTTTCGGTGACCTTCGATACGGCGTAAAAATCACGGCTTACTAGATCAGAAATTTAAAAAATCACCCGGTATTAATAAAAATAAATAATGTATTGATGTACACAATAAAAAAAAACAAATTCGAAATTTACAAAGTGAGCTTTCATCATGTCTTTTGTATTACTTCTGATTTTTTCTTTCTTTCTTTTTTGCTGCTTTCAATCCCGCTTTCAAAATGGCGTTCGTTAATTTCTTATTTTTGTTGTTTATCCTTTCAGTGGTAGTTTCGTCATCTCCTTCTAGTTTTTGCTTTAATGCTTCTCTGTATTGGTTATCTTTTTCTTTAAGTGCCTGTGTATCTATGAGTGCTGTCCTTTTGGTTAGTTTTAATCTTTCTAATTTTTGATTTATATGTATTTTTGCTCTAACCAAGCGGTGGTCGCTGCCTGTGCTAAATGATTTTATTACTGTAACGTCCCCAAAAATCTTTTTTCTTGTTGCCATGATGCAGTCTATTTTATTTTTTGTTGTTTTATCTAGGCTTAGCCACATCCACTTTCTTTGTGGTTTCTTTTTAAAGAAGGTGTTCATAGCGTACATGTTCTGTTGTTCCATGTATTCCATTAATCTGTCATCTCTTGGGTTTCGAGTACGGTAGCCATAGTTCCCAATTTTATCTGACTTTATTTGACTTTCTCCTTTTCTTCTTATTTCCGATATACCTAGTACATCCCATCTTATTTCTTTTAATTCCTCTTCTAGTTCGTATATCTTTTCATCTGCCAACATTGACCTTATGTTGTATGTCCTATGTACAATCTTGTCTGATATTGTTGTGATTTATTTGCCGTTTTCTTTGTATCTATCGTGTAATCGTCTCCCCCAGAATCCGTGAGGCTGACCGTCTGAGTGGTGTGGGATTGCAGGTAGTTCACCTTACCCACCTGGGGTATTGTTGTTTTGTTACTAGACATTTCATTGGAAGGTATTTGGCTAATGAGTTACCACTCCAGCCGTGCGTCTTGGTAACTTAGTGGTTGTCTATCTAACTAAGGCCGGATGTGCCTCTGCCACATTCTAGACATGGCCCCAAATTCAGTCACGTCGGAGACAACCTGACCCTTGTTAACTGTATCTGCTAACTACTGCTCATGCTGTCTGCGTGTTGGTCCACAGGAGATATTTTATTTCCCTTCTACCCAGCATATCTGCTGGGCATTCCCCGATCCCCCACGTGGGGACGCGCCCTCTAGGGGTTACAGGCTCTCCCGAGGGTGAGAAAATTAAGTATAGAGACATTTTTTTTTAGATAATCGCATAATCTACAAACTTTGTATAATAGTATATACGCTATTTTTTGCACGTCCTAAAGGACTTAATCGCAAAAATTCTAGATTTCGACAATTTTTTCCGAAAATTTCGTTACATGCCATTCGGACAATTGAACTCTGCAAACGCCAAAATCACATAGTTTCAGGATAATAAATCCTAACATGTACCGCGATTACCGCTTTTTTTTGTTGTTTACTTGTTGTTGTCATGGAAACACTTTACTCTCTCAGGGAGTAAAAGTGCTACCCCTCTTTTGGGGGACTAAAGTAGAGCCTTATATATAGGACGTGCAAAAACTATTTTTACGAAAACACTTACCGTTTAAGAGATATTTGCGAAAAACCAATTTTGTTGACCTTTGACCTTGAATAAAATTTTTAGCAGAAATAGGATCGATGGGGACTTTTGACATTTCATTTATAATGATGTACTTAAGTTCTGTACCAATTTCCAGCTCTATGCAAATTTTTCCGAAGTTGAATGTCTATTTTGACTGGACTAAAACGTTAGTAAAAATCTCACTACCCATCAAATCATCCTCGTAAATATAAAGAAAAAAATTAAAATTGTGAATTTGTTGTTCTGTGTAATTGATACTATAATATACATTTCGGGTAAAGCGTTTAAATTACCAAAAATTTCAGACCATGAAGTTGTTAAAGTTTCTTTCGTTCAGTTATTACTTCTTATTAGTCTTACAAAGCAGCGCTTAAGAATTAATGCAAATAAGAAATTTAGTTGGACAGTGAAATCTTATGTATATCCAAATTTACATTTCAAAAAGTTACAGAAAAAATTGTTAATAGAATTTACTATTAAATCACTTTGATAATAACATTTTCAAATTTAACAAGTAGTCCAGTCGCCAGGTCGTAAAAATATAGCTTGCCTCGCAAAAGGTCGTATAGTTTTGATTTTTGGGTATGTTGTATGTACAGGGTGATCCACTTAACTTTCCCCCCCTACTTTTCTCTGTTATTTCTGTAGTTACAAAAAAATTATTCTGACAAAAGTTGTAGGGCTTTTTCTAAAGTTTATAATTATGACATCAAAAAAACGCAACGGTAAGAATGCTGAAGTAGAAAACGCTTTAAATCATTGGTTTATGGACAAAAGAGCTCGTAATGTTCCACTTAGCGAACCAGTTTTAAAGGAAAAAGCCGAACAGATTGCACAAAATTTGGGTAGCGCCGATTTTCAAGCAACAAACGGGTGGTTTACCAGATGGAAAAATCGCTCTCAAATTTCTTTCAAAAAAATTGTAGGTGAAGCAAGTGACGCAGGTTTTGCCATCTTTATTAAAAAATTATGAGCCAGACTACATTTATAACTGCGATGAAACTGCGCTATATTATCGCGCTATTCCTGACGGATCCTTCTGTTTTCGCGGAGAAAAAGCTGCAAAAGACCGACTTACCCTTTTGATGTGCGCTAATTCTGATGGAAGTCATAAGTTGCCGCACTTCGTCATTGGCAAATCAAAAAGCCCAAGGTGTTTTAAAGGGGTAAAATCGCTGCCTGTAAAATATACGTCAAACAAGAATGCTTGGATGACAGCGGCACTGTTTAAAGATTGGCTTTTGAACTTCGACAAACTAATGAAAAAAGCAAATAAGAAACTTTTATTATTTATGGACAACTGCACTGCGCACAAGTCAGATATGCATTTGTCTAATGTGGAAATACATTATTTGTCGGCAAACACAACATCTTTAATCCAACCCTTGGATCAGGGAATTATATCTCTTTTTAAGAGAAATTATAGAAAAGAAATAATGAGAAAAATTATTTTTATGATTCATCATCTACAGAAGGTGCATTAGCCTATCTCGAAAAATAATAATTTTATCTGCTGTTCACATGATGAATAAAGCGTGGGACAAAGTACAATCGAGTTGTATTTCAAATTGTTTCATAAAATGTCAATTTCTTAATGGAGAAGAACAGGAAATTATAAACACCGAAGAAGCACTTCCAGATATCATGACTGAAGAAAATTTTTCCAAGTTCGTTTCTTTTGATGACAATTTACCGGTTTTCGAAGAAATAGATGAAAATTATATAAACAAAATGATAGAAGAACAGGAACAAGAAGAAGAGGAAGCAGAAGCAGAAGAGAATACACATTCAAAGGATACACCGTCATCACAAGAAGTGATATCAGCATGTGACACTATTCGGCGTTTTTTAGAATCAAAAACTGATTGTAATTTTGTACATTTTTACGCATTAGATCATCAAATCATCAATATTCTGTGTAAAGAAAGAACACAAAGTAAAATTACAGGTTATTTTGTTAAGAATGTGTAGTTTGAAACAAAAAATAGTATCAATTAAAAAATATTATGTCAAAATGAGTTTTATTTCTTTTCTAATTTTAAGTTTTAATAAATAAATTTTAAACAATTAAATTAAATTAATAAATAAATTTTAAGAAAATCGCAACATTTTATAGTATCATATTGAAGTCAATTTTCTAGTCTTATGAAAGATAAAACTGCAAAAATAAAGAATAGGTAGGTATACAATTATACATATATGTGAAATAAATAAAGATTATTAAAAGTTTCACAGTTTTATTAAAATATACCTGACAATATTGTTTCGACAGCTATGCTGTCATTATCAAAGGTAATATAATTATAAACAAACACGTCGCTAAGGTAGATACAAAATAGGTAACTAGATAAAATAATAATAATAATAATAAAAATTAATAATAAAAATCATAATTAAACATCTAATACTTCCAGTAACGGAGAATTACTGAGCTCAAGTTTATTAGATGTTTAATTATGATTTTTATTATTATTATTATTATTTTATCTAGTTACCTATTTTGTATCTACCTTAGCGACGTGTTTGTTTATAATTATATTACCTTTGATAATGACAGCATAGCTGTCGAAACAATATTGTCAGGTATATTTTAATAAAACTGTGAAACTTTTAATAATCTTTATTTATTTCATGATTATGGAGTTCCACAAAATAAGGCTGGAAACAATAAACAATACATGTATGTAATTGTTAGGAAAAATCAATTAAAAAATAATAAAAATGGATAATGGAATAATCCGCATATAGGAATAATTTCTGTGGACAAATTGAACATTCCAATAAGCGAGTTTCACTGTACCTCATAACCCCCAAATCTCAATTTTTCAGGAGAACAAGAAAATGTCACCAAATGTAAAACAAAACTTTTTTAAATGGTTTGAATTCCTGAAATTTTGTTAATTAAATTTAAACAGACAAATGTATTAATTTATTGCGCGATTAAGCATGCATACATTATTAAAAAGTGGGTTACCCATATCCCAAAAACTGTACCAGGTTCGGATACGAGGTATTTTTTAAATCGCTATAGAATAAAACTGGAAGCCCTGTGGTTTACGAGGAGTTTACTAATCGACTCGGCGCACTTTTTACTATGGGAATAGCTCATAACCCCAAAATCGCAAAAAAAGTGAGATACGAGGTATTAGAATTAGACCGACGATATATAAATTGAATCTTTTTTAACGGAACACCCTGTATTTTATTGCCTGGTTCGACTTAGAATTTCAGTCTGATTTCAACAATATAGAACACATAGTATTTACTTCTAATACTTTCCAAATTGTTTACGTTTAAATATATAAATAAATAATATTAAATAATAACACTTAACAATAATTTTACATTTTTACAGTATAAACTCACTAAATTCACTAATTCCCATATACTTTATTGTTAGAAATGTCAAAGTAACAATTCAAAGCAAATGTTTTTAAAATCACAGCATACTCGATTGAATATGCGATAGTGTCTAATTTATATATTTAAAAGCAAATATTTCAAAAACTGTTAAAAGTAAGTATTATATATTCTATATTGTTGAAATCAGACTGAAATTTTACGTCGAATAAGGCAATAAAATACAGGGTGTTCCATTTAAAAAAATTCAATTTACATATATAACTTCAGCATTTATTTTTCAATTGTTTTTTTGATGTCATATTTAAAAACTTTAGAAAAAGCCCTACAACTTTTGTTAGAATAATTTTTTTGTAACTACAGAAATAACAGAGAAAAGTAGGGGGGGAAGTTAAGTGGATCACCCTGTACACCTAGGCACTAATTAAAAATCCAAGTTTCGACCTTCTTGCACATGTATGTGCTTCGGTACAGCAAAAAACCAAACAATGTATGAACTTACTTTTTTGGTTTTCGCTTAATAACTATTTACCATTGCCTCCTATAAAGAATCATCCTTAACTTTTTTGTAGCGCAGGAAATTTGCTTCAATTTATCCCTATAAAATTTTTTAAGCCTCATATGTACCGAAGTACAGAGCTTCAATGGTACGAAAATACTTCAAAAGGATTTAAAAACTAGCTTCAATCTGAGACCTGAATGAGCTAGATAACTAAAGAAATAAGGGAGTTATGACAATTTTAGTTAGACGATGCAGAGCGTCGGAGAGCAGTATTTGCATTATTGAAATTCTGCTATGCAACACTCTGCATCATTTAACTGAAATAGTCACAACTACCTTATTGTGCAAAGACATTGCATAGTAAAACAGCAGCAAGCTCTGAAGGTAAATTTCTTCAAAAATGATTTTTTTTCCAAAACTACAAAAAACACCCTTTATATTTTTTAACTATACCAAGCATATACTAAGACGATTCTATAAAAAGTTTCAAAAGGGTGATAGTTGTAACACAGGAGCAATGTCAAAATTTGTAAAAACACTAAAATTTGCCTTCGGAGCCTGCTACTTTTGTACTGTGCAATGTTTTTGCACGTTTCTTGATATACTCTGAAAGATCCAAGAACTAGCTTTAATCTGACACCAGGATGAGCCAGAGAACTCAAAAAATAAGGGAGTTATGACAAGTTCAGTTAAATGATGTATAGTGACGGGTAGTAGAATTTGCCAAAAATCGAGATTTTCAAAAACTTCTACTTTGGCCATTTTTAATACAAAAAATCTGGAAAAAATAATTTAATGACATTTCATATGTATCTATGTAAGGGTAAAATTTGAACAAAATCTGAGACATTGAAATACGGCTCTAGTCAAGTTGGCATGCAATTAGCCTCATTCGTTATATCATATCAACATGTATGTACACAATAAGTACATATTTGTTACTTTTAATTATGTACCTGTCCTACAAGTAATAGGGTTGCATTAAAAAAATGAATAACCATTATGAAATATATAAAATACTTTTTTATTGTATCAACAAGATTTAACACAAAATTATACAATATTGTTGAAAAAGATTTTTTAACATTTGTCTTATTTATGTTCTCTCTATCACAATAATGGTTTAGAACTATTTTGATTAGAAAAATTTTAAAAACACTTATTTTCGTGAAATATAATAACAACAAATACACTTACTTCCATTTAAAGCGAATGATTTAATTCATAACTATAAAAATATCTTTGCAGCTAACAAGTGGTTCAGAAATGAAACTAATTATTTGAAAATATTATGTATGTTTTGTCATAGCAGGAGATGACTCAATAAGTAATACTGAATAAGAAAAATAAAAAATAATAAAAATTGCACATGCATTACAACTATCATGGTCCATATAAAATAGTTATTTAAGTATTAAGGGCGGTAGGTATGCTTTATCAGTCGAGGCTAATAGTGTGGAGACCACCGCGTAGCGGAGGTCTCCATATTAGCCGAGACTGGTAAAGCGTACCTAATGCTCGTAATGCTTACACTATTTTTTGCCCGATCGGATCTATGAGTGAATTTTAAATATATAGAGTAAACATTAAACACATCACACTGAAAATGTGAATTTTATCAAGTCGGTTAATGTGCCGGTTGTTATGGAGTTGAATAAACAAAAACAATTTTTGTCTCAATCCGGACGAATTTTAGAATGATACTGAATGTTTTTCGACTTAAATGACGGGGTACTTTATTACCGAGTCTTGGGCGGTAAGTTGAACTTACCGCCCTGAGAGCAGAGCTTGTAAATGAAGCAAAACGCCCGATCGGGCAAAAAGGTATATTTATCAATACATTTGTACAAAGTATACCAAGTAGCTTGTAAAATTGGAAGTGTTTACTTGCTTGGATAAATCAAATTTTACTTTACAAACTGTCAGAAAAATAACTCAAACTCAAGTACAATAAAATTGTCAAATTGACAGTTAATATAACCTACATTTTTAACCACAATATTACCATTTATGATCAAATAGTCATGAACATATTTTAGTGACCCTGTATCAAGTAATAAACCCTTTGTATACATGCATGCATTATTTCTTCTAGGAGGGAGGCTTTTTAGAAAACAAGCAGAAATTTCTAAAAATATTAGAAAATCAAGTTCAAATCACCTGCAGCTCCATCAAAGTGAGGTTCACTGTCCTCCATGTAAATGAGGTTGAAAAAAAAAATTAAATACATATACAAAATCGATATGCAATTAGATAATGGCTGCCTATAGTCAGGACATGGATTAGTAAGTGCCGAGGAGCAAAATGTATTGTATCAGTGCAGTTTGTTGATCGTCACTAAATGATGTTTCATCTCAGTAGCGGCTGACAAATGTCCGCAGGGTGAGTATGACGTCTTTTAACGTCAGATTTGTGCTGCATGGCTATGTGACTATCATCCTTACAGTAGGTGTACTGTAACTGCAATTGTTTTTCGTTTTTCTCAGAAAGAACTGCATCAAAAACGTAAAAGCATATACATTAGGTGTCCGTTAATTTGCAAAAGTTAAAATTTTTTAGGTCCCCCCTAGATCTCTTTATTTTATAATGTCAAAAAAATGAGCTGTACAAAATTTCAGCCAATTTGGTCAATATTAACCCGTGCCACCAAGAGGTTAAAGTTTAATTGGGATTTAACATGCGTTTGGTGCATTTCTAGAGACTGTGTGGCGTAACTTTTTATCTTGCAATGTTTTAACTTGAAGATTTATATATTTATGTTGTTGAAGCTGCTAAACACGAATATGATAAAATTCAAATTGTCAGAAAACCTTTTGACAGTTTACAGCTGTCAAAAAATCGGTCAACTTCACTAAAATTAGCATTTTCGTGGAACTACCAAAGTCTTTTTGGCTTCAGATTCGTGTTAAGCAACTTAAACAACATAAGTATACAATTTTTCACGTTAAAACATAGAAAGATAAAAAAGTTATGCCACAAAGTTTCAAGCAGTGCACCAAACCCATGTTAAATACCATTTAAAACTTTAACCTCTCGGTGGCACGGGTTAATATGGACCAAATCGGCTGAAATTTTGCACAGCTCATTTTTTTGACATTTTAAAGGGATTTAGGTGGAGGGACCTAAAAAATTCTAACTTTTGCAAAATAATGGCCACCCTAATATACATCTATATCACACACTCTTTTATAAAATGCTTATTTTCAAGATAAAATGCGTTAAATGTGGCATAATTTATGGAATCAAAATGCATTTTTATTTTGTGGGTAGCATTAATCTATTTAACTCATTATATTATGAAAAGTAAGCATTTTACAAAAAACTCGTACAAATAAAAGTTGTATATGTCTTTTATATTTTTGATAGTTTTTGAATTTTAATAAACAATGCAGTTGTTATGGTGAACAGAAAACAATCTGCAATGTACTGTAAGCATGATGGTTGTGTAGTTATCCAGCACAAATTTGATGTTTAAGACATAGTGCCCACCCTGCGAACATTTACCAGTCGTTACTGTTTCACATACCAAATAATCTAGAGTATTGGTAAAATTACATTGACAAAACATACATAAATAAGTATAAGCATAAAAGTAACGTCTATTACAAGGCAAGAATAGCAATCATACCTGCTTTAATTTGTTTATAATTTTTAATGGCTCATATTACACGTTCTTCTTAGTAACATAACTAGCCTACCAGGAAATGTTAAAGATACAACACATCTACTTCCAATGCATAACTGACTATTCTATTAAACTTATTAATTTTTCATACACTAGCCTGGAAATAACTTGTTTACTAAACAAATCATCAATTAAAAAGTTTACGAAAATGTCTACAATCAACAAAACATCACTATTCAAATATTGTTAGCTAACCAAGAAAACCATGACATAACTAGATACAGTTTCATTACTGCGATATTTCTATATTCAAAAGAAACTTTTCTGCTTTCCATACTAGTGTATAAATAAATGTTGTATATAACTCATACGAAAATAGTTTGTGCATATTAATATGTGAAACTCTGGACTTGGCTGGTAAACTTCTCACTCGTATGAAAAATCTCCACGTTTTATATCGCCATTCACCAAACTCCCACAAAATAATTGAAGTGCTTTTACTTCTTCAGATAGCAACTGCAAGATTGTTGTTAAGTTGGTAATGCTTATGCAATTTTAGAAGTGAATGTCAATTCTTAATATTGGCAAATTTGGAAATTTTTAAATGTCACAAAATTATGAGTTAAAATAAAATACAGATTTATGTACTACTTTAATTTGGTTTTTCATTTTTTTAAAGTGTTTTATACGTTTATTTATTATAAATGCATAGAAATTACAAAAATTAATAATATCAGCACGCAATAGTTATTTATGTTATAAGTCCTATACAGATTAATCAAAAACCAATCTAAACACACAAAAATGAATGAGTGCAATAAGGAAGACATAAACAATATCGGTAGCACAACAAAGATAGAATGCAATCATGGCTAGGTACATTTTTAAACTAAAGATCTCTCTTCAATAACAAGCAAGCAAGATAACAAAAACATCCATCATAATATTGTATGTCATTAAAAGCATAAAGTGAGGTTAAATTGATGATCGTTGTAGTTCGTGTATTCAAAGATCAAATTGTGCAGTTTAAGACTACGATATGCTATTCTAAGATTCTAATGACACATTGTGATAAAATTGATTGTTCTGACAATAGCTATTTATGTAACAAGTACATAATGTAGGACTTTATAGACAAGCCCAGTTTATATAAAAAGGGTGAGTCTATAAGGACCGATTATGTAAGAGTTGCATACAAAGCTTTATGTTCGATTTCTAAAATTGGCTAATTATCAAAAAAAAAATCAGTTTATAAATTTGACATTTATTCTTGACAGAAGAAAATTTGACATGTCATATGCAGTTGCCATACTTTATTTTACTACTACCACTTTATTTTATAAGTACAATAATAAGCCAGTTTACTGCCGCAAAACAATACAATCAACAGTACTTTATAATGCAATCGGACATAAAAGCAATTTATTTAGTAGCATACGATTATATCAACATAATTATTTTAACCTCACTTTATGCTTTTAATGACAGATAAAAAATTTGTGACAGATATGTTTGTTTGCTTGCTTGTTATTGATTTACCTAGCCATGATTGCATTCATCTTTGTTGTGCTACCCCGAAATTTTTTTTGTATTCATCATAGATTTTCCTTATTCTCTTAATAATATACATAAATAAACAAGATAGTGCTGGCTTGCAAACAAATCGCATACACTTTAAAAATCAAGTAACCGAGTTTTTATGTAGTTTTTGCTATGTAAACGTGACCTTTCTGACTTTTGACATTACATTTTTGATGGATAAATCTGTTATTAGGAAAATAAAACAAAATAATTTTAACTGATTGACACAGACGACTTAAAAATTAAGACCGACTTAATACAATCAAAAATAGGTGTACGCCAATTTTTTGCAAGCCAGTGTATATATTACGCAAATTTACTCAAATAAAACCCCCCGAAAAAATTTTCTGGCTGCTCCACTGTCTTTAAGGGTCGGAATATTTAAGGCGACCGAGCACTTAAAGACAGTTAGAGGACGCATAACATAAAGGTATCCCAAAAAATTATAAAATATTACGTGCAAATACTGACCAACACTTTCTATATTTTTGACAATTTAACCTAAAACCATTAGTAACATTGTGTCACTAGATAACTAGTATACTCATTACAAAAAGTATGTTTGTTATTGTACAGTCCCAAAATTCTATAAAAATTTGACACTGACAGTTGCTATCCAAATTAAAAGCACTAAACATATTTGATAAAGATTTCGAGTCCCTGTGCAAGCTGCTAAAGCAATAACTAACTGGCTTAATCAACACAGAAATTGAATTTTTTTTCTTCACAAGATGTTTCCAATTTACCTAATGTGGTTCCATGTGATTACTTTCTTTGGAGCTATTTCAAATATGAATTAAATAAAACAAAAAAATCATGACAATCAATGGTTTGAAAAAGGCATTATAAAAAGAATTATAGACAGGAATTGAAACAAATTCCATTCACGTACATTAATTGTGCGCTTCACGTTTGGCCCCAAAGATTACAGAAAATTAGACAATCATAATATCCGAAGTCAAAGAAGTGAAAAGAGGTTACCAATTTATTGTAACAAAAAAACTGCTTCATGTAAGTAAAACAACCGGTATACAAAATTTGATTGAACTTGGCGCACCACACTTTCTAGGAGTTTCCCATGCTTTTTAACTCTTATTTTCGTAAATCCTTAATTTGGTATTCTTCAAATGATCTGGATTAATCTAGTCACTTTAGTGATACAGGTCATACACAAATGACACATCTCCAGTCAATAACTATAACTAAAATGATGAAATTCGCTAAACTTACCATTGTAATATATTGTGAAACTTAAGATAAATATCAAATGCAATTCCTATGGCACTTGCAACACTTTTGCAGTATCCTCCATGTTACTACCATGACAATTTACTGTCTAATAAGTGAGCCATTAAAAACTAATATGTATCATTCAATATACCTAATACACTTTTGTTCAATAATTATATTAAATAAAAGACAAAAGCGGATCGAAAACTAACATATCACAAATACTTTATCCTTATAAAATAAAACTATTATGGTGCATATCGTTCTATTGGTTAAAAAAAGAACTATAAAGTTCACTAGTATTGTTACCAAGAAAAATCAGTGAAACAACTATGCTTTAAATGTTCTTACAACTCTTGTAACATACTGCCTACATATTGGGCACTCAGCTAATCGTTTACCACAGTTAACACATGTAGCCATGTGACCACATTCAAGTATTACACAATCTAATGGTGCATCCATACATATTTTGCACAAGTTATCTACAGAGGCCTCTTCTAGATCTGAAAAAACAAAATGTCAGAAATTAGATAGCATGCGAAGACAAAATCTTCAAACCTTCACTTTTATACTGATTTGTATCATTCCATAATCTTATAGCACGATCTAACAGTTCCGATTTTTCTACACAACCTTTAAAATCTACCCTATTCAAAGTTAACAATTCCTTTAGCTGTTTCACAGACAATTCATTCAATTCTTCGGCAGTTTCAAAATCAGATAGTTTAGGATATTTGTATGGTGGCGATGATGAAGCAGTAGTTGTATCATTGGATGTTTCTTGCTGGCTCTATGAATAGATACATCAATAGTATATATTTCTGTTATTATGATTACTTACTGGTATATCTTGTGAAGAAGAACTAGTTGGTTCTGAATTATTATACGATGTAAAAAAATAATTTTGCTGTGAAGAAAAGTTTGGGTAATGTGGAGTACTTTGTTGGGAATTATTTGAAGAAGTATTTGGAGCTACCCTTGCACTTAGATTATGTAATGCATTCTCTGCATAACCTGTAAAGAATATCATTGATTAGTAGATACACAATATTTAGAACTCCACAGTAAATTTGCTGTATGTTTAGTTACAAATAATGGATAAAAAATATTTTAAAACTTTGCAGTTGAAATTTGCTTTTAACCAGAAATTCAAACAGTTAAGTACGAGGTAAGCCGCATAAATTCTCGTCCTGATTAGAAAAAATAAACTTGGTAAAATATAATTTTTATTTTTCAATATAATCTCCCCTAATGGCAATACACTTATTACAACGTGGAATTAATAATTCAATGCCCTTGTAAAAATAATCTGAAGTTTTTCCTTCAAAATGTTCAATTACAGCTGCTTGCGAGTTCTTGTCCTTAAAACGACGTCCCCTAAGGTCTTTCTTTAAATTGAGAAATAAGTAATAGTCACTAGGAGCCATATCCGGAGTGTACGGTGGATGATCCAATGCTTCAAAGCCGCATTCGCGAATGGCAGCTTGTGAAATTGCGGCAGTATGAACGGGTGCATTGTCGTGTAATAATCGAACACCTCTTGTCAATTTTCCTCTACGTTTTTCACGAATATTGTTTCTCAATTTATGCAATAAAGACGCATAATATGTACTGTTAACAGTTGTATTGCGTTCTTTAAAGTCAACCAGTAAAATGCCGTTATAATCCCAGAATATTGTTGCCATAACTTTCTCTGTCGATTGAACGATTTTTGGGACGAGGTTCATCGGGTCGCCGCCATTCCATCGATTCCCTTTTGGATAGCGGATCATAATACAGAACCAGTGTTTCATCTCCAGTGACAATGGACTCCAAAATGGGCTCTCGGTCATCTCTACACAAGTTTAAAAACGAGGGCGCACGTTCAACGCGACGTTGAACAGCAGAAAGAAGCCGCGGTACCCATCTTGCACTAATTTTATTCATACCCAAATGGTCATAAAGAATTTGCCGAATACTTGTTTCTGAAATTTGTTTTTAACTTTCAAACGGCGATCTTCTAATACCATTTCTTCAATCATTGAAACTTTTTGAAGGTTCCGCTTCAATTGCCCGACCAGTGCGCTCATCATCTTCAAGAGATTCTTGCCTCAAACGGAAACATTTTGATCACAATTTAATGTGGAATACGACGGAGATAAATCATCATAAACGCAATCTAAACATTGTTTGATTTGATTAGCGTGTTTTTGTTAAAAATTTAATGACCGCGTGGTAATCAATTTTCATTAGCTGCGACATCTGCACTCATCACGATGCTTGATCTACTACTACTAAAATCTATTAAGTACGCTTCTAGCAGTAATATATATAGTGTAGGCCTCCTACATGTTCAACTATGACGCAACCGAGTTTGAACTTGTCGGCACCTGTAGAAGCCTGCCAGGCCGAGAATTTATGGCGGTTACCTCATAGTTCTTTATTTCTGGTCTTTTAACTAATCTTTTTTTCTGCATACTAGATCATCTATTAGTTTTAAAAGATATTCAATTATTTAAATGTTAATAAGAGTAATATGGTTTCGAAAGATATTTCATAAGCAAACCAACCAATCAGAAGAGTAGCCGAATTTAAAAGTGAGAACATATCGCAGGTATATGACATCTTGCAATAATAGGCCTAAACTTTTTAATTTACAAAACTGCAAGAAATCTTGTGAAAATAATTCTTTTTTTTGTTGTAGTGCTTCTTTTTTCTAAAAATAAAGATTAATAATATAAATAATATAATATTTTATGTCCGATTGCATTATAAAGTACTGTTTATTGTATTGTTTTGCGGCAGTGAACTGGCTTATTATTGTACTCGTAAAATAAAGTGGTAGTAGTAAAATAAAGTATATAGTAGTAAAATAAAGTATGACAACTGTATATTACATGTCAAATTTTCTTCTGCAAGAATAGATGTCAAATTTATAAACTGATTTTCTTTTGATAATTACCCAATTTTAGGAATCGAACATAAAGCTTTGTATGCAACTCTTACATAATCGGACTTTATAGACTCGCCCTTTTTATAGGCCTTGCTCGCTTCGCTCGCTGGGCCATAAACTGGGCTTGTCTATAAAATCCTACATTATGTACTTGTTACAAAAATAGCTATTATTAAGTTCAAAATACGTTCTTTTACCCAAAGTTGTATTTAATGACAAACTTGTTTATTATTTCTTCCATGACGACTATATCTAAGTAACCAATGTACAGGTACGAGATCTGATTATGTCTCCACCTTCTCAAAACCCGTATACACAATTCAAACAAGAGCTCATTAAGCCAACAAGAGAAATGGGAATAGGAAAGACCATTTTGAAATTGCTAACTAGCTACCTTAGTGGAAGGCTTCAATATGTGAAATGTGCTAATTCAATCTCAATTCCCATCATGGGTAGGAAAGTCTTATGATCAAGGCCGTGCAAAACTATTTAAAAATTATGGTTCATGATTTTGACTAGAGACACGGGATGGCGCTGTTGCTGCTACTGTCGATAAAAAAGTTAGTAGAGATCTATTGCATCTTTAAAAGTTGCTGACCGCGAAAAACCTTGTGCTTGACAATGTCACATTTTTATTAGTTTACTATTTAGATTTTATGAATTTCGTGTATATTTGTAAAATTTCTATTTGTGACTAAAGTTTTATTTAAAAAAGTAATAGAAGTGTTCTGGCATCAAAGAAATGTAATTTGTAGTTATTGGGTTTTTATGAGGTTTCTCTACAATCCCCTAAGACATTATAAAACAGATGGACTTTTTTAAATCTTATAATTGAAGAGGCGAGTGGATAAAGGTGTTAAGTAACATTTTTTGAGTTTTTCAGATTTTTTGTGGAAGAAGGTGGTATAATTGTGCTGTAACATACCTCCTTTATTCAAGTCTGTCTGAGGTTTAATTTCACAGATAATGGTGGATGAAGGAGGCATGTGCGCATAACAGAAGGTCAGTTTGGCTTGATGAAATCGGTATGTGCACATACCATCTTCATCCACTGCAAGTTGACGGTACACAACCTGCTGTTACGTGTGTAGTGGTGCAAATAAGTGTTAATAAAATCGTGAAACCATAAAGTTAAAAGGTAAAATGTAGAGGCAAATGAATGGTTATATCCGCCTTATCGGCATTGAATAAGGACATTACTAACGTTGAGCCAGAAAATAATGCCAAAACAGAATACGGACATAATCTCAATTTCTTTGAAACTTCAGACGACGAATCGGAACTATTATAAGACGACAGTAAGTTTAAATTAAACAGTTTTTACAATTTGTATTGTAAAATAGCATTGCTATAATCCAAACCTATTAAAAATGGCTTGATGTTTAAAAAATCATTTATTATCATCATATAAAAGTAGGGGAGAGTCTGGAACAGTGGCCACCTTCCCGCCATTTTCTTATTTATAAAGATTAGGTGCTGTCATCTAGCACAGAATGTACCAATAGGACACTGAGTATATTAACAAAGTTTTTCCATTTAAATCTCAAGATTTTTATTTTAAAATAAAGTCAACCTGAAATTGTATACTTGAAGTAAAATACAAAAGGCAAGTGAAATAATTGTTAGTGATCGCTTATACCTACTACATGTAAATATTTATTGGTATAATAATATTTTGATTTTGTTGGGTAGTTTTTGTTTTTTCCTACTTTTTTAAAAAGCATGTAGTTGATGGTACAGTGGCCATGTTAAATGTAGGTACAGTGGCTACTTCTTTATTATATAGGTCACTGTACTATTATTTAGTACACTATTTTATTTATTTCAGATATTATTTCCTAGATGTTCCTGATGATTTGTACATTATTTATCTCAACCTGTAAAAATAGGCGGCAATACTAGAACAGCAAATCTGTTTTTTTCCATTAATTTATCTATGTATAATGTTTGTTAGCTTTTGGTTGTTTTTTTAAATTTAAGTTGCCTTTTTTTTTCAATACAAATTATTTTTTACAAAATAAATCATTATTCTGTAAATGTCTATGTACTTGTTTTTACTATTCCCATCTCCTACACAGTAGTGGCCACAGTACCATACTCTAATGCCCACTGTACCATCACTGTAGGTACAGTGGCCACTTTTGTCTTAAATTCTTCCAACTCTAAAATCTTTGTTATAATTTTATTTTTTCAGTTCTAAAATGTAATAGTGTAGAAGTAAAAACAGTGTTTGTTATCTAATGGTAACAGATTCTATAAAAAAGGGTTAGTTTTGGTTGTTATTGATGTTACTATAAAAATTTTATTTTACTGTTCCAGACTCTCCCCTACTTTGGAACACCTTTGTAGCATTATGATTTTTTTATTTTAGACTCTGATAGCAAAGAATATATACCCTCAAGCGGAGAATCGAGTTGTAGCGACGAAGACAAAACAAGCAATGTTAAAAAATGATGCAGTATCATCGCCATGAGAAAAAATCTAGGAGCAAGAAGTAGGTGAAGAACCTTCCCACACAACTTCTGTTCACGTCACAGCAGATTTCGGCATAGAAATGCTGAGTGAAAATGCACCTGCAGAAAATGTTAATAATAAAAAAAAGAAAAAAGAATTTCCTGTGTCTGAAAAGATATCAAGGAAAAGGCAAAGAAATGAAAATAAGTGGAAAAAGAAACGAGCAGCTTTGGCAAGAGAAAAAGGTAAAGCTTATATTTCATATAAGGGAAAGGAAATGTCAGGAAGAGATAAATTTAGGAAATTTGTGCAATGAAAACTGTAGGTTACGATGCAGAGAAAAAGTAGATAGTGAAAGTAGAACAAACAACAAAGTGCCAAAAACGCACTGCTTTTTAAAAGCATCAAATACACGAAACACTACGTCAGAAAAAGAATGCTGAAAAGCATAAAAGTGCTTCATACAAATATGTAACGGTAATTCACACTATACACCGTGTCCAAGATAAGAATGCACAGCATGGGTATCTTGAAAACGGTAAAAGATACAGGTTGGCTTAAATTAGGAAAAAGTTGCACTATTTAGAGTATATTTACATGCCGATCGCAGAAATCCATGATTGTTTATCGTTTACGAAATTTTCCAAAAAATGCAATTTTTTGGATTTTCGGTTTTTCCAATTTTTGTATTTATTTTAAAAGATATTAAAAACTAATGACACTTTGTCATTGTCACTTTTTAAGCTCTACAAAATGGCGTCTTCAAATTTTTTATCCGATGTTTCATCTTCGAGAAATCATCATCAACTTAATGTTTTTATATGGCCACAAAAGTAGAAACACATTGTACACGGTAGCATTTTTTATTACAAATTCAACGATGTATCACACATTATGCTTCTAAAGCCAAAAAACAGAGAAAAATGAATTTTAATATTTTTTTAGATTCTTAATCTAGTAGGCATTGGAAAAAGAATTCAAAGATTATTGCAAGTGGTCAAATAAGTTCCCATTATTTTCTAGACACAAGTACAGCCTAGAAAGAACAGCTGAATTTAAAACATGGTCTAACACTTCTGCCGAGAATGTAATTAAGTATTGTTTTTTTTTACTTTTTAAATAGTAGGCATTGGAACAATTGCAATATTTCTATTTGATCTGTCACATTATTGTTGAAAACGTTCTAACGTATTTTGAAGTTGTTTGTTTTGTTTATAAGAAGTTAAAAAATATCGAATATGTATTACTTATTGTTAGATTATAAGTTATAAATCATAAGACTTTCTGTATGCATCTTCACTTTGTACTACATTACTTACTATAAAATGGCATTGCCGTAGTTAACTAAAAAAAAAAAAAGGAGGATATTGCCATGCATGATTCCAAAATGATCATATGTAATGTACAAAAAGTACACCTATTTTCATATAAAACTTCATATATAATCATATATAAAATTTCATATATGTAGAGAAGTATTTTAAGCTTAAAGTAACATTTATTTAATTCTCTTAAAAAATTAAATTACAATTTCAAAAATAAAAAAAGAAAGAAAATGAAATCATTACAGTGGGCAAGTCTTCTTCATATTCACAAATAGGAAAGGAATAGTCTCAGGAAATTTATTTGAATTTATATTGGCTTCCGAAATTTCTTCATGAAGTATTGCTTTGTAAAACTCCAGGTTATCCACCCTACAATCTTTTCCGAAGTGCTTGGCTTACACTTTATTTCTATCAAACAGTTTTAAAGGATTTATTACAACTTCATTTATTTTTATTTGCTTTGGATTAGTTGAAGTATCCACGTTTATAATCCAGGTTTACACAGATTCACTGAATTATAATAGAAAATATCTTCTTCAACTGAAATAAATATTCCCAAGAGATGCACGTTTCAAATAGGATCTTTTAAGCAGTTTAAACTGGAAGTGAAACAACCTGGGGTTTTGATAACCTTTTTAACTTCTGTTTTCCTGTCAAGTACATGACATTTTAGATGCTATACCAAGGTACTCTTTTGGAGTTTCTATAACTTCGATTTTTTGGTTTATATGGATCGGTTAAATGAAATATTGCCGTATTTGAATAAAAAACTACTTTGGATATTACTCATTTTGAAACCAACCTCAGTTTTACTTTGAGACATGAAAGCAATTTAATTGATTTTAGCATAAAAGAAAATTACCATTAAATAGAGAATTTAAACCTGGACAAGAAGTATATTTCGTCCCCTTAAAGCAGAACTAGCATATGTCCACCTTTTAGCAAAAACGGTTTTTGTAGCCTATGTGTTCTTTGACTAAGCCTGCATTTGGGTGCAGAAGTATTATAAGTCACAAACAAACAGTTCATTTCTAATACAACAGAATCAAAGTATACTATAAGCACCAAGCATGTCATGTTTAGTGCAGAACTAACCTATGTATTCTTAGAATAGTTTGCCTTACTATGTTATGGACATAAGCTACTTCTTTTTTTTTATAATGTATTTATTAGTAATCAGAATTAGTACATCCTATGAGCTTAATATGTTGACTTGAAGCTTCAGGCTTATATTGACGTGACAAGAGCTCCTCCACTGAGGGACTCTCTTAAACTTCAATCAGATCAGCTGGCCAAGATCTTTGCAGTCGGCGTGGGTGGTGTCTTTCTAACAATGGTTGAAGTAAGGCATTTGTGTGAGTTTCATCTTAGTATGGTGTTTATTGCTTCTTTGCTTGATAAGTTCTTGCACATAGGGTATTCGGAGGTCTTCATGTAGTGTCTGGTTCGACACAGCGTCACTTCGACAAGCAACTAAGGTGCTTGGACTATCATATGTAGGACCAAAGATCCTACGTATTGGCTTGTTTGTATCAAGCCAATGTTGGATTTGCTTGCACAGCCCCAGATTTCTATTCCGTACGTCCAGATTGGAGTTATAATTGTTTTGTAGAGCAGTATTTTATTTTCTAATGATAGCTTCGAATTCCTTCCTAGTAGCCAGTAAAGTTCTTTGATTTTCAGATCAATCTGCTTCCTTTTTTTGAGGATGTAGTTTTTCCATGTCAGTCTTGTGTTCAAATGGAACCCAAGATTTTTAGTGGTTTCTTTTCAGGGTATTTCAACGTGGTTTAAATATAACGGAGGACTATTTTCATTAATTTTGATTTTCCATTTTTGTAACCATTCTTGCAGTTCATTTAAGTGGGTTTGAACTAGATTAGATGCTATTGCTGGATCTGCATAAACAGCTAAAATGGTAGTGTCATCAGCAAAAGTTCCTATAGTTGTTTCTATTGATGTTGGAATATTAGAAGTGTACAAATTGTAGAGGCTTAGCCCCATTATGCTTTCCTGACGAACTCCTGCCTTTATTGGATGGTAGTCAGAGCAGGCAGACCCACTTTAGTTCTGAATTTTCGGTCTGTTAGGTAGGATTTCAAGATTCCATAAAATTTGAGCAAGAGGATTTCTTTAATCTTGTGCAGTAAACCAGTATGCCACACTTCGTTGAATGCTTGGCTTACGTCTAAGAGGACAAAAGTGCAATATTGTTTCTGCTCAACCGCTTGATTAATTACATGTGATATTCGGTGTGTTTGCTGAACAGTTGAATGTCCTGCTCGGAAACCAAATTGGTGTATTGGAATCCATTCATCAGGTGATTTGTCAGCATTTATTCTCTGTAGTAATAGTCTTTCAAGTACTTTAGAGATTGAAGGGAGCAAACTGATGGGTCAGTAGGATGTCACATCGTTAGGGTTCTTTCCTGGTTTTGGTATTAAGATTATTTCAGCGGTTTTTAATGTTGTGGGCCAGTGTTGCAATCTCAAGATGGCATTGAAGATGTAAGTGATGAAAATTACTCCCTTCTTTGGTAGTTCTCTATACATTTTTAGTGATACTCCATCAATACCTGGGGCTTTTCGGTTGTTCAGTTTGTTTAGTTAGCATTGTGATCCTTTGGTTCCTTCTTTGATTTGATAGGTCTCCAGGTAGAGTTACTAAATCTATTTAAGCTGCCTACATAGTCAGCAAATGACTTTTCACTTTGTTCTTTAAGTGTTAGTTTAAGGTGGTTGCTGACACGATTGAATGTCTTCTGGTGCTTGGGTGCGATGCCACCTAGCTATTGCTTTTCTTTTTTTGCAATTAATTGTTTAAGTTCAATTGATAGTGTTGTATTATTTTTGACGTTTGTTAATGGCGGAGTACTTTCCATAACAGACTGTTTAAGAATATTTGATAAGGAGTCTAATGCATCATCTGCTTCACCTGGAGTTTTGAGACTCGCTTTTAGATTAATCCGCTGATTTATTTTGATAAGCTACTTCTGACACAATAAATATTATAACGCACATGTCACAATTGACAGGATCTAGACCGAGGGGTCGCAATCTCTATGATTGTCGAGGATTGCCTTCGCAATCTCTGATTTCCAAGGATTGCGTTCACAATCTCTATGATTTCCAAGGATTGCTTTCGCAATGTCTATGATTTCCGAGGATTGCGGGATGATTTCTAGAATGCGATTGCTTCTTCATTGACGTGCTAATGTTTAAAAAGTGATTTTCAATGTGATTGCTAAAGATTAGAACAAAATCGATAGTATTTGTACTCGTTGTTTTTTACAAGAACAGTACTATCAATCAAAATGTGTTTGTTAGGTAAATTCATTTATAAAGATATTACGAAGGACATTACTTCACACTTCACAAATAAAATGCTTAATTTAGGAACTATATACGACTATTAATTTTAAAGTTACATAAGTATAAAAAGATTTTTAGAGTTTTAAATAGTTTTGACATCTAAGATTTTTATACTCTTTTTCAATAACCATTTTGCCACGACTTTTTAAACGAAATGGACTATTGCCTACTACTATATATATATAAACAGCACTAGAGGCCAATTTGGCCTATGGCTTTAATCTTCTTCCTCCATGCATTTCTGTCTTCCAATTTTGGATGTCGGTTCCTTGCAGATCTTCCTCTTATCTGTTGCCACCATGTTTTCTTTGGTCGGCCTTTCTTCCTTTTTCCCTCCGGTTCCTGGCTCAGAATTTTCCGTATTAGGTCATCTTCTTCTTTCCTCATTATGTGGCCTAACCACCTTAATCTGCTTTGCTTTATTATTGTATTGACGTCCGGGTTCTGGTATAACTCCTCTAATTCTGTATTCGTTCTTCTGCGCCACCTCTGTTCTTCTTTCACTCCCCCAAAAATCCGTCGTAAAATTTTTCTTTCCCATATGATTAACTTGTTTTCTGCTTGTTTGGTTGTTACCCAGGTTTCGCACGCATAAGTAAGGGCCGGCCTGATGATTGTTTTGTACAGATTTATTTTTATTGCTCTTGGAACACTTCTTTTTATTAATATGTGATTTAATGAGCCCGCACTTTTGGGCGCACTTAATATTCTTTTATTTATTTCGTCTTCCTGATTTCCTTCACTATTGATCACTACTCCTAAATAGGTCACCTCATTTGTTACTTTGAAGACTAGTTCTTGTTTCGTTGATTTTGTTTTTATTTTCAAACTTTGACTCCCCTCCTGTTCTTTATTCCCCATGATCATATAATGCGATTTTTGGGTGTTTATCTTTACTCCTACTTTTTGCGCTTCATCCTCCAGGTCCTTTACCATATTTCTTAGCTGTTCTTTCGTTCTACATAACAATACCAGATCGTCCGCATATGCTAATATTTGGTATGGGCTGTTTAGTATACTTTGTCTCGATCTTTGCCTTTCTCATAATGTATTCTAGGATGATGTTAAATAAAAATGGTGATAGGGGGTCCCCCTGTTTTAAACCGATTTTGCTCTCAAACTGTGTTGACAAATGGCCTTTGAATCTCACCTTATTGATTGTTCTGCCCAGTGTCATCGCAACTAGTTCTGTTGTTTCCTTTTTGTACTGGAGCTCTTTCATTGCATCTATTACTTTTGTTCTTATCACTCTGTCGAAAGCCTGCTGAAAGTCGATGTACAGCGCATGAATTCGTATATTCTTATCCCTACATTTTTCATGTATCTGTCTGATTATAAATATTTGATCCACTGTTGTCTTCCCTTGTGTGAAACCAGCTTGATACTGTCCTACTTTATCTTTTGATTCGTTCTTGATTCTTTCGGTTATTAGGGATGCTAGGATTTTATATGTTGTGTTCAGCAAAGTGATTGGCCTATAATTTTCTACTTGTTTTTTATTTCCTTTTTTAAATATTGGATAGATCACAGCCATTTCCTTTGCTACCCATATGTGCTTTATTAATTCGAAGATTCTTCTTCTTAATTCCTCGTTTCCATATTTTATTAGTTCAATCACTATGTCATCTGCTCCAGGACTTTTGTTGTTCTTCCCCTGTTTTACAATTTTTTCGAAGGCCTCCCACGTTGGTAATTCTTCTTCGGATTGTGTTTTCTGATCGTTTTCTATCCCCCCTATTTCTTTGTGTGTGAGAATTTTTTCATAGTATTGTTTCATTATCTCCGTCATCTGTCTTTCAACCATGCACAGCTCTCCGTTTTCATTTCTTAATCCCATTGTTTCCCCTTGGTATCCTTTCCTTTGTTGTTTTACCTTTCTATAAAATATCCTTTTGTTCGTATTTTTATATGCTTCTTGTAGTGTTTCTATTTCTTTTGTCCTTCTTTTTCCTACATATTGTTTTGATTTTGTTTCTTGCTATTTTGTACTGGCGTTCCGCTTCTGTTGACTGTTGTTGTAGCCAGTGTATTTTCGCTGTTCTTCCCTCTTCTATAGCTTCTTTACATTCTTGATCGAACCAGTCTTTGTTTTGATTTACTACCTTTTCTTCAATCATTTTCTTACCATCTAACATAGTTGTCTTTAGCAAATCCCATTTCTCTTCCATCACTTCTTTTTTACTGTTGTTTGCTAGCTTCTGTTGTAACATTTCTGCATACTTTTCTTTTGTCTCTTCCTTGTTTATCGTTTCTGTTATGCTCATTTTTGCTTTATTGCGGTTTGTTGTGTAAGTTGGTTTGAGTTGCTTTTTTTATGATTCTATTCAGAAAGTGATCCGATCCGACCGTTGTCCCCTACAAGATCTTACGTTTTTAATAGTATTTGCCTGCCTTTTCGATATCAGCACATGGTCTATCTGATTCCTGCTTTTCCCATCGGGGGAACACCAGGTTTCTTTGTGTATGTTTTTCCTTTTGAACATTGTGCTTTTTATGACGAGGTTATTCCTTGCCGCAAGATTAATCAGTCGTTTTCCGTTGTTATTAGTTTTCTCGTGTAGGCTTTCATTTCCTGCTATTCCCTCTATTTCCTTTTCTTTCCCTATTTTGGCGTTTTGGTCGCCTATAATTATTTTTATGTCGTACTTTGGAATTTTATTTATTGTGTTCTCTAAATCATCGTAGAATCTTTCTTTTTGTTCATCCTCTGCTGTTTCGGTTGGAGCATATGTATTGATAATGCTTTTTTTTCTGTATTGACCTTTAACTCTCAGTACGCTTAATCTTTCATTTATTATTTCCCATCCTACTATCTTTTCTTTCATATCATCGTGAATCAAGAAACCTGTCCCATATTGCCTACTACTACATACATATAATTTCTCCAAAAACAAAACAATTTTGAGAAAAAAACATTTTTTTCTATAAAAAATTCCCTATTGTTCTGTTAACCGTCTTTTCGATTATCCTTCAATGCTTGATGAATAATCGAGTCCTACTGAAATTCGATAGGCCCATAAAAGAAGATATATTTTTACAATCTGCACGTCCTCTTCTTTTGGCTAAATATAAATACACGTCTAGTTTAGATTTTAAAAATTTTATTTTAAATGTTTGAACATCTAAAACTTGCACTTATGCGCCCAATGTACCATGTGTCACATACAGTGTCTGCCATAAAGTTGGATTCATATGGGAAAGTTTTTAATATTCTGATTGGAAAAATACATTGTGAGGCAATCAACTCTGCTTCCAAAAATACTTGCAATAAAGCCATGTCAAAGTTGACATGTGACATTTCTAATAATCTCAAAACAGATGGTACACGTTTTAAACAATCGTTTATTTAAACATTTTAATCATGGTACAATAGTATATTATTATACGAGTTGTATAAGACGGTCTATTGTAGCACGAGTTGTTTGGGACACTATGAGAGTAGCGAAGAGTGTTCCAAAGGAATGAGTGCTATGATACGTCTATAAAACAAGTATAATATGCTATTTTTTATACTTGGGTCATTAGTTTAGTAGAAATTGTAAATTCAAGCTTTTAAAAACCTTGCATTACAATCTAGTGATTTTTGCATTTAACATGTGGTAAAGCCATAACATGACTTTTCACGTTTTGTGAGGTTAGAATGTGTCAAAATTAAATGTGTTTATATGTAACATAAAACAAATGTTACCAATCTTACAAAACAAATAGACCCCAGAAACGATGTCGTAATAGCCTCTATTATGAAATCGTTTTCGGTGCCACATGAACGTAAAGTACAAAAATAAAGATTTTGGGGATACAAATTAGTCTTTAATTAGTACTAAATGACAGCTTAGGAAATTTTCATTTTTATGAAAATTGATTGCCAGTTTGTGCTGCCAGTCTTGATACGTGAATATCGACTATAGAGTAGTAGTTGCTAAAAAAGTTTTTGTGGTACAAATTTGTCCTTAATTAGTAGTCAATTATGTCTTTATTATTATTTTTTTGGTTGAAGTGGGTGCTAGCTTGAGTTCAAGCTAGCACCCCCAATTTTGAAATGTGAATTGTGAAGAAAAATTAGTTTTTTTTTTGGTATTCTGTCTTTAATTAGCACTAAATTATAGGCGGGTTTTTCGTTTTGCTTGCAGTGTGAGTGTTAGCTTTATTGACGTATTCACTTACCGATTCTCAAAATTCCGCTTTTGGCAAAAGTACTGATAAGTATGAATAACTATCGAATTTCCCGCAAATTAATGATGGCACCACTTCTACTATATTTGATTTCAACGACTGCGATGATGATTTCGGGATTGCGAAAGATTTCGCTGATTGCCAATAAAGACTGCGAGATTTCCTTGTGATTGCTAAGGATTGCGTGCGATTGCCGCCAAAATGTACATGTATTGCGGCGAGTGGTTGATCCCTCGATCTAGACTAATTTTAGACTTGTTCTGAGAATAAGTTATTTGCATTTAAGTGATTGGACATTTCTATTTCTAAACACAGAACTAACCTAAGTCTGCCTCCTACTATAGTATGTTCCTCTTAACAAGTAATTTAATGAATTAGATTAAATTGTCTTTACTGATATTTTTAAAAACCCTTTTGGAAGGTAACATTTCAATGCAGTAGCAAAATATTCTTAAGAAAAAATTTTATTAAAAAAAAAAGTCTTATAAAATTTGCATGTTGTGACTTAGTCTCTAAGGGGACGATTTATTTCATTTTTGATATACGTTAAACCTCTCATTGTGGACACCCCTCTAGTATGGACACCTCTGATAGTGGACACTTTTTTACAGTCCCGGCGTTTTCCCATATAAATATAAAGCAAAAAACCCCCTCTAGTGTGGACACTCTCTATAGTGGACATGGACATCAATTTCTGGTTCCAAGTATGCAGTTTAACTCCTCATTGTGGACACCTCTTAGGAATTTTTAAGTGTAATGGCATTTGTAAAAACATTTTTATGGAGGGCAATAAATATTACCAAAAGTTCTAAGTTAAAAATCTTCTGTTGAATGAATATTCTTTAATCCTTTACACATGTTCATTTTAAACCTGCAAATTCCAATAAATACCTACCCTCCTATTTAAAAAAATTCTTCGAAGGAGGAAAATATTTTGCAGAGGTAAGAAATGTGGGTCCATTTTAACAATCAAATAACAATTTTTAATTCCTTTGTAATAAATCCTTTTCTTCAATGAATATCTATCTACCTGCTCATTCTTTATTAAAAGTTGGAAATACCAAAGGGTCATTTTGAAGGTAAACGTGTCAGTGTCCATCTTGTAAATAGATATGTTAGAAGCTGTTTTTTGATTGATTTCTGTAAGTACCTACATAATTATATCAATATATTGATTGTATATACGTTGTATTATTTTATAACATCATATCCTCTCCATTGTGGACACCCCTCTATAGTGGACATATTGTCTGGTCCGGAGTGTCCACTATAGAGAGGTTTCACTGTAAATGGATATTGCTGCGTTTGATTCTAGACCCTTCACGTACATAATATTGTTAGACAAAGATAAGAGAGAGTTAAGATTGGAAGGTAAGCGATGATGTTGTAGGTATTGCCATCTATAGTTTCCGGGGAAGTTGGAAGTGGTCATATTCGTATTGGTGTATTCGTTTGTCATTTTTTTTTAGTTACCATTGGTAACATAACCTAAATAAAACTGTTTACTAACTGTATCTTCAAAACGTAGTTTCGTTAAGTATTTTTGTTGATAGTCCACGTTACAAGAGAGTTCTTGTACTGTACTGTGAAAAATTGCAATAGTAATAAAAAGGATCATCCATTATATGCTTATTTATGATAACCAACGATTTAAATATGTAAGTATTTTTTTGTATACCCTCTCACTTCAATTCATGTTTAGGGTTACTTTTCCTTCTTGTTTCAGTGCAAAAACAGAGATAGATGGCGATTTATTAAATGATGTATTAAGCAACCTAGAGAACGTCAGATCCAAATTTGAAATTTGTTGTGCTTTGCAAGATTTAGTCTTCAAAAACAGCAGCAACAACAGTCATCCTTCCAACAATAAGTATAACAATGGTTCCAGTATCAATGACCTTAATTATTATTATTATCATACTAAACATCAACTACTTATAAAAATTTAATTTGAATATTATTTGTATGCTTAACTTGTATACAGTTAGAATGTCAATAAACAAATCAATAGATTTATTTCTTTAGATAATCTTGGAGATTAAATAACTATTTTTAATATACCTACATTCACTATTCTGAATTAGGTGCCATTCATATTGTAGCAACCGTCTCGACTTCTATTGGCTCTTAATTCAGCACCAATCATATTATCATGGCCAGCTTCATTCATGTCCGCCATCAGCGAATATGAATGGCCATAATATTGTAGTGATTATTGCGACATCTAACGCCTCAGGGGAAAATAAGACTAAAGTTTTTTTTTTCATAGTATTCGTATAGCAGTTTCCTATCTTAACCCTCTCTAATCTTTGATTGTTAGATAAATATATTAATTACATATTTTAACTGTCTTTATCAAAATATATCAGTATCTGTTCTTGTTTTATTAAAATTTCTTTGAAACAATTATTCTACGCCTTCACAAATCCATAGTCCATCCTGATTATGTGTTTTTTTCAAATCTCAGTGTATTGTTTATATCAATATTTTTGCAACTAAAATGAATCATATAAACAATTATTAAAATTAAATAATTTTCCTGTTATGAACAAGTATTTCTTTGTTTCATGTTGAGCCATACTATCTCAAATATATGTTTTTGCTGTAATAAAATTTTAATAATAACAGAATCTTATGAAATACTTACTTCGTGCGTTATTAATATTTGTTTCAATATTTGATCGAATGTTATTAATTTGATCCTGCGACTGTGATGCTAAATTAGGTACAGAACCAGTAAAAACTGAAGTAAGTCCTTTACTACTTCTCCTGCTTCGTACAGGAATTGTACATCTATAAAATAACTCCACCAATTCTGCCTTTTCTACAGGATAAATATTTTAACAAAACAATTTTTAAATCATTGCGCTATTATTACCGACTAAGCCATGTGTTGAAATTTTATTTTTATTTAAATAGTCCCTCAAATCTTTTGATCTTAATTCCATCAATTGTTCCCTATCTGGGGGCCTCTTGTTTAATATCACACATTTTTCACAAAATAATGAACTGTAACAATAATATTTATTAAAAATGCAATAAATAGATTTTACTATAACACAATTGTAAACATACCCTTGCATTTTCCTCAAACATTTTGAGCAGTGATATTGTTCGCAATCAAGACATTTAATTTTCCATGTTAACAAATTAAAATCTGCTTTACACTTTGTACAAGGCATTATTTTAATAATACTTAAAAGTCTTAAAATCTATTCCAAATAATTTTTAAACTTTTATATGATACAAGAACAATAACGTGTTGACGTATATATCACTTACTGGTAGTTAAACATTTATATCTTATTAATCAGATAAAAAATCTTGTGACTGGTTAATAAACGAAAAATACACCACAATTTTTTATTTATCATTATTAATCATGAGTCATTGATTTTTAAGGTTATATGGATATTTGTTTATTTTATCCTGTAGTTTATGATGACGGTTAACGCCACAGATTCGTATGGAACATTGATGAAACCTTCCGATTAGGAATAGTTAAATTAGATACATTTTTTTAATTTTGGGTTGAATAAAACGGCAAATTGCCAAAATAGTAATGTTATTATTCTTTGTTAACTGTCAACTATAAACTGTCATGTTAGTTTCTTGCAACTGTGCTAGGGGGCGCCAATTCTAAACGTTTGTTGTGCATAGGGTGTTCAAAAACATTTCCATCAGAAGCTTCTGCTGATTTTCTATTTCACAGTCAACAACTATCACTATTAATTTTTTCAAGGAGTATATATCACAGGTACAGTAGCGGCAAAAAAATGGAAACACCAGCAATCAAGTTACCCAATAAACATTTTTATTTATATACTATACGTTATTTATAGTGTAAGTTTACGTTCACGTCATTATTATATTATGACCTCGGACTATGCGCTGTTGCCATATGGAATTGGATATTCCTGTTTGATCCAACACCTCGGCTGCATATTTTCAGTTTACGTTTTTAAAAGAATTATTCTCTTATGAACAATATGACTTTGTTGATCCCCATCATCACTTGTCTTGGCTGGTCATTCTTATAGTATACGAATCCAATTTGTCGTAAGGCAATGGATAAATAACTTCTACTTCCTTCATACATGAACTTGGATTTCAATTTTTTTGACAAAATATTAAGTGATACATGATCTCCTGTAACCAAATGTGGTATATCAATTGAAGAGCACAGCCACACACATAACGTCAGATACTTACTGTTCTTATATATGTATTTCATAAATTTCATTGCCAATATTTGCCTCTACAGAGGATCAATGTCTGCAGTTTTTTTTCGATTTCGTTTCCTCTTTGGACTGGAAACTTCTTCCGCAGATGAAATGTTGGAAACAGTCTTAAGATATATTCTCAGTGCTTGAGAAACTCTCTAGAATTCAGTTAATGCAATTGTAAATACAAAATAGGTAACAAACTAGTAAACCGAACTTAGAAAACACAAGAAATAAATGTGACAATACAGCATGTCACTTACACAGGTGTACCAACCTGTTTTTCTGTTGAAATAAATGTGTATTTGCCAGTCTCGGTGGATTAGTGGTTTGCATGTTTGCTTCATAATCCAAAGATCGCAGGTTCGATCCCCGGCCGAGCTGGTAATTTTTCATAGAGGAGAAAAATTTAAAACATGCCTTCGTTTCGGATAGGAAGTAAAACTATAGATCCCCTGTCAATGCGATGTTTGGCACGATAAAGATCCCTACTGGGGGTGGAATTCCCCCAGATTCGGCTAAATTCTAGTAGGGTCGGCCAAATGATCATAGTAATCGGTGCCATGAGGTACTATAGTGTTTTGAAGACCAATGTAGTAATACAGGTTGCTTGTGTGGTCTTGTACACTATCTTATGAGTTATCTCTTGTAGAAGATAATAAAACACATCTAACTTCTATGAGATATTTATTTATACTCTTGTTGATTACTGTTGTCATGGCAATCACTTAGCATGCAATGCCTTCTTGAGGTAATATGGATGTAATGACTGATTTTATGATGAATATCATTACACCCCGGGTAAAAAAAGGTTGAACATGTACCAAAAGAAATGAGCCGTGAGTCAAAAGGGCATTTAATGCATTCCTCAACAAAAAAAATAGCATACATTAATGTCGTACTTGTATGTATCGGCATGTTTAACGTATACTAGCTACAAAAAAATTGAGGTCGTTTGCATCTTTTCAATGGTTCCTTACATGCTAAGGCAATAAAACTTATGCTAAGTATTAGGTGCTAATAATCAAATAATTGAAAGGCCTTTGCTGCTGATAGCTAAGGAGCATCAATTGCTTAAGGAAAAACATGAGTTGCTTAACGCAAGGTGTTGCCGCAAACTTAACCTAATTAAAATAAACTTGATGTACAGGAATCACTTGTTAGGACGTTCTGTAATTCTTACTAAAAAGAAAGAAATAAAATTTAGGAACGTGAACAAAACCAAGGAACAACATAATAAGTGTTTCGTGAACAAGTGATGCTTGCGTTACGATTTATTTGTTGTAACTTTTAAAATTAAAAATAACTATGCTAATTGAATCTAAAAGCGTTAGCCTAAGTAGTAAGTTTGTGGTCAACATTGATAAACGTAGTTGTATTCATTTTGTCCGTAAGATTGGAGGAAGTGGATTTGATCTCATAAAACGGAGGCAGCATTCATAGCATTGTCCTAAGGTTGTAGGAATTACTAGGTGAAATTGCCAGTTGGAGAGTATGATTAAATCTTGGCAGTGTGACAGCCTTGGTGTCTGGCGTGCCGGACTTTCACCCAAGCGGCCCGGGTTCGACTCCCGGCGCTGGCAGATCTGGTTAAGGTTTTCTGCAGTTTTCCTTAGCTGTAACACAAATGTGGGATTTGCGCTGTTCCATCTATAAGTCGGCTGCAGCCGCACATTGGGCCTACATAATAATAATAATCGCCCCCTCCCTCCCGCACAAGCTTATAGCTTCTGGGGCCTTGGTTTAGGTTATGGGTTGTAGTAAGTAGTAAGTAAATGGGGGTTCAAGACTAAATCTCCCCATGTTATTCTTATGGGAGTTTCGTTTTTAAGACAGGACAATTTTGTGAGGTTATGTATGTCAAAACTTGTCGTCCTTCCCGCTAGATGTCAGCATGGGTGTGGGGTTGAGTGTTTAGGCGGGAAAAAGGTGAATGTGATGCTTGTCGGTGATTGGTCGGATCGAATTGCCGGGTAAAAGAGGTTGCAGCATGTGTCGCTAGATGTCGCTGTGGTTGTGTGTTTAGGCGGCAAAAAGAGTAAAAGTGATGCTTCGTCGTGATTGGTCAAGCCGGGGGCGTTGTCGGCAAAAAGGGATTGTTGCGTCACACTTGTCGCAAGATGTCGGCGTGCGCGGCCCGGGTTAAATGGAAAATTTTGTCGCGGCGTTGCGTGGGCAGTCGTGCGGTGGTGGGGCGGGCCGGTGCCCCAGTGGGCCGTTGAAAGGAGTTAATTATTTGGTGGTTGCTGATTAATAATAAGGCGGTGGGGTAAACATTTTATTAAAGGGGGCTGAAAAAAATAATATACAATCATCGTTTAACTAGATGTAAATACAATATTAACAATATAAGCGTACTGTAGATTTTTCTTTAATACAAATAATGAATAGTGACCTATAAAATACAATAATAATAATAATTAAAGGAGAATGCATCGTTTTCCTCTCTCTCATGAATAGTACTGCTGGATGATCTCATCACTTAATTGTTGCATAGTTTGATGTTGGACTAAAAATAAAAACATTACATTCGGTATAAAATAACAATATCAACTTACCTGCATTTGTTTTTTCCTTTATGAATAAAACAGAAGCCAGTAAAATACAATAATGATATTATTTTAAAGGAGAATGCATCTTTTTCTTCTAACAAAATATTTTATATTCTGTTGAATGATGTCATCAGTGAATTATTGCACTAGCATGAAAAATAACATGAATGATGTCATCCATTAATTGTTGTATAGTTTTGATGTTAGGCTAAAAATAAAAAAACATTACATTTTATATCGCTAATTAAAATTAACTTTTCTCAAATTACCTGCATCTGTTTTTTTCCTTTATGAACAAAACAGAAGCCAGTAAAATACAATAATGATATTATTTTAAAGGAGAATGCATCTTTTTCTTCTAACAAAATATTTTATATTCTGTTGAATGATGTCATCAGTGAATTATTGCACTAGCATGAAAAATAACATGAATGATGTCATCCATTAATTGTTGCATAGTTTGATGTTAGGCTAAAAATAAAAACATTACATTTTATATCGCTAATTAAAATTAACTTTTCTCAAATTACCTGCATTTGTTTTTTCCTTTATGAACAAAAACAGAAGCCAGTAAAATACAATAATGATATTATTTTAAAGGAGAATGCATCTTTCTGCTGGATGATGTAATTATTCAAAACATATGTGCATACATTCCTTTTCTAGAATGATCTCATCACTTAATTGCTGCATAGTTTTGAGAGCTAAAAAAACATTACATTTTATACATTAAATTAAAAATATAGTTTTCCAAATTACCTGCATTTGTTTTTTCCTTTAATACGATAATAATATTAAAAGAAAAATGCATCTTTTCCTTCTAACAAAATATTATATATTCCGCCGGATGATGTCATCAGTGAATTATTGCACTAGCAAGAAAAAACATTCCTTTCATGAATTGATGTTCGACTTAGAAAAACAATACATTCGGTATAAAATAACAATCTCAATTTACCTGCATTTTATTTTTCGTATTTTACACGTTATAATGAAATTTTTAAGATCGCAAACAATATTAAGCGGTTGTATTGTTTTTTAATGCTATTTTTATTGATTAAAAGACGCGAGTTCAAACCGCATTACATATGTGCACAGTTTACCGCTTGTTTTAAAACTGAAACGAAGCGCTATTAAAATGTGTACTGTAAAATATTTTTCTTAATGCCAAAGGAGTAATTTGTCATGTCATAATTAATTAATGCTTTTTAAGTGCAAACATTAACATAGACGATAAATTTAAAATGTGCGTCATTGCCACATCTGGGATTCGTTTCTTGATATTCCCCGTTTGATTTGCAAAACAACAGGGATGTACAAAATCTCACATAAAAAGATTATTTACGTGTCTTTTATTCCATTTATAATTGAATCGTTGTTTTGGACATCCTTTAGAATATTTATTTCTTTAGTGGGATATTTTAGTTTGTAAAAATTGTGTTATGAAGTATTTTGTTTGAAGTGTTGGCCTTGTTAGGGGTGGAAAGCGCGCCATTTTATAAGTTATTGCTTGAAGTTATTTTATGAGGGTGTTTTGCGTTTTCGATTTGTGTCAACAATTAAAATTAATTGCACCTTGCACTCGTATAAAAAGCTCGCTCTAAAACGTCTCTGTTTTAGTTGAAACAAGTGTTTGGTGCAGATAACATACTCATTTTGAAAAACCCGGTTGATTCAGTTTGTGAAATTAACGTGTTAATTATTATTTTTTAATTGAAAGGCTGAATTGTATTTAATCCGTCTTAACAATAATGGATATTACCAATTTGCAAAATCAGGTTACATTGGTGGAAGATGATTTAGCACGTGCAGCAACACCTGCTGATTTTCGAAGGTTATCAACCCTGATTGATGAAACTACGGAATTAACAATCCAACAGATAAGGAATCACTCAAATGCGGGGGGGATAGCTGATAAACGGAAACTAGAAACGATTTTGAACAGGTGTAAATACTTGGATGCGAGGATAAAACAATCCCTTATTAAAACAGGCAAAGGCGTTAGTGGAGGGAGTGACGAAAGCAGTGTTACGTATTATGACGTAAGTTTTTCATGTTTTTTATTGAATATTCTCATTTTGATTGATTATAATTTGCATGTTTTAGCTGGAATCAGCGTTCAAAGGGCGTATTAAGACGGGTATAGTGATCAATAACAATATATTAGATCCAAAAGAGTTTCTCGAGGAAGCACAGCCCATTTTTGTGGATAAAATTGAAGCATCCCTCCAAAAGCGAATACCTAACATGAAAGCCAATGTCGTTCTTTGTGCCGATTATAAAATGAAGCTAGATGATACAGTACAGGCCAAGTACTTTAACACGTCCAACTTCATTATATCAAGATCCAGCGACCTTATTTCTATATTCGGGGACATGGAGATTTCTTTATTATCACAGGTGCGTATATGAAGTTTTTTAAAAACTCACTTTTAATTAGTTTTTTTCCTTTTTTACAGATGGGATCCTTTGAAGAAGTGGGGTCAGGGGGTAGTTTTAGTCGTATTAATTCGTTAGCTATAAATATTAACAAATATTCGCCTTTAAGAGCTTCTAAATTTATCGAGTTGCCTACTGTAATTAAAAGCAAGCACGCCATTATAAATGTAAAAAATACGGATAACGAATGCTTCTATTACGCTCTAGTTTCCGCTCTTTACCCCTCCAATAGAAATAAAGAATTACCATCCTCGTATCCGCAAAATTTCAAACAACTATTTAATATTAAGGGTATTAAATCTCCGGTGAAAATTACGGACATTCCCAAATTTGAACGTCAAAATCCTAACATTTCCGTTAACGTGTACGGCTTGCAGGGTAGTAAAGTGACGGGTCCTCTTTATCATACAAAATCCAAAAAACAACACCATATTAATTTGTTGTACGTGAGAAAGAGGAAAGCATCTCACTACTGCTGGATAAAGAATATGTCTCGTTTATGTAGATCGTCCATCACCAAGCATGCAAACCGTACTTTTATATGCGACAGGTGCTTAAGGCACTTCAGGAGTGTCCAATCGTTGAACAATCACCTGGATGATTGTGAAAAGTTCGATGCAGTTCGCATAGAATTTGATAAACCGGGTGAAAATACATTGTCTTTTAAAAATTTAAATTTTAATTTACGTCATCCCTTCGTTGTATACGCCGATTTTGAATGCTTAACAGTGCCGTGTAATCAAATTGATGATGATGATGATGATGTTACGCATTTCAAAAGCTGTACTATACCATATCAAAAACATATACCTTTCGCTGTCGCATACCAGGTCGTTTGTTCGTTCGATCCCTCCTTATCACATTATAAAAGTTATGTAGGAACAAATCCTCAAAAATGGCTGGTTAACGAGTTGATAAAAGAAACCGCAATAATAGAGGAAAAGATAAAAATTAACATTCCAATGCTGCCGCTTACATTGGAGGAACAGCAGGGGTATGATAATACCACACTGTGCCCCCATTGTTTGCAAGAATTCAATGAGGATTTGGTTATCAAAGTTAGAAATCATGATCATTTCACCGGGAAATTCCTATCGGCCCTTTGTCAAAATTGTAACCTGCAATACAAATGCGGCAATTACATTCCCATATTGTTTCATAACATGTCAGGCTATGATATACATTTCATAATTAATGAATTAAATTTCAACCGCGAACCGGTAAATATCCTACCCGTGACAAGAGAAAATTACATTTCAGTATCAAAAAAATGTGCTAAGATGACATGGAGGTTTATAGACAGTTATCGGTTCTTAGCTAGAAGCTTGGATGTTTTAGCAAATAATTTAGCCCCGGAAATGTTTAATTTTGTTCGCGAAGCCTTTCCAAATCCCGAACAATTTAATTTAGTACGACGTAAAGGCATATTTTGTTACGATTACATGAATAGTTGGGGGAAACTCAATGAAACGGAATTACCGCCGAAAGAATCGTTTTATAATGCTCTTCGCGAAGAACATATCAGCTGCGAAGATTACGAGCACGTTCAGAATGTATGGAAAACATTTAACATAAAATCGTTGGCGCAATACAGTGAACTTTATTTAAAGTGTGACGTAAAAATCTTAGCTGATGTTTTTGAACAGTTTCGCGATTTATGTATGAAAATATACGATTTAGACAGTGTACATTTTTATACGGGGCCCGGATTAGCGTGGTCAGCTGCTTTAAAGTGTACACGTGTAAAATTAGATTTGTTGACCGACATAGATATGGTGTTGTTTTTTGAAAAAGCGATAAGAGGCGGGATTACCCAATGTTCGCATAGATACGCAAAAGCAAACAATAAATATATAAAGGAAAATTATAACGAGAAGGAGCCTTCAAGTTGTTTGCTTTATGTAGATGCCAATAACCTTTACGGTTACGCGATGTCCGAAAGTTTACCGTACGGGAATTTTGAATGGTTATCGGAAAATCGGGTTCGCGAGATAGAAAATATATTAAAAAATTTTAAATGCGAGGAAAAACCGGATTGGGAAATGTATACCGATCGAGCGTGCATGCTCGCTCTAAACATGGCGGTTGACGAGGAAGAAGCCCCTACCTCATTAATTTTGGAAGTAGATCTTAACGTGCCCCGGAAAATTCAAGACAAAACGTCAGCGTTTCCCTTTTGCCCGGAGCATCGGCGGCCTCCTACGGCTTCAAATAATTCTCCCCCAAAATTAATGTTGACTATGTTTCCAAAATTTAAATACGTTTTACATGTTCGAAACCTGTTTCAATGTTTATTGTACGGCCTGCAATTAACCAAGGTTCATAGAGTTTTAAAATTCTCTCAACGGAGATGGCTCAAACCCTACATAGACTTGAACACGAGTTTAAGGGCTAAGGCAAAAAACGAGTTCGAAAAGGACTTCTTTAAGCTCATGAACAACGCGGTTTTCGGCAAGACGATGCAAAATATCCGGAAACATCGAAAGATCAAATTAGCGTACTCTTTTAGAAGCGCCCAAAAGTATATCGCGTTACCGGAGTTCCGTTCCTGTACGATATTTAAAGAAAATCTGGTCGCCGTCGAACTAAACAAAACCGTGGTTAAATATAACCAACCGGTTTATTTGGGGATGGTGATTTTAGACTTGTCTAAATTATTAATGTACTCTTTTCATTATCAGTTTATGTTAGAGCAACCCTGCCCCGCTATCTTGCTTTATACGGACACGGACGGAATGGTGTATGCTTGTGCAAATAGTACCGACGGATTAGATATTTATGACGTTATACGAGAGGAAAGCGCGAAAGGATCGGAGGGAATATTCGATACGTCCGATTATCCTCCAGAGAACCCCTATGGAATACAGAAAGTAAATAAGAAAGTTCCCGGTAAATTCAAAGACGAATTAAACGGAAAACTTTTATTGGAATTTGTCGGTTTGAAATCGAAAATGTATTCCATGCGGAAGGAGGAGGGTAAGGAGGTTTGTAAGGGCAAAGGCGTAGGGCAGCAGGCTCTAAAAAATAGATTAAGTTTCGAACATTATTTCAAAAGTTTATTTGATTCGGAAATTACATATGCCGTTAATAGAAGCATTCGTTCTGATAAACATAATCTTTATACATATTTTATTAGGAAAAAAGCTCTAGATTCATGTGATGATAAACGTTTTATACTAAAAAATAAAATTGATACCCTTCCATGGGGTCATTTTAAAATAAATGAAGGAGAGGAGGAAGATATTTTATAATTTTTTTATTGTAAATAAAATCTTAGTTTATACATTTAGATAAGTAGACTATTATTTGTACATATATTTTCTAATTATTATTATATTGTAAATATTTATTGTAAATAAAATCTTAGTATATATAGATAAGTAGACTATTATTTATGCACATATTTTCTAATTATTATTATTATTATTATATTGTAAATAAAGTATATACAAAAACAGACTATTTTTTATAATAAATCACTTTTCTTGATCCAGCTGTTGTGTGTGTTATCAAAACCCAACCATTTCACATATAATTGATCATTTTTTGTTCGTAATACACGTTCAATTAAAAAGCTTTTTGGGTGTTTAGTTTTCATCAATTCCGGTTCATAGAAGCAACCTTTGATTGGGGCACCTCTCACATCTTCTAACAGATAGGTTGTCGGTCTAGTTGATTGCACCCTGCTTATGTGAAATAATTCAGTGCTGAACTGGGGGTGATAACCTTTCGAAAAAACCCCTCTGTACTTAGAAATACGAACCATATCGTTTACTTTAAATTTAGGTTTTGGGGGGACCCCGTCATCATCATCATTCGAACGATTTAAAGGCGTGCGAAATGTCACATTGATGGGGGCTAGACCAATTGACCTATGCACGGTGCTGTTGTACTTATCGACAACATCTTGCAGTATATCCAACCATTTATAATTCCCGTTGAAACTGAACTCCTTGTAGAGATTAGATTTAAGTGTCCTAATCACCCTTTCCGCAAAAAATGCTTTCTTAGTGGAAAACGTTGAATAGTGGTTGATGGAATGTTCCGACATTAATTTCTTGAAATGAGTGTTAAAATATTCACCTCCGCGGTCAGTGGCCAAGTTATTAGGTTTTCGCAAGTTTTCATCCAATATGCTCCGCATAGCACCGGCAACTTCATTCCCGCTTTTAGATTTTAGAGGCCTTGCCCACACATATTTAGAAAAAGCGTCTATTACCACCAGAACGTATTTATATCCCTTGTTGTAATGGGCATAAGAGTTAAAGACTGCTATATCGCTTTCCCAGAGGTCATCGAACCCTAGAACGATTGCTGAACGTCTGGGGAAATTTATTCTAGCCTGCCTGTGGATCTCGTTAACGATTGCTCTCTTTACATCGCTCATATTAGTACTAGTATTTTAAATATTTTACGTTTTTTGTTTTTTATGGTATCTTTCTAACGCATCCACACGTTCAGTCAATTTCGCAATGGTTTTGTTGAAATTTTCGGCAAGGGGGTTCACAAGTGAAACATAAAACGTCTCGAAACGCTGCCTTTCTGTTTTCATTAAATCGATCGATTCCTGCTGAGTGAGTAATTGCCCCTGTTTTTTAGCTTCGATAATTGGCTGTAATTGATTTATCCCGTTATTGATTTGCACTAACAACGGGTCTATTTTGTCGGTGTAGAATTTTTCTCTACGCTCCCAGGTTTTTACTTCTTCAGTTAATCGTTTTAACGGCACTGCATCGTTTTCTTCCAAAGGATGACCTATATTCGAAAGTCGTCGTTGTTCGATGTCAAACCCGCCGGTGCTTGTTAATGGAAACAAAGGACGTTGTTGTTGTTTACCTCCAGAAGAAGAAGAACTTCGATGAACCACCCGTCCAAATTTATCCACGGGCATCATGAAAATGAATTAATTTTTACTCATGTTCAAGCTATATAACCATCTTCTCGCAATTCCTCAACAATACTAGCAATTTCATTTTGAACATTGGAATTTCCGGCATTCTGAGAAGCAATGAGCAATCTTAAACGTTGAACGAGCTCTGAGGGCGTATCCCAATACACATATTCGATGGGGTTATCATTGACACGCTTCATACTGGAAAGTACACCTTTGCCCGTTGTTTCTCTCATTTCTTTTTTTTCTAATGATTCAATGATCGGTTTAATGATCTCCGTATATTTATAGCCAACATAACGTTTCGATAGCGGTATTTTATCGACATTGGTGGCGCGAAGTATACTTATGTAATTTCTAACGTCTTGCCTTGTATAGTTAGCGGGTCGTTTTAGAACTAAAAGTTCATACAACCCATGCGTTCCATCATACCTAACTCCTTTGACTTTAAAATATTTCTCTCTATTTCCAACGTCGAGGAAGGAATCTCCAAAATTCCATTTATCCAAATTAACGTCATACTTAACACCGTACGGGGAGTTATCTATACTTCGATCGTTTCGCAGCATAAGAGAAAGATATTTCCTAGGTAGCGGGTGATATTGTTCTAAAAAGTCTCGCGTTGACACATTTTCCCATGCCGGATATATATCCTCGTTACCAGACTCCACCCTTTTGTCCACCCCTCCTGCTTCGTCGCCTTCTTCTTCTTCCACTTTTTCTTCCTCTTCGTCTTCACCCTTCATCTTGAACGATGTGTGTATTTTTTTAAGCAGTTTTGATCTAGGGGAAACCGATGTGTGCATTTTTGTAAGCAATTTTGATGTAGGAGAGGAAGTACTTGGAGTAGCCGCTACTGTGCTAAAAACGGGTGTGGACCAGGCCAACGGCATTTTCATCGGAGCGCTTATTTTTCCTTTTTTGTTAATGGTTTTCAGGGAGCGAGCGATATCTTCTATAGGATCCAGAAGGGGTTTGTGCGTTTTAGCAAAAGCGATTTCTTTAAGTTGCGCGCCCGATTGTAAGGCTTTAAATTTCCTTCGTATATCATTAGCAACTCGAATTAATGCTCTTTTACGAAGTTTATCGGCTGCGATGTTGTCCCCCATAATAAGGTTACAATATCGATCGCTACTTTAGTTCGACTAGATGAGTTAGCTAATTACTTCGAATTTATAGCGGTTAGGGTCTAATAAAACCGTCAAAATTTATTCTGTAACGTCCGTTGTTGACGTCACAATCCTTGTTGATCATTAGAAATCCGTAGCGACTGTCTTTCCAGCACCGAGTGCACATGTCCCGAAATTTATTAAAAGACATATCGATGCTCACATGATCTTCGTAAACGTGACGCATGTTTAAGTCGTCCTGTTTAAAAATCAATAACATGTTCGCGTTATCACGCAGCAGATGTTTAGGAATTTTCGTGTAAGACTGACAGAGATAGAAACTGTCTATACCGTGATGTCGCCCCATGCTGAAGAAATGACGCATCGGATTCTGATTGTCCATGCTGACGTCGTCAAACACGAAAATCGAGTTAGGGCGCGCTTCATCAGGCATCATGACGGACTCGTTTTCGCTAAAAGTAAAATACCCCATGCCTTTTACACGCTTCAGCGCTTTTTTCAAAAACGTATACTTCGGTTGATGAAGAGACCGGGAATAAATATAAATATTGGCGAACTTCAACCCTTTGGGCTCCACCAACATGGAGAGCATCGCATTTGATTTGCCGGAACCGGAGGACCCCACTATCAAGCACCTGATGGAGGATGGGAACAAACTGCTATGCTTAGCACCATCAACTTTTGCCCCAGAGTCCATGAGCAGCTCCTTTTCCAAATCGCGTACGGTTAACCTTTCACGTTGTTGCACGATTTTCATTCTTTTTTCCGCTATATCCGGCAAGTAATAAAAAATGAAGATTATGCTATAAATAAGCTTGTACGCATGATACGAAGTTATTCGTTCAAATGATCGTGCACGAAGGCGGAGGTGTCTTAAACAAGCTTATAGATAAACTACCCGTCGAACTACACCTTCCGGGGTATCAATTCTGCGGTCCCGGTACACGATTGGGGCAAAGGTTAGCACGCGGAGATCCCGGCGTAAATCCCTTGGACGCCGCTTGTAAGGAGCACGATATCGCTTATTCGAGTCATCAGGACGTGAAATCGAGACATCTTGCGGACGCAGTTCTCGAACAAGAAGCCTGGAAGCGGGTTAAAGCAAAGGATTCCAGTGTTTCGGAGAAAGCAAACGCTTGGCTCGTGACCAACGTCATGAAAGCTAAAAGAAAACTTGGAATAGGGTTTGGAAGAGGAGGTGGCGGCGGCGGTAATAAACAATCTAAAGTCGCTTTCGGTAGGATCGTGAAAACCGGACTTAACGCCGTAAAAGGTGCTCAAGCGGAAACTATCGCGAAAGCTACGAAAATAGCTGTGGGTGCGGCGAGAAGAGCCGTTAAAGAAGCAGGAGGTAGAAGATGTGTGAGACAACCTCGAGTAATTCCTATTCCAGGTGGGGCGGTAAAACAAGGTGGTCTACTTCCCTTATTGCCGGCCATTTTTGGTGGACTCGCTGCGATTGGGTCGCTGGCCGGGGGCGTATCTCAGGTGGTTAAAGCCGTGAAAGACGTAAAATCCGCTAAAGATCAATTGGTGGAAATGAAGGACCATAATAGGAGGATGGAGGGTATAGCGATCGGAAAAGGCGGAAGTATGATTATAAAACACCGGTCGCCGAGTAAATCGGGCCTCGGTTTGTACTTGAGCAAGAAACCTAAAAGCGGCGGCAGAGGGCTCTATTTACGAAAAAAGCCGACAAAAAACTAATAAATTTGCCTCGGCGTCCTCTCACCAACATTGACATCTACAAATATGCCGCAGGTATACCCCATTTTCGAGGCGTATTTATGCGCGATGGATTACCTTCGCGACCTTGGAAGAACGAAAGTGGAATAGTCAATTTGGATTCGACAATGGGGAAAGGAACGCATTGGGTGGCATACAGGAAACGCAACAACTTGATTGAATATTTCGACGGATTTGGAAATTTAAAGCCGCCGCGAGAACTTGTGAACTATTTCGGCAAAAATGCCGGAAACATGACCTATAACACGGAACGATATCAAAATTACAATTCCTACAACTGCGGACATCTGTGTTTGCAATTTCTGAGGAGATAAAAAGAGGGTATGTGACGCGTCCTCGTTTAATCATGTCCGAGACGTTCACTTTAACGGGTACAGGCAGTTACCTGAGTACTAACTATTATCCGCCGGTTGCCTTAAATGCCGACTACGAGTACACGTTAGGACTAATAGGTTACTGGACCTACAACGCTCTCCGAAACATCTATCCAGGCAATAATAAGATCTATTGGCGCAAACCGGGCGATAAAAAAAACAGACAGCTACTCATAGCGGAGGGGGCATATGAAATAAATTCGTTGAATGAGTACATATCGAAAAAATTGGCGCTAATCAACAATGAAACTCTCAAGCAGGAAGAACTATTTTCTCTGCAACCGAATACGAACACTTTAAAGTGTGAAATCAAAAGTAAATATGCCATTGATTTTCGCCCCGACGACTCTATCAGACGCATGCTCGGCTTCTCCCCCAAAGTTTTAGAAGCGGACGTATTACACGAATCGGATTTACCCGTTAAAATATCTCCAGCCAGTAGTATACGAATAAATTGTAATATAACTGGAGGCGCACATTATAACGACACCCCGGTACATACAATATACGAATTCGCGCTGGACGTGGAGCCGGGGGAACAAGTGAACGAAAAACCTACAAACGTAATATATCTTCCAGTAGTAGTTGCGGATCAAATAGATAATATCACGTTATCACTCACGAATCAAAACGGAGAACGATTAAATTTCGGACACGAAGACGCTACTATACGATTGGAGCTTAAAAAGAAAGAACGAGAGAAAAAATGGGGTTAGACTTCACTACTAGTACTACTGGTACTAATAATAATAATATGATAATGAGAAAAACGGAGACGAATGAAGACATAATATCCCATTATAAAAGAGCGGCTCGCGCTCTACACGTCACTAATCGTTCGAACGTTAAACGATTAAAACCTCAAGACGTTCACTTTTTGAAATCTCTCGGATTTACAGTTCTGAAAGAAAGTGATGAGCAGTGAAAAATTAAACATATTCGACGACATCCGACTCGATGAGGATATTATCGAACAGAAATGGATCGCTCATACGCCCCCGACTCGAGCGGAAAACTTCAAATCTAGCGATGAAGTCACCATAACGGTGGAACAACGAGATTCGCTCGTCATTATTTATGAGAGTTTCCTGTATGTGGAAGGACAACTTGAAGTTGCGGACCCCACAAAACAATGTAATCTAGTCAACAACGCTATTTCCCATCTGTTCGAAGAGGTCAAATTAAGCCTGAACGATACCATGATCGAGTCTATACGAAGACCGGGGATTACCTCCACCATGAGGGGTCTTGCAGCTTACAACAAGGACACCATTAAATCGCTCGAGATCGCCGGATGGGGTGCCGATCCCTTTACTCTTCCCATTTCCATCGAGAGTACGGATAAGAAGTTCTCATGTCTTATACCCTTATCATTGTGGTTTGGAATAGCCGAGGACTACAATAAGTTAATCGTATGGTCCAAAATGCAGTTAAGTTTGGTTCGTGCTCGTACAGACTCAAATTGTATTCAAAGCGCAGAAAGCGATGGGAACATTAGCCTCAGCAAAATAGAATGGCGAGTGCCACACTTCAGGTTGAGCGACGCCGCCAAGTTACGACTCCTAAACAAAATCGACAAGGGCAAATTCATCACGATCCCTTTCCGAAAAAGAACCCTTAACATCATACCCGGGTTACGCAGCGGACGCGAGGATGTTATAGAATTGGGGTCCGTGAAAGCCTTCGAGAGACCTCATCATGTAATCGTGGGATTTCAAGTGAACAAGGAAAATATTGCTAAAGAAAACGCGAGCACCTTCAATCACGCCAACATAAAAAATATCACGGTCTATATCGATTCGGTGGCTCACCCCAATAGACGCATGAACTTGGACTTTAATAAAAACTTATTTACGGAGGCGTACAGAAATTACTGCGACTTTCAGTCATCCTACTACGGAAACAACCCCCATTTTCCCCACCCTCTCATGAGATACAGCGAATTTCTTAAATCCCCGCTCTACGTCATCGATCTATCGAAACAGGACGAGAGTGTAAAGGCGGGGACGGTTAGTATTAAAATTGAGATCGAAGCGAGCACAGCGTTCGCTAACAACACGTACGCGTACGTTCTATTACTTCACGACACCATAGTATCGTACGAACCAGTTACGAGCACCGTTACCACCCTGTAAACGATGATAATAATAGATTTGCAGGGCTTCGAAGCACCCCATTTTGTTCCGAAAGAAATGGCCATTACTGACGGAGAACGAACAGCTCATTATGTCTTTAAACCGCCGTGTCCATTTCATGAATTGACACTTTCGCAACAGACCACCGTCAACTGGCTCACCAGGTATCATCACGGATTGCGATGGTCCTTCGGTAATACGGATTTGCGAGAAATCGAAAAAATCTTAAGTGTCGTCACGTCGCGAGACAGCACCATATATTGCAAGGGTAAAATTAAATCCGATTACCTGCGAAATCACACGACGTTGCCGGTGATAGACTTGGATGATCGAATGTCCGAAGAAGAGTTCCTTGAAAAGATGGCTCCTCTACGTCACTGGAAACCACCATGTTTTTCACATATTCTCAATTATTGTCGGTGTGCTATTAATAATGTAAATCAAATATATTACGCACTGTCTCAAAATGACAAATTAATCAAACAAACAGAATAATTTCTTTTTTATTATTATTATTATTAGCTATAATTATTGTATTATTTATGTGTACTTAACTAAGAATGAAATAAAAGATGATGATGTAATAAAATAATGTTTTATTTTTACATACAATTATCTACAAGGTAAAGTAAGTAAACAATCTAAAAATTATTAATACAACCATCAGTAGTATGATAAGGGCAAATACATTATTTGAAATTAACAAAACTTTAATAGTTTCATCCACCACACCTCCTCCTCCTCCTACCGGTGACGAGGAATTTGTTCTATTCCACAACAGGGGTGTCCATTCTGATTCTTGCCAGCTTTCATTTTGATGCAGATAACGTAATTTGATCCAAATAAAACGTTCTCGATGACGCTGATGAAAGGCCCCCAGTGCATAGGAAAATGCGAAGGTACTATTTACATATTCTGTTTGCATTCTATTCCACGCCTCCGGTATTGGAGATGATGATGATGATGGTGATGAGGTGTCGTCATTTTCGCTAAAATAGAACCCAACGTAAGCCTCTTTTGCCCCGACCGGATGAGCTACGTAAAGCACTTTACGGTCGGCAACAATCGACGACAACACCAAGGCCACCGTCGACAATAACATGATGCACGTGTTTTTCACTTGAGACGTACTCGATTACTACTGCTTTGTTGTCTCGGGAAACATCGGTATAAATTCCACTAGAGCGAACGAATTAGGAGCGAATTTTTGCATCTTTATCCCCTCACCGGCCTCTTCCCCATCACCGCCATCGGTGACGTCATCTTGTGCAAGTTTCTGTCCTCGATAAGCCAAATAACACGTGTACATGTTTAACATTGCTATTTTTTCATTAGTTAAATAATCACTTATTCTTTTCGGCAAAAATAACACAAAATCTTCCAGTTCTACCAGCAACGAGCGACTATGCGTTTTCGTGTTAATGGCTCGGACGTCTAACATCAGATATTCCCGATCTACAGGTAGATCTTTCAATTTCTTTACCGGTTTCTGAACTGCCGATCCAATATTATTCAGACAGGAAAAAAATCTTGCTACGCCATCCATCACTGCCGATGCCGCCTCCACTGATGATGATGATGCAATCTCTGTCAAACTCGGTTCACTCATCGTCATTATCTTTGCCCTACTACAAAAAACGTCTTCACTCAACGAATTCACTAAGGCTAATAATATATAATTGAAAAGAAACTTCACTTCACACGCCCCCCTCCGCATCGTCGGCGTCAACATCCCCCCGCACCCCCTTCTCATCATCATCGATGGACGGTATTTTAAAAAACTTTCGCATCTCATCGGACAGATGATGCGCCAAATCTAATTTTTTTAATTCCTCATATAAAACTTCCAACGAGATTTCCGTTCGCAAACACGCTTCACACAACTCCATCCCCTTCAAATACGTTCCGTGAAGCTTCATACAATATTCGTAGCCGCCGTACATCTGTTGCCAGTCGTAAACCGCTTCGTGCATAGCGTCTTTAGCACCATCCTCGAACTGTCTCAATAAACATTCCACCCCGCTAACGGCGTCTCGCACCACGGGATAATCCTGAGCACTATACATCATCCACATGTCGATCTCACAAGCAATACTGCACTAGTTTCCCTTAGGAGGCTAGAGCACTAGTCCACCCCCCTGCCCCTCGATCGAGGTCGCGCGCAAACCCGTTTCAAATTAACTCCTTTCAACGGCCCACTGGGGCACCGGCCCGCCCCACCACCGCACGACTGCCCACGCAACGCCGCGACAAAATTTTCCATTTAACCCGGGCCGCGCACGCCGACATCTTGCGACAAGTGTGACGCAACAATCCCTTTTTGCCGACAACGCCCCCGGCTTGACCAATCACGACGAAGCATCACTTTTACTCTTTTTGCCGCCTAAACACACAACCACAGCAACATCTAGCGACACATGCTGTAACCTCTTTTACCCGGCAATTCGATCCGACCAATCACCGACAAGCATCACATTCACCTTTTTCCCGCCTAAACACTCAACCCCACACCCATGCTGACATCTAGCGGGAAGGACGACAAGTTTTGACATACATAACCTCACAAAATTGTCCTGTCTTAAAAACGAAACTCCCATAAGAATAACATGGGGAGATTTAGTCTTGAACCCCCATTTACTTACTACTGTAGTAATTATTATTATATTATTATCTTCTTGAATCCTATGATATTTGAGGAGAATGAATACTTGAAGCTTAATCCGGTAGCACATATATTTGGGAGCTCCAAATGCTATTCAGGATTGATTAGTTAAATGTTATCTGTTATATATAATTAATAATATTAGTTATATGTTATATATAAATATATATAAATATATATATATATATATATATATATATATATATATATATATATATATATATATATATATATTGCAGTGATATTGGATAATTAAAAATAATAAATTATTTTTAAAAATTTTATTAAATATTTTGCAACTGTGAATAATTGCCGTTCGATCGTAGATAATTACTTTATAATTAAATTGATTTTTTTTTAAATGACTGTGAACTTTGGAAATGCTTTTCAACTTCCCTCTTTTATAAATTCTAATATGATTTGAAAATACCTTTTAATAGATTTAATAATGCAATGGTTATATAAAATTAATGTTACGTTAGTTCTTGACTAACTCAAGTTAACGTAAGAGAGTTGGGCGCCAGTTAAATAACTTAACATATTAGAATTAAATTTAATAAAGACTCATCTCAGGGTGAATGTGGATTCTTGTGGTATTAAAAAAATATACAAATTGAAATTTAAAATCACTTTTAAAATTGAAAACTTAATTAATTTTTAACTATTACTAAATTGTTCAAATCACTTTTACTACACTTCACAAACAATAGTCTCTTCTTCAGCAAATGCCAATACAAAAAGGAAATAACTTCCTACCTTTTTATAATATTTCTTCTTTCCTTTAACTATAGATCTCCTCTTTCCCAAACCATTGGCAGAGTAGATCACTTTATGTTGACCCAGGGCTGGTCTCCAGTTCCGGTTGACTTTCTTCCTTTTGCATGGATTTCCCATATAATATCCTCCAAAACTTGATTTTGGTAACTCACTTTTGTTTATTAATTGCGGGTACAATTTTCCTTTTTCGTAGGATACTTATAGTTGTTTTTTGTGTTTAATTAAATAAAACACACGTTTATGGTTTTAACGTAGATTTATTATCTTGCTTAACTTTAGCAAGTAATTTATCTTAAAGGTGGTTCTTTATCATCATATACACTTTTACAATTTATACTTTTTACACTTTCGCCGTATTCAAATCACCAACTAACTTAACTTGTCTATATTAAGACTAAACTATTTAAAATTTTATAATATTCTCAACCACGACTTTACTCTGTCGCTTTATATTGGTAAGTGTTCTTTTATCTTACACGACTTTACTCCGTCGCTTTCTATCAGTAAGTGTCTTAAAACTATCGTTTTCTAAGCTTATATACTATTTGATATTTACATAATTATATTACACAATTTGACGTCACCTTATGATCTAATACAATGACCACACTATTTACAACATATAATACATAATAGCAGATTAATACTCTTTATAAAAGTGACACATCTATTATACAACACTTTTACGCAATAATAACGGTCTATTTACATTAACAAACCTTAAAGAATCACATAACCCGTCGATATACACATTTGAAATTATACATAATTGAATTACATCACAACAAAAACTTTCGAACAACTGGATGTTACGTACACTTAAGTAATCGGTGAGTAAGCTATTTGATAATAAATAAAGAAATATGTATTATTTAACCTTATTAAAAAGTATACACATTGATTTCAAAATCAATGACACACCATTAAATAACTTAAAATTATTTTTAACTGGAAAAGTTGATAAAAATATTTCAAAAGTGTTAGTATTTAACAAAGATTTTATATTTTCACAAAATTTTCAAAATTTTTCAAAATTTTTAAACTACCATCCACAGCAATATATATATATATATATATATATATATATATATATATATATATATATATATATATATATATATATATATATATATATATATATATATATATATATATATATATATATATATTGCTGTGGATTTTAGTGTCAAAATTTTGGAAATTTTGGAAAATTTTGGAAAATTCTAAAATCGTTGTTAAATACTAACACTTTTGAAATATTTTTATCAACTTTTCCTGTTAAAAATAAATTTAAGTTATTTAATGGAGTGTCATTGATTTTGAAATCAATGTGTATACTTTTTAATAAGGTTAAATAATACATGTTTCTATTTATTATCAAACAGCTTACTCACCGATTACTTAAGTATACGTAACATCCAGTTGTGCGCAAGTTATTGTTGTGATGTAATTCAATTATGTATAATTTCAAATGAGTATATCGACGGGTTATGTGATTCTTTTAAGGTTTTTTGTTCTTGTAAATAGTTCTTTGTTATTGCAAATGTTATGTAATAATGTGTAATAGATGTGTCACTGTTATAACTATGTTTTTATCTGCTATTATGTTGTAAATAGTATAATCATTGTATTAGATCATAAGGTGACGTCAAATTATGTAAATAGGAAATAGTATATAAGCTTAGAAAAACATAATTTTGGAAGACTTCATGATAAACGACGACAGAGTAAAGTCGATATAAGAAATATAAATAAAATATGTAAAGAACTTACTGATAGAAAGCGACAGAGTAAAGTCGATATAAGAAAATTATAATTTTAAGAGAGTTAGTAATATAAAGCGACGCAGTAAAGTCGTGTAAGAAACATAGTACAACTGTAAATAGATAGTTAAGTTGGTTGGTGAATGGAATACAGCGAAAGTATTAAAAAGGTTATAAATTGTAAAAGTGTATACGTTTATAAAGAACCTTTTAAAGTTAATTTACTTGCTAAGTAAGCAAGATAATAAATCTTCGATTAAAACCATCAATCGGTGTTTTATTTAATTAAACACAAAAAGCAAATACAAGTTCTTCGAAAAAGGGATATAGTACCCGTTATTAAAATAAAACAAAAGTGAGTTACCAAAACCAAGAGTGTGGATGGTGTTATGTGGGAAAGCCATGCAAAAGGAAGGAAGTCAACCGGAATTGGAAATCGGCACTGAGACAACATAAGTGACTTGCTCTGCCAATTGGTTTTGGAAAGAGGGCATCTATAGCATCGCTATATAAGAAGGTAGGAAGTTATTTCCTTTTTGTAGTGGTGTCTGATGAAGAAAAGACTATCGTTTGTGAGGTGTAATTAAGTGATTTGAACAATTTAGCCATTAAACTTAATTAAGATTTCAATTTTAAAAAGTGATTTCAATTTCAAGTTGTATATTTTTAAAACCTACAGGAATCCACATTCACCCTGAGATGAGTTATTTTTATAAAATTTAATTCTGTTATCTTAAGTTATTTAACTGGCGCCCAACTCTATTACGTAAATTTGATTTAGTCAGAATTCACGTAACATTGTTATGTAACTAGTGCATTATTTAAAACTATTAAAAAGTATTTTTGAATCATATAAGAATTTTAAATAAAGAAAGTTGAAACGCATTTCCAAAGTACACAGTTTTTTTAAAATTAATTTATTTATAAAACAATTTTTCTACGATCTAACAGTAATTATTCGTTATTTGTAAGCATGTATTAAGTGAATATAAAAACAATATTTTATTTTTAATTAGCCGAATTCAACGCTTATATTTTTATTTGCTAGACGAGGTGGGGCAAAAGAAATCAAAATTATTCTGTTTATGCCAATTCATCGCAATATATTATATATATATATAATCATAACATAAAATATCAAAAATAACGCATTATGTAAAACAGTGTTAATACAATAATATAGTAATGCAAAAAATAACTCTCAGTATTCTTCTCTATTTTATCCTGCTCCATATACCCGTCTTGCCCATTCTTTCCTGTTGCGTGCCATTCTTTTCCCCTCGTTCCATGTGATTCCCTTGTCTTTTAGAGCCTCCTCTACTTGTCTGTCCCAAGTTTTCCTTGGTCTGCCTACAGGTCTTCTCAGTTGTGTTCTTGCTTGCCATATTTTCTTTACTGATCTCTCGTCCCCCATTCTTACTAGGTGCCCGAACCATCTTAATTGTCGTTGTTGTATATCTTCTTTTATTGTACCCACTTCCAGATCTGCTCTTATTTTACTGTTTCTTACTCTATCTCTCTTAGTTATTCCCATTATTCCTCTTAAGAACTTCATTTCTAATGCTTGTAGCTTACTTTCCATACGTTTCTTTAATGTCCAAGTTTCACTTCCATATAGTAGTACAGATTTAAATATGGTTTTAAACACTATTATCTTGGTTTTTCTTGACACTTCTTTTTTCCTTATAAAATTATTATTTAAGGCATAGTATAGTTTGGTCGCTGCTTCTAATCTGTCATTTAATTCCGCCTCCATAGTTCCACTTTTCTGAATCTTCACTCCTAGATATTTAAATATTTCTACTTGTTCTATTTCAATTCCCTCTACTTTTACCCTTACTTGCTCCTCATCTTTTCCTATCACCATGATTTTTGTTTTTTCTATGTTTAGTTTTAAATTTCTAGCTTCTAAAGCCTTTGTCCATATATCTAAATTATATTGCAGGTTGTCTTTATTTTTCGCATAGACTACTAGATCATCTGCAAATGCACTCACAGCTATCTCCACAGATTCCATCTTCCAATATCCTACCTTCATTTTTTTAACTTTCTCTTTTACCTCTTTCATTACATCATCCATTATTACATTGAATAGTACAGGGCTGAGTACTCCTCCTTGTCTTAACCCCTCCGTAGTTACGAATTCTTCGGATATTATATTTCTTGTTCTGACATAATTCCTTGTATTTTTGTAAACGGATTTAATACAATTTATTAATTTGTCTCCTACTCCTCTTCTTCTTAGACTGTTCCATATTAACTCTCTGGGTATGCTGTCAAACGCTTTCTTTATATCAATGAAGGCTACATATATTTTGTTATTAGCGTGTTTTTCTATCAGCTGCTTCAGCGAGAATATATGATCCTGTACTCTTCTACCCTTTCTGAAACCACATTGTGCATCCTCGAATTGTCTTTCTAGTGCTTTTTCTAGTCTTTTAGCCAGGATCCATTCATATATTTTGGCTATTATACACAACAAAGTGATACCTCTGTAGTTATTGCAGTCTCTCTTGTCTCCTTTCTTATATATTGGCATTAATATTCCTATCTCCCAGTCTTGTGGTATTTGTTCTTCTTTCCAAACTTTACTTATTAGTTTTGCTAGTGTCTCTGTAGCCTTTGTTCCTAGATTCATGACCATCTCTGCACATATATCATCATGACCTGCTGCTTTACCTCTTTTTACTTTTTTCACTGCCTCTGTCATTTCTTCTGTTGTTATATCTTCATCTTGTTCCCTATTCTCTATAATGGTCTCCTGCCCTCCTTCGTTGATCGTGTTTTTGTTCTTTTCTGGCCTTAAGAGTTCTTCGAAATACTCCTTCCACCTCCTTATGATGTCTTCATCTTCGTCTAGTATTTTCCCATCTTTCCCTTTAATATGTTTTGCATTATGTGTTTTACCTATTTTGAGGGTTTTCAGTACCTTATAGAATAGTTTTTGATTTCCTAGATAATCACTCTCCATTCTGTCCCCAAATTCTTCCCATGATTTCTGCTTTGCTATTTTCACCATCGTTTTTACTTTATTTCTTTGTTCTTTGTATTTTACGTATTTTTCACTTATTCTATCATTCAGATAGTCTTTCCATCTCTCTTTCTTGATTTTTATTTCTTCTTTAATTTCTTCATTCCACCACCTAGTTTGTTTTTGGTGTTCCTTAGTTTTTATTACTCCACATACCACTTTTGCTGTTTTATTTAGCACTTCCTTTATACATTTCCACAACTTTTCTGCATTTAACGTTTCTATCTTATCCTTTATTTTATCAATTTCGGATTCCACCATTGCGCTGTACTCCTTTGCCGTGTTTCTTTCTTTCAACTTGAACGTTTTGGTTTTTTCTATGCACAAATTCGTCTTTTCTCCATTTCTTCTTACTTGGTTTTGTTCTACTGTCTGCATCTTTACTTTGGACACCACTAAAAAGTGGTCTGAGTATATTTCTGGTCCTCTTTTCACTCTTGTGTCTTTAATTTCATATCTATGTTTCTTATTTACCAGTACATAGTCGATTAAGGACCTTTCGTTTCTGCTGCTTACTTCTCTTGTATATTTATGTATTTCTTTGTGTTTGTAGAAAGTGTTGGTTACTATCAGGTTATTTAATACGCAGAAATCAATTAATCTTATTCCGTTGTTATTTTTACAGTTTTCCCCATATTGACCAATTACTTCGCCTGCTTCTTCCTTTTGAATACCTACCCTTGCGTTAAAATCTCCTATCATTATCAGTCTTTTCAGTCCTCTACCATTTTCTATTGATTCTGCTAGCATTTCCCAAAAGTCGTCTTTCTTTTCTGTTGACTCATCCTCATTGGGTCCATACGCCACTATTATTGTTGTGTTTGTTTTCGTGTCCATATTCATTTCTATTTTTAATATCCTTTCCGATATTCCCCTCCATTTGAGTATGAATTTAGCTTTCTCTTTCTTAATTATGCATCCTACTCCTTCCTTGGCTCGCTGTCTGTTATCTACTCCACTATAGATTAATATATGCCCTCCTTCCAATTCTATTTCCCCAATTCCTTTCTTTTTGGTTTCCGTTATTCCTAGTATATCTAACCCTGCTTTCTCGAATTCCTCTTCTAATTCCTTCTCTTTTCCCTTTAAGCTTCTAATGTTCCATGTACCTATTTTCCAATTTTCTTCTTTTCTTTCTACTACTCGCTTACTATTCCTCTTTTTCTTTTCCATAGTTTTATTTTTATCGTAGTCCAGCTTCATTGCCGTGTTCGTCTTCCAATGACAGTCCTCTTTATTTCTTAGTTTTTTGATTCATTATTAGTATTGGTTACTTTATATTCTATTTGTTCTAGCTTACCTTTTTCCTTATTCCATTTCCATATTTGCCCATCTATGACTAATTTTTGATATCCATTTTTTACTGATTTGCCTTGTTTTCTTTCTTCTTCTGCTCTTTTCCTAATTTGTTTCTCAATGTCTCTTTCTTGTTTAGTTAGATCATTATTTATATAAATCCTGTCGCTTTTAATTTTAGCTAATTTCGCCTTGTTCTTCAATATTTCCATTTTCTCTTCAAAACTCTCTAGTTTCACTAGGTACGTTTTCAGTCCCACTTTATGCGCAACTTTGATCTTAGCCTCAATATCAAGTTTATCTTTAAGAAAATCTTTCACCTCCTCCTTTAACTTCTCCTGTTTATTTGCATTCAGCATTAATCCTTGTATTACTATGTTCTCTCTACGCCTCTCTTTCTCTAGATGTTCTAATCTCTCGTTTGTTTCCCCAAGCTGCTTTTTAATCTCTACGTAATCATTTACTAATATCTGATTTTCTAACTTTAATAATCCGTTTTCCTTCTTTAGACCCTTCAATTCTTCATTATACTTGCTCTGATCCAGCTTTATTTGGCTGACGTCTACTGTTAATTGTTGCAGTAAATCTAGGATCTTGTCAATTTTATCCTCTTTTTTCGGATGAGTTTTTGTTGGGGTTCTGGTCAGTTTTTTGCTTCTGTTAAAAGCTTCAGCCTCCTCCTCACTGTCAGCCCCACCGGATCTTTTCCTTTTTTCTCCCTCCGTTGAATCATCCGTACTGTCTATTTTATCTGACTTCATTATTTATGTTACTGGTAAATTCTCTCGTTACCTTCTTTTTACTATAATGGCGATATTTCTGTTCTCTCCCTCTTACTATAAATCTTCTAATTCTTGTTATTTCTTTATTCCATTTATACTCAATTTCTTTACCCTAACAATTACTGATCTTACTGCTACGCACAGCGATAAGGGCTGTCTCCCGGTTCGACACCTCGGAGAATATTCCTTTCTTTGTGTATATACTATTTAACTTTACGGTTTTTGTATATGCTGCTACACTTCCGTGTATAATGTGTTGCCTAATCTGTGAAACACTGCGCAGCCCTCTCTTTAACTTGTTTATTATTCTTATCTCTTATCTATTTAATGCATTCAATTCTCAGCTTTATTTATCTATTTCCTAACCTAAACAATTTTAATTGTATGTAAACTTTACTCACTGTTTAGCTAAATTTGCTCTATTCTTTAACATCTACTATTTATTATTCTTGTTCACTTGCACCTTATTGCACCTTCAACTGCACATAATGCCCAAGTTTATTAGCGAAATGGATTTTGCTAATATGATAAGATAATTTGAGTTCGGTCAATAGCAGTTGCACTGTTGTAATTTTCTCGGTTAGCAAAAAGTCGAATGTTCGCATTGTTCTAATTACGAGGTAATAAGGCTGTTTAATCGCTTGACCTTTGCATAAAATCTCGCGTTTTGACATAACAAAATTTTGTTGGTTAAGGTTAAGGTTGTTGCGAAGTTCGTTGATGGTTATCCGAGAAAACAACCTAAACATCAAAATTAAATAAAGAAAAAAAAAATTAATCCTGTTATATCCAAGAACAATCTCTTCTTATGGCATCGTTTCAATGGCGAAACGAAAGATGTCGGCATCGTTGTGTCCGAGAATTGCTGAAGACATTTTTCAGGAACTGTTACTACGGGTGTTGTAGCTTTTGGTTCTTGAGGAACGTTATTGATGTGATTTCCATCAGGAACTGGAGGTGTTGCAGCTTGTAGATTCCAGGAATTATTTTCTGGATCCAACGAAGTCTTCGTAGAAGATACGGCGGTTGATATCCCCAAACCGTCGGCCCTCGGAAGCTCTTCATTCAATTTTAGCTGTACCCTAACTGACTGTGATGTTTTTTTAATGTTTGTAGGAGATTTTGATTCTGTTTGGTTGTGGAATAAATGTACTTATGGAATTAAATTATTTGTAATAGTTTCTGTAATGGAAGTATTAACCTGCGAAACGTGCTTTTTAATAATTGAATGGTCAGGTTTATCAACACAGAAAGTATTAGTGGATGCATGTGCATCTGAAAGAACATTGCATTAATAAATGACGTTTTGAGTATCGTCACTTAATTTGGGGTTAGGATTACATTTTGTAGTTATGAAATTATGATGAGAAATGATTTGGTCTTCGAATAGGTTAACTAGTCCAAAAGATTCAGGTGTTTCGTCTTGCTGTAACCAGAAATCTGTAATCTCTTTGGGAGAAGAGATAGTATTTGATTTTGAGTTGTATGGAGTAGGTTTATCTAAAGAAGTACCCAAGTAATATTTTAATAGTTCGTTGATGAACGTGGTGTATGGTTCCAATGAAAGTTTATTGTTATCAATAAATTTGATAAGATTCGAATGGAGTTGCAAAATGTTATATGGCAAGTTCGAAACTAGAACGTTATATTTCGGAATTTCGTTGTCAATATGTAGAAATTTAAAGTATCTATCGATTAGGACTATTGACATTTATATATGTGAACTGTCAAAAATAGGAAATTTTACTAAATTTGCTAACTTTGCCATATTGAAACGTAACCAATATAATATAGTTTACTTATCTTATTTAAATGATAAAAAAGGATATATATAAACTTCTGAAAGTCGACTGCTTGCGTGAGATAATCAAATAACCAATTCAAGGAACTCCAGGTTGCAGGTTGCGTTTGTCGGCAGAGACAGAAAACCAAAGCAATGGAATATTGAAGATATGGTGTTGATCATCTAAGTTCTTCTTACGTAGCGTCGGAGGTCACCAATGCAATGTGTAGATGACCATGTGGGAATACAGGTTGCTTGTGTGGTCTTGTACACTATCTTATGAGTTATCTCTTGTAGAAGATAATAAAACACATCTAACTTGTATGAGATATTTATTTATACTCTTGTTGATTACTGTTGTCATGGCAATCACTTATCATGCAATGCCTTCTTGAGGTAATATGGATGTAATGACTGATTTTATGATGAATTACTAAATATATGAAAATTCAATTTTATTATTTTCGATAAAGCAAATAATCTTACTTCATAAAATTAAATTTTGAACGTTATTATTTGCACAGTTAGTTGTACTCTTACGTCACTACTTTTATATCTATGACGTGAACGTAAAGTTAGACTAAACGGTGTATGGTGCTCAAAATTAGTGATATTAAGTTTGTTGTTACTATTGTATAAATACAATGTTTATTGGGTAAGGCTCTTTTTATAATTTTACACTGTAAATCAGCAGGGCCGGATTAATCTCCTGGGTTCCCTAAAGCTCTTCTGCGGCTGGCACCTTCTGTTGATATATCATTAAACTTCTATCACATTAGCTATTCGGAAAGAGTAAACAAACAGTGGTCAGGGGACCGCTCAAAGCTACGGTCGCATAATGATGCGTTACCGCTTAGAGCAGGGGTTCCCAAAGTGCGGCCCGCGGGCCAAATGCGCCCCTATAATCCTAGAAATGCGGCCCACGATGTCAGATATCCGCGATCTTGCATTCATAGAGATAATTTACATTTTTACAAAAAAATAAATAGTATTTTACATTATTAGCAAAGTAAACCTGTTTTTACTGGCGATAGAAGGAGATGACAGGCGAGTCTGTCACCTTCTTGAGCCAGTAAAAACAGTTACCTTGTATATAATGTACAATATTTTATTTGTTATTCATTCGTAAACAACACACAACATTTATTGTATCTATAAAACCTGGTCTTGTGCCACTTTTGACAAACAAAATGTGACACTTTTTTAATAATTTTATGAGAAGTGGAAGTGTGCGTAGACGTAGATGTTATTATGCCAATTGATCTATAAATGTCATATTCTACTAAAGCTAGGTACTCACAGCAACGGATCCGCAGGCGGATGTCATACGATTGGTCGGTTTGAGTCGATTTGACTCTATCCGACCAATCGTATGACATCCGCCTGCGGATCCGCCGCTGTGAGTACTTACCTTTAACTTGTAAAACTTTTACTTAAGTCAGCTGTCAGTTTTACAAGTCAGTAGCTCGTAAACGTAATGTTTCGTTGTTTGTGTTGGGTTAAATGACGTTTACGAGTGAATAACAAATAAAAGATTTTATCATATTATAATTAAAAATTGCTCAGTTAAAAAATACTAAATTTTATATGTAATATATTGTAACGTTCTTTTTAAAATAATAACAAAAGAGCCGTTTAAATCGTCTATTAATAAGAAATATTTATTTACAAACACTAATGAATACACTATAAATTAACGCTATGATTATAAACCATTAAAACTATTATTTACAGACTATGAATTTCTAATACAACATTTATCTTCACATTTACTATTTATTTCGTGATACACAGTTAATGACTCGCTGTTGACTGCTCCTCTTTTATCCGCGAAGTCGATTTTATACCCTCATATAATCGTACCAGAAGCCGCTGGAACCTACTATGTATTTCTAGAAGGCGCTAGATAAACCGCGTCTGATTTACATGCTTGGTGCGATGCGTCATTCTCTCGAATGCTGTAGAATATTCCATTTGTTGTGTGAAGAAGAGGTTCTTTGTTTTTCTCTCTTGTTACAATATCTTGTTATTACACAGATTGTATAAAACTTTCTGAATATTCAAAATTAAGATGGCAGATTTTTAAAATTTTTTGATTCCTTACCTAGAGATGTCGCATCGTTCGTTTTAGCTCCATTGCAAGGAGGCGGCACAAAACCAAATTGTTTCGTCAAATTTGCCGCATAAATGGGAATAGAGATTATAGAAAATAGTTTTGATATTGTGGAGATTTCAACGTGAATATAAAATATCAAGTAGCGGCATAACGGAGTCTAACTTTCTAATGTTTTTACAAATTTATATTACAATTAAATTGTTTCGCATCATTTCCATATTTTATTAAAGTTTCATAAATGTCTAAGCAAGCTTAGAAAAGTAGATCGTCTCATTTCCACTATTCAATGGGCATAAAAATGGCGGCAAATTTAAAATTAACGCGTATTGTAATGTTATGATATGCTATGACTTTTTATTTTGTTCATTAAAAGCGAAAAAATAAAATACCTTCAAAACAACTGTTCGATACAGAACAGTACACTATTATGTTTCCTTTTTATTAAAAAGTATACAAATTTATTTAGAAACTTCTTCAAAAAACAAAACTAATTTCAAGAAGATCTAAACGCACTTTTTGAACCATGATCGAAGTTTCTTTTTCTGTAGATGTATTTGACGTAAAACATTACGCATTTATACTATCTTTATCCAACACCTCTTTATAAACACCATGTTTACTGTGGCCATTATAAATAAAAAAAGTGATTGTTTACTCTTTTGTTACACTACAACCTATCAATTTTCCGGTTATTTATAATAAGAAATATTTATTTAAAACATATAGATATTTGGTAGTCTTTTAGTTTTGGGTTCCCCAATGCGCATCATAATAAGTATGTGTAATAAAGTCGTGGGATTGATTACTACGCTGTTGTCAGTTCTACATTCTCTATCCTAAAAAAAATATTAATTCATAGTTTATAAAAGAAATTCTGTATCAACTAGATTATAGGGTAAAATGCTTATTATAATGTGATAGGCATAATCTCATCAGATATAAAATTCAGATTTTAATAAGCATCTCTCCTTATAATATAGAACATGTTAAACATTATATTTTGTTTACGATAAAGTAGAACCAACAACAGTGTACGAGTGATTGGCACGACTTTATTACACATAGCAGTTGTTTATGCGCTCTTAACCTAAAAGAAGAAACGTCAAACACAAATTATTTTTCATTAGGCAATCCAAACCACGTGGTAGAAATGTCAACAAAACTGACGTTGGTTGGCACACATGGCGACAGGCTCCATAACCAAAGCATTGATTTAGTTGGCGTTGCAGTGTATTTATGTGTTTTTAAGCATATTGGTGTGTTTTTTTTATTAAATTAACTGAATGTTTATATAATGGACAGTGAATATCTTCGAAAATTATCAGCGGAGAATCGAGATGTTGGTGAAAGGTAGGTTTAACAATTTATATTCTTGTTTACCTGTGTAACCATCGTTTTGTTTTTAGGTATCGACTGAAATTAAAATTAATAAGCGGCTTGGACCCGTTTCTAATTAATTCTCAGGACCTTAACTACACCATTAATGGAGTGCCACCTATCACAAACATGGATATAATTTCTTATTTGGTTTTTACCCATAGTTTTTATTCCAAAGAACAAATGAAGGCATTCAAAAGTTTGCAGGCATATAAATATTTTCAGTCTGGCTTTGTTTTACAAGCAGGAACTAAAATAGTAAATGTATTAGAAACTAAAACCACTAAAATTTCCTTTCTCAAAACGCTGAAGAAGGTTACTTTTCCATAAAGTTTTAGAAACTTACCAGTTACAAAACGTTTGCTGCAGACTCTCTGATATTTTAGCTTTGATTCGGTTAAATCATCACGCCTTATAGCAGCTATCCATAAGGCCCTGCGTGTTTTCGACAACTCATTTTTATGTGGCTTATTTGGTAAACTCAGTATGGTAGGAATTCTATAAAACAACACATTGTCACGATCGCGTCGACTTTTGCAGTTAACAATACAAGTCACAGGCATAATAATAAAGATCTCTAAAACCACTGGAGAAAAAAACAAACAACAAAATTAACTAGAAAATACGAATATAAATGCTCTTCCCACGCAAGTTCAAATGGTTGTTTACATACATGTGTGCCAACCACTGTCATTCGGAATTAGATTTGACAGGTCGTTGGATTGCCTAATTCGTAATTAGGCAATCCAACGACCTGTCAAATCTAATTCCGAATGACAGTGGTTGGCACACATGTATGTAAACAGCCATTTGAGCTTGTGTTGAAAGAGCATTTATATTCGTGTTTTCTAGTTAATTTTGTTGTTTGTTTTTTCTCCAGTGTTTTTAGAGAGCTTTATTATTATTATGCCTGTGACTTGTATTGTTGTTAACTGCGGAAGTCGACGCGATCGTGACAATGTGTCGTTTTAAGAATTCCTGCCATACTGAGTTTACCAAATAAGCCACATAAAAATGAGTTGTCGAAAACACTCAGGGCCTTATGGATAGCAGCTATAAAGCGTGATAATTTAACCGAATCAAAACTGAAATATCAGCGAGTCTGCAGCAAACATTTTATAACTGGTAAGTTTCTAAAACTTTATGGAAAGGTAACCTTCTTAGCGTTTTGAGAAAGAAAATTTTAGTGGTTTTAATTTCTAATACATTTACTATTAATAGGGGAGCCTGCCTTATTGGAAAACAAAGAACATCCAGATTGGGTTCCTTCTCAAAATATTGGGCATGTTGCAAAAACTATGGTTAAAAACCAAATAAGAAATTATATCCATGTTTGTGATAGGTGGAACTCCATTAATGGTGTAGTTAAGGTCCTGAGAATTAATTAGAAACGGGTCCAAGCCGCTTATTAATTTTAATTTCAGTCGATACCTAAAAACAAAACGATGGTTACACAGGTAAACAAGAATATACATTGTTAAACCTACAATAAAAAAAACACACCAAAATACTTAAAAACACGATCTAACACTGCAACGCCAACAAAATAAATGGTTTTGTTATGGAGCCTGTCGCCATGTGTGCTAACCAACGTCAGTTTTGTTGACATTTCTACCGCGTGGTTTGGATTGCCTAATAGTATATTAAGTAACAAGAACAGTAAGGACAGTTTACCGATCGACGACAATGTTTGGCGACTGAGCGAAGCGAAGTCGCCAATATTGGAGGAGATCGGTAAACTCCTTACTGTTTGAGATGCTTATACTATTTTTTGTACGACCATTATGAATACAAAGGTATTACTAAGGAAATATCTCGAAAATGGTAAAAAAATAGATAATTTATTTTTGCCCTGTATAATGTATATCCACCAAACATTAAGTAGGTTTTGTCGTTACCATGGATACGTTTGTAATTTTATTTTTGAATGTCACGATATTTTTGTCGTTACCATGGATACGTTTGTAATTACTATTATTTATTAGGTATTTTGTCACAGTAAATTTAAATCAAAAACATACATTTTTTAAATAGTCCAATTATTTTGAAAATAAATGATTTTTCATGAAAGAGACATTTAAAGATCATGCATTTATTTTATAAATTACATATAATTTACTTACCGTTCTGTTTTTGACAGAACTGAACGGTAAGTAATTACTTACCGACGCGTTGTTGCTTAGTAACCAGTAAATATAACCTACTGTTCTAAAACCAAGTATGGTAAACAATCCGAAATAGCATGGTCGTACAAAATAGTATATTAAGTATCAAGAACAGTAAGGACAGTTTACCGATCGACGACAATGTTTGGCGACTGAGCGAAGCGATATCGCCCATATTGGAGGAGATCGGTAAACTCCTTACTGTTTGAGATGCTTATACTATTTTTTGTACGATCACTATGAATACAAAGGTATTAACTAAGGAAATATCCCGAAGATGGTAAAAAAATAGATTTAAGATAATTTATCTTTGCCCTGTATATACACCAAATATTAAGTAGGTTTTGTCGTTACCAAGGATACGTTTGTAATTACTATTATTTTTTAATGTTACGATATTTGTCAAATTTGTGAGAAGGAGTGAATCTTAAAACGAATATAATTCGGATATTGAAAATGCCTAAGCAAATTTAAATAAAAAACATACATTTTTTTTAATAGTCCAATTATTTAGAAAATAATGATTTTTTCGCGATCGCGAAAGAAACATCTAAAGATCATGCATTTATTTTATAAATTACATATAATTTACTTACCGTTCTGTTTTTGACAGAACTGAACGGTAAGTAATTACTTACTGACGCGTTTTTGCTTAGCAACCAGTAAATATAACCTACTGTTCTAAAACCAAGTATGGTAAACAATCCGAAATAGCATGGTCGTACAAAAAACCAAGGAATGTCAAACTAGCAACTACTTTTTTACTTTTAAAGCCACCTACTATTACATGTACCATCATGAAATATTTATTTAAGCATTAAGGGAGGTAAGTAATATTTACCAGTCGAGGACAAGTTTGCGCCCGAGCGATAGCGAGGGCTGGCAAGTCCGAGACTGGTCAAATATACTTACCTCCCAAATTGCTTATAACAGTTTTTCCACTCCCGAAGTTGTTGAAAAAAAAATGAAAAAAAAAAAGATTCGAGCCCGGGATTTGAACCCGGCACCTTTTTGTGATATCAGCCTTGTTTGGACAACTGCGCCACCAAGCTTGCTTGTACAGCTCTGTGAAATACGGGTTATGTTAATTTATCTTTACAATAATTTAAATAAAATATCAGTACGCCTTTGGTTGCTAAGGCTTTCATCTGTCTGTTTTTAAACAAAGTGTGAGTATTAAAAGTTGCATCCGTTTGTAAAATGAATTTCAACGAAAAGGAAAACGAAATGGGGATTGAAGACGCTGCAAACGCTGCCTGTTCCTTCCTCTTGCCGGAAAAGTCGAAGGGACGTTATCAAAATGCATATAAGTGTTTCAAAGAGTGGTGCCAGAGAAAGAACGCTACTGAAATATCGGAAGCAACAATGCTGGCGTATTTTATGGAGAAAACCAAGGTACTGAAGTCACCAGCAAGTTTGTGGTGTGAATACTCAATGTTAAAATCAACGTTGTTTATTGAAGACAACAGAGACATTTCTAAATTCCCAAAACTCAAAGCTTTTTTAAAAAGAAGAAATGATGGGTATAGGCCGCGAAAATCTAATGTTTTCACGCGACAAGAAATAAATAGATTTTTAGTGGAGGCTGACGACAATAATTTCCTCTTGATGAAAGTAGTTATGATAATGGGGATAGCAGGGGCTTGTCGATCGCAAGAACTGTGTGATATGATGATGGAGAATGTTCAAGACATGGAAAGTATAGCGATTGTCAATATATCAGATTCGAAAAATGGTATGTCCCGTAAATTTACGGTTACCGCAGGTGAGAGAGATGCTGTTTGTCACTTGAAAATTTTTAAAAAATACCTGAAAATAAGATCTATGGTTAAAAGTGCCCATCGGCGTTTCTTTATGCGCTTCCAAAATGGTAAATGCTTAGGTCAACCTGTTGGAAAAAACACGTTTTCGTCAATTCCGAGCAAAATAGCAAAATTTCTTGGATTGAAAAACGCTGAGACTTACACTGGCCATTCATTTAGGAGGACTTCAGCTACTTTATTAGCCAACACTGGAGTCGACATTCTTGCACTAAAGAGACATGGGGGCTGGAAATCGGATACCATTGCTGAAGGGTACGTTGCAGATAGCCTGTCCAATAAAAATGAGTTGGCTAACAGAGTTTTATACGGCAATAACAGTCATGCTTCGAATATTATAGGTATTAGAAACATCCAGCACATCAACCGAAATTTCGTGTGTGAATGGAAGTGCAATTCTAGATCGGAATGATTGCAACAAAATCGAAGTGAAAAAGGACCTTCAGGGACTCGCACCAAATTTTGTTAATTGTAATTTTGAAAATTGTACTATAAATATAAATAAAAAATAAATGTGGGTCTCACATCCCGTTAATGGTCGAAATCAATTTCTGATGAGATACCTGATTTGAAGGGAGATGAGTTGTTACTTACCTCCCGTTGTTATAGTAACGGGAGGTAAGTTGCTACTTACCTCCCGTTGTTAATAGTAACCATAGCTTGCTCAGTAAATTGCACTTGCTTCCATCAAATCAATGTCATAACAGTGTGCTTACTATGTAGGGAGTGGAAAATAATACATTTGTAATGTATGTAGAAAATCTTCAATAATTATGTTTTTATGAAATATAATAAGGTGTCGGATAAAATTTTCTATGGCACAATCCACTCAGAAAATTGTATAATTGACTAATTTTGAACTCGTTATGAAAGGTGCTTAGATAAGTGAATGTGCAGACAATGGAAACATATTTAAAAATTGTAATTTCTTTATTAACTGTACTAATGTAAATAGCAATAGATAATTTACAAACAATATCTATTTATGCAGGACATATGAATATGTGACATGAATAAGTGACATGAATATGTCGAATTTGGCGATTAACTTTATTACGCCCAAGAAATTTCTATTCGACACGTTGCCAATTGTTTCATTATGTCCGCGTATTGCTAGGCCACTTGAGGGCAATATTTTGATCGTTTCTACAACCCTCAGTAACACAATGGGCCAGTAAAGGACTTCTTTGGCAAGTTGCTCTATCAAAAGACTGTCAATGCGGCTGAAAATTCTCCCGCGTGCAATGAAGGCGGACATGCATTGACGGTGTTCTGGACTAGTTTCATGATCATCAATTCTTTTGGGATTCCTCTAGTCGCTAAATCCAACTGTAGCAAATTTTGTGGAGCCCACATAAAGTTTACACACAGCACAAAATACAGCTCCAGTTGATTTTGAATAGATTAACCAAACTCGCTTGCATGTTTCCCCGTTGTTCCATTTAGCTGGATCAGGTCAGTAACGAGCCTGGAGGTGCAACGGGTGACGTCACAAGAGCCGATGAAATTTCTGCAGCGTTTAATAGGGAAATACCGCCGCCACGAAGGTTTTCTCAAAACCCTGCGAAAACCATGACAGATATGAAAAAATGTATCCTAACAAAATTATAGAGAATTAAATTTCCTATAAATCACAAAATAATAGATATGCCTATTTCCATTAGTTTAGACGTGGGAACATGTCAAAGGTTTGTGTTATTCAGATAAATTCGCAGGAACTGTCTATTCCCTTTAAATGTAATTAAAAAACACTTTGAATTGCATTTATTTGTTTTGATGATTTTTACAAAAAATAAACAACATTGTAGATATAAACACATAAATAAAATTGAACATAAAATATATTTATTTTTCTATTAAACATGATAGTAACAGACAAATTTAAAAAAGAAACGACTATTATTTATTTGATGAATATAAATTTTAACAACAATGAATCATTAAGACTGCTTTATTGATATACACTACAAGTGTCAGAGGACATACGACGTAATTAGTTTATGTCATAATTTAAAAAGTTATTTATTTTATGTCAAATAATACAGAATTACAAAATCCTTTATTTTTTTAATTTGGCTGTTAGATATTTAAAACAAATAACAAATAGACAATACCCTCATAGGAAATAAAAAACAATAAGGGAAACATTTTAGTATAAATAAATTGTAAATATCGTTAATAAGAACAAAACATATAAGCTTTAATTTCTCTGTGCAAGAACTGCATAAGTGAAAACATTTAGCAAACAAAAAAAAATTATGAAAATTGCAAATTAAATTAAAAAATTATATAACAATAAATAACAAAGTTGTAAATAAAAATAAATTCTACAAAACTATTAATTACAGATTAAATTATGTTGGTAAACTGGTTGATTTGTCAAATTTTTGTACTTTTCTTCTGCTTTTGGGCGTAGTTTTTTCTTTGCGGATGTCATTTTTTACTTTAGAATAATTATTAAGCAAAATGTTACAGAATGTATTGATGCTGTGTTTTGAAAGAGAGAGTATTGAATTCCCACATTCGCATTCGGGATTTTCACTTAGGTTAAAACCTGAAAGTTCTAATTTCTTTAACGCTAATTCTACAAGAATTCTCTTGTGTGACGTAAAACTTAAAAAGGTTGTTTCGTATCTCTCAGAAATTAGCACTTGAAACAAAGAATAAGTGTTTATTATTATATCATTAAAAAACTGTTTGGCATATTTCAGGCCACCTCGATCAAGCAGTTTAATATAACTATTTATGCTGGCCGCATATCCAAGTATCCAATTCTATATCTCTTTCGCAAGTCATAAACAGGAAACATGGTTTACAGGTTTGTTTTATTTTGTGTACTATATATCCAGTAATATATACTAAAATCATGAGGTCTGTTTCGGACACATCAACATTATTTTCAAAAACAGACTCGTCAAACTTATCGCAAGTATCAGAAATATTTTCTTCCGATTCTGCCATTTGGGAACTGTTTAAAAAGTCTTTTAGCAAAAAAGATCCCTTAGAACTCGACGACAAATGAATTAAACTTAAAATCTTTAACTTTCTTTCAGACTCCAAAATTTGAGATAATGACACATGATAGGTAGCTCCGCTCATTTGGCGATACTGTCCAAAACGAGCTTCCAAATCGTCTGTTTGAAATTTTCCAAAAGTTACATATTCAAAGCCTAGTTCTTCTAAAAGAAATCTCGACAATAAAATTAATGTTTTAGTTGTATGAGCGAACGAAAATTGGGTTTCTTTGGTTAGTTTTCCATTGCGTTTGTTCTTTCCTTTCGTATCACAACCTGGTATCTCTAATGTGTCCCATTTATCTAGCCAGTCTACTACAGCCTCTAAAAACTTTAAGTTTTCGTCGTTCCTGTGAAAAACAGCATTTTGATAGATATCTCTTTTGAAGTGTCCTTGTAATTTTGACTTTACGTTAACAATACGCCACCATCTTAAGACTATCTGCATAAAATGTATAGTACCACAGACTTCTGCATCTTTAGTAGTTTCTAAAGCAGCTATAGTTTTTTCGTCAAATAATTTGACACACAGGTTTACATTTTGTCTCTCAATGTTGGTTGGAAATAAAACCTTTTTGTTTAACGCAGGCGCTAGTTTGATACTGTTACCTTCTTCATTATTATATAATTTCTTTAAGTCACTAAATTTTGCATGTATTCTTTGAATATCAGATACTGATAATAAATTCCAATTTTCTGAAAATGGTAGAAAAATTAAAGTTTGATAGCTATCACACTGATTTAACCAATTATTCCTAATAGATTTAAATATGTGAACTGTATCAAACAGCAAAAATATTTTATGATTTTCTTTGAATGGGTTAATAATATACGAGCTCATGATACCATTACACATTAAATCGAACATTTTTCTATTAACGCGATTGTTATCTGATATAATAGACACAATAACGTAACCTGCTGTTGTTAGAGCTTCAATAACTGCCATGAGAAGCGTCCTTAAATGTTCGGAATTTAAGTTTTTTACTGGATACAAACCAATAACGTCTTTGTTTTTTGACAGAATTGAAGATAGCATAAAGGTTTGCACAGTAGTAGCAATCTCATTACTAGAGCCTTCACTGCCAAATCCTTCAATTTTTCCTCCTTTGTATGAAATGAATGGTTTAATATATATTTCATCCAACATAACGTTAATATATTTTTCGTTGTCATTTAAACATTTTATTTTTTCTGTAAGGTACTGTTTATGCGTTTCATCAAAACCTGCATTAGCAGTACCTAGCTTTATTTTCAGTGAATTTAAATGCCTCGTACTAGGAAGACTTAATATATTACTAGTGCGTATTTTTGTATATGCACCTGGGAAAGTAAAATAAATTAAACTAGACCACATTAAAATGTCAACCGCATATCTTTTTTGCTTACTAAACACTAAGGACAGCTGATCTCTAACAAAGGTCAACTTACTTTTTTCAATGGCATAATCTTCACCTAAATCACAAACAATATCAACAGATTTTCCAATTAACGAACATGCATTTTTGGTAAGTACGATAGCCTCATCTAATTTTTCTCTAAAGTCAAAGTTAGTACGGTTTATAAAGGACATTAATGCATTCAATTTTGTCCAAGTATTACAATTATAGTTCCCCGTCAGTAATTCCTTAACGGATACACTTTCAGTTATATTAACGTTTTTGTTAATTACAATAAGAGATAAATCATTTTTGATTGTAACTGACATGGAAACATGCGGAATTTCAGCATCTACATTTACTTTCAGAAAACAAATTTTATCAGCTTTTACTGCTACATAAAAGTTTTCAATACCACTTAATTTAGAAGGATACCTAGCTCTAAAATCTTCAAAACTTATTATATTATCTTCGGCTTCTTTTTTCTTTTGTCTTTCTTCTTCTCTGCTTTTAATTTCTAATTTCCTTTCTTCGGGATTCTTACGTGTTTGCGGTAATGATACATTCATATACAACGGCTGGTTTTTAAAAATTGTAGGATACGCATCATCTGCTAGTTTTACTCTTGTTCTGGGAACTGTTAAAATTGTCCCGTCGGGTCTTACAGCTGAGTCGGTTCGAATAATATATTTTTCATCAAAATGTTTAATGCATACTACTGATGCATTTGTAACTACAAAGCCTTTGCGGTGTATGGCACGCAACCACTTCCCTTTTCTTTCAAACTCTTTAGGAAATTTAAATACTGTTACGCAGTCTGTTTTCAAATAATTACTAGTGCAGCGTGGTACACAGCAACTTGACGGCATTTTCTAAAATGAGATTTCTAACAACATAATGCATTAGGGAAATAATTATAAAATTACCACAAATATTTACAAAACGTTTGTCTTGCACTAAAAATATAATATTTGGGAGACGCTATGCTAGTCTGCTGGTTCTCGCGGCAGTGTGAATAATTCAATCCGATCATCTACTATTTCTACGTCACAACGGTAGTAGGGATACAGTTCCAGGCTCGTTAAGCTATAGTAGGCTCTGATCAGGTTCATCTTCTTTCTAGAGCTTCCCTGTGTGCACTTAATAAGAAGAGTGGTGAAGTTAGACCAATTGCTGTGGGAATTACTTTCAGAAGACTTGCCGCTAAAGTTGCGTGTCTGAATACTCAAGTAAAACTCGGCCAATATTTTAATCCGAAACAACCGGGGTTTGCTAGAAAAGGAGGTTGTAAAGCAGTTGTACACGCACTCCGTACCTATATTTCTGAGAATATAATTCACGTGTCACATGGTACATTTTTTATTAATTTCATTGGTGAAAGTACAAAAACAAACTCGCAGAATAGGCTATCAAATCGATGATAATTCTATCACCGCATGTTGACTGTCACCTGTTTTTAATAAATAAAATTGTTTACTGTCAAAGTGACAGAAAGTTTCAGTGTTTATTTTCTTTCAACGTTCATTATATTCTCTCACCAAATATATATGATTAATCAACGATGATACCACTCGTTAAAACCTTTAGAAAATTGAACTCGTGCTTCGCACTCGGTCAATTTTCGTCGGTTTTAACTCGGGCTGTCACCGATAATAATCATAACACTAGTTATATTATCCCCGAAAATAAAAACACCAATAAAATCATCGTAAAGGTTGCTCTTGCTAACGCTTTTAATTCAGTCGAGAGAGACATAATGTTGGATGAAATTTTACAACATGTACCTAAATTTGTACCCATTCATGTTCCAGTGTTACGTTGAGCCATCCTTGCTTTTCTTCGGAAAAGACACCATTCTGCAGTGGGAGCTCAGCAGGGAGACTCGGCTGGTCCGATGCATTCGGTTTAGCTATTAAATCTATAATTGAGTGTCTTAAATCTGAATTTAATACCTGGTATTTAGTTGACGAAACACTGGGAGATTTACCTCAAGATGTCTTGTCGGACTTTCAACTCATAATTGAACATTACAAACAGTTGGGATTGAAAATAGACCCGTCAAAGTGCGAGATTTACTTTTGTTCTGGTAAGGATGACACGATCAAAAAGGAATTTAAAGAAAATATCACCTGAAATAAAACTATTATCTGACGATACCCTTTGTTTGTTAGGGGCTTCAATTCAGAAACCTGCCTGTCAGCCACTACTAGCTAGCAAAATTGAGGAACTTGAGGTTTTGTTCACGCGTCTAAAAAAATTAAATAATCACGTGGCGTATTTTTTACTCCGTAATTGCTTTGCAATCCCTAAATCAACCTACCTTTTCCGAACTTGTCCTGTTTGCAGCTTTCCTGACACTATTTGTGAAATCGATACACACACACTGCCAACGTCAATCTGGAAGGAACGAAATAGAAATAGCTTCTTTACCAATTGGTTTCGGAGGAATTGGTGTTCGTAAAGTAGCAAATATTGTTCTCCCAGCCTTTCTTGCTTTGTGAAATGCGACTTTTAATTTGGTCGAACTGATGTTACCGAATATACCCACCGACCAATTAAAAATCGCGTACTACGAGGATGATTTGGAATAATAGACTTAAATGTCCTGACGATGCTACTCTTATTCCAGTTGTCTCTTTCTTTCAGAATAATTGGGATCTCATGAATATTAAAACTACCCATTCAACTTTTAATTTTGAAAATAAAATTGATAACGCTAGATATTTAGCTTCTTGTGAAAATGAATCCGGTGCATGGTTGAACGTCATCCACTCAAAAGCTATTGGAACATTACTAGCTAACAATACTTTCCGAATATCTGTTGCCTTAGGACTTGAATGTAACATACGTATGTGTTCCGCACACATGTGTTTGTGGATCAGAACTAGGTAGTCAAGGTACCCATGGACTTAATTACTCCAAAAGTACTGGTCGACAAGCCCGTCATTTCAACCTTAAATATTTTAAAAAGGAGCTTGGCATCAGTCGAATTTCCTGCTGTCCTGGCACTAACATGTAAATATTCAGTTATAAGTAATTATTAAAAAATCAAAATATTGAATTTTTAACATTTACATATATCTAAAATTCAATTAAACATAGTAAGCTTGTGTCAATGCTACTGTTATTAGTTTATTTTTCTGTGTGTGTTGTGTTTATTGTAAAATGTGCCATGTGGAGCAAACCTGACACAAACTTTAATAAAGAAAAAATTTCTACATGCATTTTGTTACGTAAATTTAATAAAAAGTTGTATAAAAATTATAATTTCGTAGGTGTATATTATATTAATGTGATTGTCTTTACATAAAATGAATGCCTATTATCAAATTAATATTAGATTTTCAATATTTTTGTACATTGTTATTATTAAACCTAACCCTAGTAGCACACATATATTATATAAATATTCATTTTCAAATATTTAAAATATATCTTTTTTAACATCCGCCTAAATATTTAGCTAATATATTATTTAAAATATTTCTTCAATATTATTTTGAGAATATAATACATTGAATAATGAGCCAATCGTTGCTCCTTAAATTTAAAATATTGACCAATAGGACCTTGTACCGTAGTGACAATAAGCGACTAACAATTATTATCGATTAGGTATTAGTTAACTTGCGTTTGTTTCACTTGTCCAATAAAATAATTTAGAAACGTCAGATACATTTTTTAAGTGTGTTACGCGCAATGACTAATTTTGTGATGAGTTGCGTTGATTTAAAAGAGGAATATTATGTACTTAATTAAATAAAGCTTTTTCTCTTAAATGTGCATTTGTGGTCCTCATTTTAATTTATTATATTCTCTTTCTAAATATAATTCGTGGTACGCTTAAGAATCGATAATTTTTTTACAAATGTCAACTCATGCCAGCCCCATTCTTTGGAAAATACAACTCGTGCTTCGCACTCGTTGTATTTTCGTCGTTGGGATTGGCATTCGTAACATTAAAAAAAATTATCGATAATAAGCGTACCACTTATTATATTATCCCTGATAATTTAATTCATGTATAAAAAATCCCATAAGCCGCGATACATTTGTCACTTTGACATCGGATAAAGTTAGCCCTAACTTTGCATCTGGATAAAATGTGTTTAAACTTCCATGGCTAACTTTCTCGAACCTGATTATTGTTTTTAATAATTGTCATTTTCAAGTTAATAAATGTGTTCTTGACTTCTTCATAATTACCTAGTTATTCCTTTTTATTATTCATTAAATTATCTCATCGAATTACGCTCGAGGTTTTTTTCTCCGGGATAAAATTGATTTTTTAAACTCTAATTTGGTTTCTTTTTGGTAAACTGACTCTACAAACCACCAGATAAAAAAACTCGTCCTTCGGACTCGTTTTTTTATCGTAGGTGGTTTGTATCGTCAATTTACCAAGCAACCAAATTATCGTTAAAAAAATCAATTTTATCCGGACAAAAAAAGACCTCTCGTGTAATTACAGTCGATAATATTTAACATTCTAGCTAGGATATCTTATGAATGTTATATCCCCAATAGCACAGATATATTATATAAATTCATTTTCAAATATTTAAAACATATCTTTTTCAACATCCACCTAAATATTCAGCTAATATATTAGTAGGTATTGCGGTACTTGGGCGTTGCCCCTCCACTTTTTTTTCTGGCCACGCCTACTGCTCTCTGATTGGCTATCCCCTCTCCTCTAGCTCCTCCCCTTGCTTCTGATTAGTCGACGCCATCTTGGATGACACGCCTACTATTCTCTGATTGGCTGAAGACGGCCATTTTGAAAACGCCTACTATTCTCTGATTGGATGACGGCCATTTTGGAACTTCGGGCGCCATTTTACCACGCCCTATGAATCCATGACGGGAAACTGTATTACCGACAACATGCATGCTTCTAAGAGATGGCGCTATGAAGGAATACCGATAAACTATGTGCTATTACTACTAGGGGGCGGCCTCATGAAAAAATCTGTATTATCGATTACGTATGTACTGGTTGATAGAGGGCGTGATCGAGGTTTATCATTTTATATTAATAAATTTTACCGATTTCTCAAATAATTATCGTCATTAATAAGATAATTACATATAGTAATAATAATTTAAGATAACTGATCCATCATTAAAAATTTGAAATTCAGCTTTAAACGCAAATCGCGGACTTGCTCGATATAAACGAATCGCCAGTTTTCTATCTATCTCTACCATTATATAAATTTCTAATATAATATTTACGTCGAGAGATTGATTGATCATATAGTTGATATATTAATTAGCTACATTTTTCTCTTCTCTCACAACAACCGCGATCAATGAAACATTTCCAGTGCGTATTTCTTGGTATCCCATTACAACCCTAATATAATTTTACATACAGTGGTATTTCATTTTAAAATTTGTGTCATTTTGAAGTCGACATTTTAGATTTCCCACTCTTCTTGAATTTTTAGCTCTGGGGGATTGGATCGACCATCTTTTATCCCTTTCACTAGACGGAAACTCTCTCTCTCTCTCTCTCTCTCTCTCTCTCTCCTTCTCGCTGTCCTGCGTACCTTGCTACCTCTCTTTCTCTCAACGAAGAAATCTGTATTATCGCCTAACAATTTCCGTATATTTGCTAATAGATGTAGCGTTAGTATGTATGCCTCGTAGACACGCCCATTCGTGATCTGATTGATCGATAGCTTTTATCCATACCAGATGGTCGGTCTGTCGTCTTGAAACACGTTCTGAATGGTTCGAAACAAGTTCTGCTACCTTTCTCTCTCTCACGCACACACACACTGTACTCTTTCTACCTTTTCTAGAAGAAGAAATAATAATGTCGGGTAGGAATTAGATTATGTCTCTACTTTTCGTGTACCCTCTCTCTCGCGGATAACGATCTAGCATTTTATATAGTCGCCCTTCTCCCTTAATCTTTGCTAGTAAATGAGACATCACCCGCCCTAGAATTTTATATTTCACGGATGACTAACCACGTGATCAAGACCGCTGTATTCTAATGAAGCTTTCTACCCAAAGAGATGAAATTTAAAGGAACCGACAGTCCTTGATACAACAGCGAGGTTTGCAGGCTCGGCTAACCATCATATCTATGTCAGTAGCTACCCTTCGTGAAGGGCTTTCTTCGGATCTCCATGTTAAGAAAATTACGTTAATAAATACACACAGACTCTTGAATCACGTTCAGGGATCGGAATGGTTTCTAACACTAATATGTATCAACGGCTGAATTAACTACATAAAAAAAAACCTAATTCTAATGCAGAAAAATGTATAGACTTACCCTTGGCGTATCACTTTTTAATTAAAAACGGAAGAAAAACAATAAATATTTACACTTTTAATCACCTCACCTCACCAAGAAGAATATTGAATATTCAGTGTAAACAGACACTTTTTTAAATTTAAAACCAGTTATTATTAATCTTTCAAGCCACTGTTATATACCACACGCATACAGCGTATCGAAAGGGACTGACGTAAAAAATATTATTTCAAATATTTAGCTCTCTCTACGAGACAAAAGGAAAACGTTTCATTGGTCGCTTAAAATATAATGCCTTAGGCTATACGGATTCCTTTAGACATTTCAAGGGGGTGAAAAACAAGATTCTACTTGTCCCGTTGCCATCATCGCTAGAAATATGCGGTTTTATCAGCTGAGGGATCTCTAACAGCCCCGAACCCAATCCAGGTATAATTGCTTTTCCCTTTTTCTTAATTTTGAATGGTTCTTTTCTGTAAAAATATTATCTTTTTATAAAGATAAAAATATTACATTTAATTTATATTAAAATCAACATCAAATGACGTCAAAAAGCTGCTGCAATTTGCAAAACTGCCCGCTGACATCATCGCTAGAAATATGCATCAGTAAGGTAAAACAGAGAATGAATTGAATTTTGTATCATTTAAGTCAGGTATATATATATATTTTAAAAAAGCTATTATTATTATTTTTTTACATGTAGATTTTACTGTAATACACTATAAACGTTATCTTATTTATTCTCATATATTATATTTTGAGTTTATATAGTCGAAATGCAAACTGATTGCGAATTAACTGCGTTCGTTATTCTACGTAAAACAGATGATTATCTATTCCAGGTAAAAAAACACCCTTTTCTAAAGGCCAAAACTGAATGCGAGATTTTAACTAAAGAAAATTATACTCTTGCAAATAACATTGATATAATATTTTAAAACATTCCAATAGACTGATTCGGACTGATTCAAAAGGGATACAATGTTTATATTAAATTTTCCGTATTCTGTTAAAACAATAATTTAGCGTACCCCTTCTTTTACTACTTAAAATAAAACTTCTTTTTTTTATAAAATACTTCTGAGATTATGAACCGTGTTAATAATGTGTTTATCTCAACGTAAATGTCTGTCCATGATGACACCCAGATATCTTTTGTTTCTGATTCCTCAATATTGGTTTAAAGGTCAATTAATAGTTTATTATAGTGTGGTTGGGAAACATGCGGATCCTTCTACCTGCTGCTGATCGTTATAGGTATATGGATGTTGAATTATGTTCGACTGTTTTCATGAATTTTTAATTCATTATTAATAAAAATTATATCAATTATCTTAAATTATTATTGGTGGAACATTAGGTAATTACTTTTATCAATAAAATTCCATAGTTCAGAGTTCGTAAATGAGATAGAAAAACTTAAAATTTTTAATGTTGGAGTAAATTATTATATGTAATTAATTTTAACTAATTACCTATACATGTAAGTAGGGTCGGATTGTCATATAAAATAAATACTTGATAAGAAGTACATAGAGAGAGAGAGAGAGAGAGAGAGAGAGAGAGAGAGAGAGAGAGAGGGAGCGATTAATTTTATTGGAAATTTGGTTAAAATGTTAAGTTTTAATGATAATATATGGGAAAAATTTTTGGATGCCGTCTTAAAATTGTATGATATCTTCTTTACGCCTAATTAACATATGCCTACAGGTTATTGACCCTTTATCTTTTTTCAATAACAATCATGGATATCAAAGCCAAAACCTGACTGAACGCTAACATAATAGGTTCCACAAGTCAACCTCAATTAATTAACCCTGGGGGCTACATACTTACAAACAGTCTTGAAACAAAAATGGTAGAGCTCACCCTGTTAGGTATGAAGCCAGAGTATGGTTGTGATAAATAAAACATATAAAGTTATTTTACAAACATTTATTTAGTATACATAGCATAATATATTTCCATGGGGCAATAAATCAATCACACAGGTTTCATCATCATAACAATAATTAGTTATAAATAGGAACTTTACACTATTTTCTAGTATGTATTAAATTATTGTTTTGTTGTTCAATAAAAATTTTGAGAAAGATGAATAAAAGATTAATGTTCTATATGTGTATTATTAATATTCTCCCCTCTGTACCATGGCATGAAAAAGTGATAGCTATAACTAGTATGAGAGAGAAGCAAGAATGAGGTAATTACGTACACACCTGGTGATAATGATGACGCGTCATTAAACAAGATGAAACCTGTCTGTCAACGACAACAGGATTTAACTTGTTTACCGCATGCATGTTACTGAGCATGCGTTGGATCTAGTTAAGCATAAGCGGCTATATAAAGTCGACAGTTGTTAGCGTGTAGCAGACAGCAGCAGCAGCAGCAGCAGCAATTACGATGATGGCTAGTATAAGCAGTCCTAATTATTGTTATGATAACGAGACCTGCGAGAGCGAACCTCTGGAAATAGGTAAGTTGTTGTTTATAAAACTTCAAGTTTGTGTTTGTATGCTAATTTGGGTCTATTTTGCTGCTGCTTGTTTAGATGAAGAATATGATGATGTTGCAAATCATGTTGCGGATGTTGCAAATCATGCATCATCATTAACAGCAAGTACCTACAACGGTCAAGAGTCGAACAATGAAGAAGAGCAGGTAAGGTGTTTAAAACTTTTGTGTGTGTGTTTATGCTTATATTAATCGATTATTGCATTTGTTTTAGCGTTCCATGATCTGTCGCAGCAGCCGAAGAATGAGTCTGGTCGAAGGGGTTGCAACAAACAGTGTCCGGTTTGCTTCAAGTCTTTCGCGAAGCCATTCACCTGCAAGAGATATGTAAAAACCATGCACGAATCAGACGTCGCATTCCTCAATAAAGAGATTCCTAAAGTGGATACAGGCTCTCTTCAAAATATCGACGTCTGTTCGGCAATATTCGACCAGGTCACGTTGCATGTCGAACTCCGTGATCCCGTACCTGTTCGCCTCGTACCACTTTAGGAACTCTTTACGAGCCCGGGGTTTCATAGTGTCGGGGCTGTAAAACTTGATGTCCGGAAGAGGACCCACGTAATGGGCGTTGGCCTCGGTGTTAAAGAGGTGCGGGAAGTATCCTTTGGGAGCCGGTAGATCGAATGCTTTCGGTAAGTCGGCCAGAGCCATGGGGAAAAAGTTTAAAGAGTCGATAATCTTTAGATTATCTAGCTGTAGCAACAGAATTCTTGAACCGCGCATAATGATAACATAGGCAGCAGCAAAGGCAACAAAAAAAAAGGGGGAGTTAATGATATAGAATATAACGCGATAATTGTAAATTGTGCGTGTTTATGCTTTATTGTGTACGTCTGTGCGTGTATCTGTTTGAAATTGCCCGTGTTTATGCTCTATTATGTACGTCTGTGCGTGTATATACTTCAAATTGCGCGTGTACATGCTTTATTATGTACGTCTGTATTTTGCACTAAATTTATATCGGTCTGATTTCATTTTCAACTTGAATATGGAGGGTATCATTATTTCCACTAATCAAAAGTTCCTCTGCTATTCTGTAAATTGATTTAAATGTGTGGCATAACAAAGCGTACAAGGCATTCAATAGACCGTTTCATGAAAAATGTGTTATGAGTATGGCTTCAAGGTTATCCGAGAACAGATTTCAACCCTAATAATTGTTTAGTTATTTAATTATTGTTTAGTTGTTTAATAATTTTGAGAAAGATTGTCCTAGAATAAAAGATTAATGTTCTATCATGGTTATCCGAGAACAGATAATTGTTTAGTTATTTAATTATTGTTTTGTTGATGTTCAATAAAATTTTTGAGAAAGATTGTCATAGAATAAAAAGATTAATGTTCTATATGCGTGTATTATTACTATTCTCATCTCTGTACCATGGCATGAAAAAAAGCGATAGCTATAACTAGTATGAGAGAGAAGCAAGAATGAGGTAATTACCTACACACCTGCCTGTGATGACGTGTCATTAAACAAGATAAGACTTGTCTGTCAACGTAGACAACTTGTTTACCGTATGCATGTTACTGAGCATGCGTTGGATCTAGGTAAGCATAAGCGGCTATATAAAGTCGACAGTTGTTAGCGTGTAGCAGTAGACAGTACGTGTGCAGCAGCAGCAGCAATTACGATGCTGCTTTTTGGTATGTACATTAAGGTTACTCTTATTTGTAAAAGTTTTACTGCAATAATTACATTTAACAGTGGATGGATAAACTTTTTTAGGGGCTATTTCATCTAATTTAGCTAAAAACGTTTAAAAATAAAACAGATATTAATATTATATTTTATTTTTTTAAGGTTACCTGGATGCTTTTTCTTTACGTGTGATCTCAGATTTGAAACTTTTGCAAACGATTTTTTACATTCCTCACAAACTACCGGCATGTCAAAGTTCAAAATATTGTGTGACCATAAACCACAAGACACAGACACTACCAAAATTTTATTGTAAGATCTATGATTATACCCTGATGATTACAAGACAGACATTCATTACAAAATACCGTCGTCAAAATACAAACACTTCCTTACAAACACAATACAAACTTCAACCACGCTTCAACAAATACACAATTACGCATGCTTGAAGCTCCGCAATGTTGGTGTACCTAGACGCTTGTGCCACGGTCCGGACCGTTTGAGATGGCCATAATGTTTACATTTAATAGTAGTTGGTCATGTTATGGGCAACTTGTAAATAAAACAAACTTCAAAAATATTCGTAAAAATTGTTTTGCCGCAAATGTTTCCTTTTAATAATAAAATCAAAGATTAATAAAATTTAGTTAAAAATAAAAAGTTTGCCAGAATGGACGAATTTGGAGATCGAGGAGACAAAGATTTTATAAAGCTTACGCATGCGCACGAAGCTTCTTGTCGTAAGATTAATTCGTAAAAGTCTGGAGTTGGAAGCTTCTACGTAAAGTATTAATTTTGAATGTTGTGAATGCTATTGGCTTAAAGCATTGTGCAAGGTCTGACATTAATTAGCGAGTATTAATTTTAAGTATTAATTTGGAAGTTCTGAATGAAGCTTAAAACAGCCCACAGCCTCAAATACGATTGAAGTGTTTCCAACCTTCAAAATGTTATTTATCTTCGTATCCCTAAACTTTATGGTAAAATAGTAAAATATCCGTTAATTGTTTTGAGTTGTGTACCTAGGTTAAATATTGTTATGTATTTTATTTATATTTCAAATATATCTCAACAATTGTTAATCGCATCGTCAGGACACATCGCTATTATATTTACTAGGAGTATTATGTTTGAGTGCGAGATACGCTAGACTGCCGGAGCCCAGTATTTTCGTATGCACTGAGTGCAGCTGGTCTATTTATAATGCTTCTTACAAGAAACACTTATCAGTTTGGTCTTATTTCAAGTACATACTGTATAATCTTTAATTGCAGAAGTTTAAATGCCACGCATGCCAACTGCATTGTGGAAACTGCTAAATAACCAGCCAATTTCATAAGGTATATTTCCATATTGTATATTGCCATTGCAATATTCGACAAGAGAAGTTTTGTTTGTGTATTGCAACTTGAATATTCTTACAGTATCCAAAATCAGAAAAGAAAGAAAGAACACAACAACAGTAACAATGATTTTAAAAGAATAATTTAACTCAATAAATAGTGGTTCGTTTGAAAAGCAGTTGGTGATACTGTTTTTGTAATTTACTAGCAACAGCTTGACAGTCACTTTTAGGTTATAAAATAATGATAAATATTTATTGAAATTGTAATTTAAAGATTACTAAAATAGAATTCTTATGCGTAATATAAATGAAAACTGAATGAAACCTAACGAAGATTAAATATTATTTGCTTATAGTACATATAAACAGACTCGATAGTAATTAAATTATTTTGCCGATGCTTCTAGATACGTACTCTAATAAAAATGTCAAAGCAAGCTAACCTCAAATATTGTATTTGTAATATTTGAATTATTGTATATTGTTGATAGTGAACATATCTTTACCAGCAAAAATAAAAGTAGGTGAGTGTTTATATTTGAGACTAATTTATCTAATTTCAATCGCCGTTCTTCAAGAAATGGACGAAGGTGCCCCTAAAAGAGGTAGAGGCCGCGGTCGCGGTGGACGCGGCAGGGGTCGAGGAAGAGGTCGCGGTCGCGGTAGAGGGAAAAAGGCTATAAAGATCATTGAAAGCGATGAAGAGATTGAAACCACTCAAAATCAAGAACCTCAAGAGGAACCACAAAATAATGAAAACGTCGAAATCTCAGCCCCAAAAAGTATGACAATATTTAATAATAAGATATTTTCATATTAATGTATTCATCTTTCGTTGATAGTTGACTTAGAAGCTGACATTTCACAGTTGGAAGCTCCAACATTTACTACAATAAATCGTGGTCCTCCTGAACCTATGTTACGGCTTGATTGGTCACATAAAGTTAACCTTATTGGTGAAAAGGTGTTAAATCCAATGATACATTGTTGTGACAAGTGCTTAAAACCTATTCTTATATATGGGCGCATGGTAAATAATATTTTATTAATTAGAAGTTTAGTACAATGTTAAGAATGCCCACATGTTTTTATAGAATTATGAGATTCTATGCTGTATTTTTCAGATTCCATGTAAACATGTATTTTGTTTGGCATGCAGTAAACAAGAACAAAAACAGTGTCCTCGTTGTTTAGAAAAAGTGTCTCGAGTAGAACAAACTGGTTTAGGAACAGTGTTTATGTGTGTTCATGGTGGCACCCGATACGGTTCATCCGGGTGTAGACGGACGTATCTATCTCAACGTGATCTTCAAGCTCATATAAATCACCGACACGTTTCTAATTTAAGTCAACCCATGGAAATTGTAGAGCCTGAAAGGCCTCCAGTACGACCTAAAACAGCAGGAGATCCACGTACACCAATGCCAATATCCACTAATGTAAGACAGCGGCCAACTCAGCAATCTTCATCAGGAGTACGTACGAACTTGATAACAGTGCCAATTCAAGACTCGGTTCCTATTGTACATGAAACTGTGACACCTGCTCAAACTTATTATAACCAATACCAACAAACACCAACGTATACTCAAACTCCCATGCCTCCTATGCATATACCACCTCCACAACAACCGCAGTATTATGCAGCACCACCAGCTTATAGTCCTGCACAGACTTATCCACCTTATACGAGTAATGCTCCACCACCTACATCCCAGTATGCTGCAGCTGCTGCATCATCACAAACTCGTCCAAATCCACAGTATGATTATACTAGTGCACCACCCCCTCAATGGACTAATAATCAACCGTATTACAGATAAATAAATGTATTGGTAAAACATTATTTAAAGATAGGGTTATTAAATGTTTAGATTTCTCTGGAGAAGCTTTGCGATTTTTAAGTGTTTGAAGTCTCTGTGGATTCTTTATAGCTGAAAAAGACATTTAATTCTAAGATTGTCAATATTAAAAGATCGGAACTGCTAAAAGCATCTTAAAATTCAGAGACATCTGGATACTTTATGATAACCTTACTTAAAGAGTCGTAAAAACATGTTAATATTATTATATTGTTTTTTACTTTAAGTAAAAAGTTGTACATGGTAAAAGAATTATATAATATTCAGTTAAAATATGTCTTTTATTATAAGAATTCTGTATAAAAAATAAGCAAATTTATTTAATTTCTAGAAGAAAATGGATCAGTTTATATACAATGTGTTTCACTTCGTAGCTTGTCACCCCTGTATTTTTGTTATTTATAATCCAATCAATTTCAAATTTTTATCAGATATAGAACCCCTTAAAATAAATTTGTGGGTAATTAAAAACCCCATTTATTGTCAGCCACCAGCCTACTACGATCGAAGATAAGTGCAAAAAATCGAAAAACATTAGACCTTGTTTAATCAGAAAAGTCGTTATGGAAATTTGTTTTGGGCCTTGAACTGTTCTTCCAAACAACTAACGTTAGATTTTATCATCTTCAGCGCTTCCGGCCAGAACTTGACTTGCAAAAAGGCAGAGTTCTTGCCAATAATAAATGTATCTATATATTGTCAATTTTGGTAGACTTTCTTCCATAAAATGATCTGCAACAAACTTTTTTCTTGTTATATATGATCATCACAATACGCGTACACACACAGACCCTGGTCTCCATAGCCACGAAGCTCTAAAATTAATAGTTTTGGAGTTGCAGAGCACCAAAGGCAGGAAAAATTCATACTTCGATGTATGGATTTTTAACACGTACAGCCTCGGCAACACCATTTTTTTTGTATATATTTTTAATTTTTGTTTTGATTAACACAGGTAATTATGTTGTTTTGCTTTCTTGTGAATTATGTGAAATTATACCGGGTGTCCCATTATATTTTGTCCCCTTTATAAACCTATATAACTTGAATTAATTGAGATTATGAAAAGTGGTGTTCACTGTACCTAAACCAAAAAATGAAGAAACTAAACCGGAGTGAATCTAGTAGTCGGAGTTGATTATGAACGAGCCTTGCCCCCAAATTGTCAAATTTAGACAGTTTGAAATAAAAAAAATAGACATTGCAATCTGTCAAAGTTTTAATATATATTATGTAATTAGGAGATCAAGCGATACTTTAAATCCGAGAAGATGTATTATAACGCCGAGGCGTTATAATATCTTCGAGGATTTAAAGAAACTTGATCTCCGTATTGCATAAGTTGTTTTATTTTATTTCGTATTTTAATCCTAATTTCTTCCTTTTAAAATTCATCCGAATTTATTGTATAAAAAAGTACGTTGCCTTGTCTGTGTCATCATATGCGTAACCAAGCAGATAAAAAGTAGCATGTCACGTGTGGCTGTTATGCAACATCAAATGATTTTTACGTTGCCAACAACAACGGAGAGCAAGAACGTCTTGAACTCCGGTGTCATTGACAACGGAGATAAAGATATATCTTATTTTACTAATTGTAGTATATAAACAATTGTTTGAAATACGAAATGAAATAAAAAGTTTTTCACAACTCCAATTGTTAATTATTAAACTACTATTAACCCTTAATTTGATGTATCCTATAAGATACATTAACTTAATATGCCTACAATAATTCAGAATTTCAAGTTTTACTTGATATATTTATGTATTATATCAAATTAACATTATTTCTTAAGAAATCATGCAAAACCCTGCCACTTACTGACAAAATATACATTTTGTACCTCAAAAGATAAACTGATTGCATTGTAGCTGGAGGAATCGTGCAGAGTAAGTTGGATGTCTTATTTATTAAATTAATTATTCTTGTATCAAAATAAATGCATCAATATTGTTTATAAAGAATGCCTCTTTGATACTATCTATAAAATTATTCACTAAAAAATTGATATATTTTTGAAAAAAGCACTTTTACAATGTATCTTATAATCTACATTGCCAAATATCCACAAATAAATACTGTTCTGTTTTCGTATCTTAAAATCCACTTTACAATGCTGTACGAAAATGAAGATTTATTTTTTGATACTTTCAGTGTTCAAGTTTGCAGTAGGTATTAACTGGTACTGATTTTTCCACGCTCGAACGCAAATATACATAATACGATAACTCGAAAGGATAGAATCATCACTTTATTTTCACCACAAACTTCAGATGTGGATGAATCAAGTAATGATTATATGGAAGAATTTTTACAAGGTATTACTTTTGAAAAAAATCATACTTCAGAAGAATCATATTTATAAAAATCTGACACGGAAAAGTGTTTTACAACGTATTAGTTTTGATACATCAGATGCACCATCTCTATATAAATCAGTTAGTAAAGAATTAGAGGATATTGTAGAAAGTAGATGATACATCAAGTACACAATAATTATTTCTCAAGACTCCAGTAAAAGTTCGTAAGCTAGAGACGAAATTGGAGGTGATAGAAAGCGGAGTAATAAAGATAACGTAAATCAAACAGGAACCAAAGAAGAAGATATAACAAAAGAAGACTGAAGAAAAGGTCGTAAATGACAAACGAAAATAACAAAGAACATGCAAGAAAAGATAAAAGTAAAGAACCAATAAAGAAAACAAAAAACTAGGCTTATAAATGTTCAATGCAAATGGACAAAATATTACTAAAAACACACGGATGGTACCTATTTATGAATATTAGTTACACTAATTTTTCGCATTTTTTTTATTTATATTTTGATTTATACTATTTAGTTAAACAATAATTTAGTTTAAATTAGTTTTGCAGTAGAAATAAATATATATTATTATCTAAAGTATTTGTTTTTTGTAACTGGTGAAACCGGTGATGTACCTGATAGGATATAAAACAGAAGCAACTAGCGTGTTCAATATTTTGGTAAAGTATCCTCTAGGATACAACTCATAAAACCCAGGTTTTTCACAAGATCTGTTTTTTTCTGCTAGAATATGTTAATTTAGATCATAAACAATACAAAAAGTCGTAAAAGATTTTCATTTATGATTTGAAAGACACTTTGCCAAATTAAGGGTTAATAAATAACCTTCTGATAGCAAAAGTGTGCACGATATTAGTTGCTGCTTAAAAGATTTTTCTATAATTAACACTTGGAGTTGTGAAAAACCTTTTAAAACTTTGACAGATTACAATGTCTATTTTTTTATTTCAAACTGTCTAAATTTGACAATTTGGGGGCAAGGCTTGTTCACAATCAACTCCTACTGCTAATCTGCACCTGCTAGATTCACTTCGTTTAGTTTTTCATTTTTTGGTTTTACTCAAGGTTTTACTATAGTAACGTATGGAACGAAAGTTTTGAGACAAATTTTTATTTCAGATAATAAAAACTAGAACTGATTTCTTAAAATAATTGTAATGCAAAATTCTTTGGAACCTATTAAATGATACATATAAACTATTACATAGCTGCCAGCGGCCCATGGTCTTCTATTATCCGTAATTTTCTTCGGATGCCTCTCATCAGGCTCTGGATAGTGACAACGTCAAACTCCCTGAGCTTTTGATATATTCTTCTCCTCAACTGTTGTTCGTTTTGGGCTTCCCAACCTCCATTGTACACCTTTCTACTGAGAAGAGCCCAAAATTTCTCTATCGGACGAGCCTGAGGGACGTTTGGCGGGTTGTCATTTTTGGGAACAAATGGAACGTTATTTTGCGTTAACCAGTCCTGCGTTAATCTTGCATAATGACAAGAAGCCAAGTCGGGCCAAAATATAAAATCATCGTTGTTATGATTTGTCCGTATAAACTGTAACAATTTCGGAAGACATTTTCGAGTGTAGATGTTAGCATTCACTGCTTCACCCCGTACACGTCCAACAAAGGGTGTCGAAATCCCCGCTTCGGAAATGGCACACCATACCAAGATCTTATCTTCAAATTTTGCCTTTTTCTTATATCTTACGTCAAGGGGAACGTCTTGGATGCTATCGGTATAGAAACCATCATTTCCCTTGATTTCTGAATTAGAAAGAGGAAATACTTTTCGTCGTCCAAAATGACTGCTTTATCGTTTGCAAAATGTCGCAGTCTGAGCGCTCTACAACATCTTGGAATTTTTTCCAATTGTGCAGCTGAATATTTTGGACATTTTTGCCTTTTTCTGTATTTTATATTACCTTTGATGATTTCTCGCTTCACAGTTGTGTGGGAAACGTGAAATCTTCGACTCACTTTTCTAAGAGAAATCCCCTTTTTGTTTTTTGTGGCTTCAATTAGTTCTTGGCGTCTACGATTACTCAATGCACATGGACGGCCAGATTTAGGTAAGTTCTGACATGGATTACCTTCAGTACAATCTTTTATGGCACGATAAATTGTTGCTCGAGAAATATTTTCATTTAGATAAATGTTCACAATATCACGAGTAGGCATGCGTCCTACTAAACTATATATGCCCTTTCGCAATTCTAGTTTATATGACATTTTGCTGAACTATTTTGACAAACTATACCCGTCAAACTTTTAAGCACACTTGATATTTTCTCCATTTTCAAAGTTAAGTTGATCGCTTTATTTTTAATAGTTAAAAAGTAATATCACAATTTGTCTCAAAACTTTCATTCCATACGTTATTCTTATTTTTTTAAGTTTTTTCTGAGTATCTGTCTTTTTTTCTAACTTCCGGTTTAATTGGAAATGACATATCATATTTTCGGGGATCGGGCATCTTTGTTATTTCCAAAGACGAGAATAAAAACCTGATAAGGAAATAAAATGTAAAATAATGCAATGTGTGTCCAAAGCAGCGATTTATATATAAATGGAATAAACAGATGTAAATAATAATTTAAATATGAAATTATATACATCCCTAACTTTGTTTCGTATATAAAGTGGCAAATATCAAGAAATGATACATTTGGATAATCGTCCAAACAATTTTATATGTTCATGTTCATTTAATTTATAAAGAAACCGGTTGACTGGGATGCTCCACTGCAGTACCTGTTTGTTTTGGGTTTCTCGTTATCAGCTAAAGTATTAAATAAAATTAAGGCAGTGGCATGGAGCTTTTATATAACACTTTTATTCCATCTAAATCACATAAAGAAACATTACTAGACAAGATTATCGGTACGTCAATGATCCGACATATTGCAGAGGCTTATTAGCAAATCTTTCTCGTCTCTAGTTATTTCAAATGGAACATCCTGTATATTTTTTTACAGTTGGAAAGCCCATTGTTTCCCTTCTCCGAAAGTGCCATACAGTAATAGTTGTTACACAGGGTGATGGTTTTGTAAGCTCTTAAAATGAATACTGCATCTTATTGAAATGCTACGAAAAAATATACATTTTTAACAGCATTACTCCCACGGTGTTAAGTAGAAGCTATGACAACTTGGTAAAGCGAATAAATAAATGTATCCAAGTTGATGAATGGCATTTTGAACATCTTTTATAACTAACTAATGTTTTGTGATTTGTTTATTTCTTAATTGTTTAATGTTTAATAAGTATCCTGTCACCTTTTGTTAGATCAAGTTTCATATGTACATTTTGAATATCAGCAATTGAAGTAACATGTAATTGTCAATAAACTAATTTGACGTTTACACTGATATTTTCGTTTATTTCCATAGTTTACTTTCTGAATCATTATATTTTTTCGTAGCATTTCAATAACGTGCGGTATTCACTTTAAGAGCTTATAAAACCATCATTCAGTATAATAACCATGACAAGTCTGGTACTTTTGGAAAGGGAGGCAATGGGCTTTCCAACTGTAAAAAAATATACAGGGTGTTAATTAATATTAGCATATAATGACTTAATACGCTGTCATTTCGAGAAAAACCAGAAGTGTGTAAAAAAGACGGATACTCGGAAAAAAACTTGAAAAACTAAGAAGAAGACTGGTAAACAACTCATTTCATTATCTCAATTAGTTCAAAAGTTATATAGGTTTATAAAGGGTCAAAATATGATAGGACACCCGGTATAATTTCACATGATTCACACGATGTAAGGCAACATAATTATTTGTGTTAATTAAAACAAAAGCAAAAAATATACACGAAAAATGAAGTTACCGAGGCTGTACTTGTTAAAAAGCCATAAACCGAAGTATGAGTTTTTCCTGCCTTTCGTACTCTGTAACTCCGAAACTATTAATTTTAGATCTTCATGGCCATGGAGATTTTTGATCACGATAATATAAACTACAACATATCAAAATTTCAGCCAATTTGACCGGTATTCAATTTCCATAAGAAACGTAGGATGGGTACATATTTATACATATTTTGAAACTAAGGTACATAATCGACATAATTTTATACCAATATTGATATCGGTAAATTGGCAGCTGCCGCCAATTATCGGTATCATATCGAATTAGCGTGAATTTGCTGCAAGTAAAAATGATAAATTAACATATTTTCATTTAAAAATTTAGGAATTATTTAAAGGAAAATAAAGTAACTTCCTAAAAAGTAATTAGTTATAGTAACTAATTACTTTTTAAGTAATAACCAGTGTTGGGTAGTAACTCATTACTAGGTAATGAGTTACTACCCAACACTGGTTTTCTCTATATGTTTGTTTTTTCGTAAAGTTATACAGTTTGCTGTTGTTTTTACTATTATGTTGCATCATATTAACTCATTCCTCTTTTTGCATAGTTTTGTGGTCACTTTTCTATTTATATCTCTTTATAGCTATTTTTATTAATTTCTTCACCTGTTTGTAGCCATTTTAATCTTGCTTCTTTTTTCTTTCTGTATGCTTCTCAATATGTTTCTTCTTGCTTTTCTTCTTAATACGTTGCTGCATTTATTAAAACATTTTTTATCCGATTCCAATCTGTTTCATTTTTTTCCTTATGCAGTTCGAGTTCCAATTCTAGTTTTACATCTATTGCTTTTTTATATTGGCTCTTTTATTGGTTCTATTATTAGTTTATCCGTGTACCATCTGCTTCTTGTTTGAGTTGTCTTTATCTTTATTATCAATAGCATGTGGACAGTGTCTACTTTTGCGCCTCTAAACCATCTTACATCTTCTATCCATGTTTCTCTTTTTTTTTGTGATTAATATAAGGTCGATCTAATTGGTTCTGTCAGGTAGTAGCCACGGTCTAGGACATTTCGGAGCGACCGGTTCGGCGCGATCTTAGGTTTTGCTGTACTCGTTCTAATACATGTATTCGGTCTAGACTAGTAGCGGATAATTTAACTTCCACATAAATTGAAGTTACTAGAAAACTTTAACATGTGCATCAGAACACAATAGTACAATTTAAAGTATTATCTTGTAAACAACAATTTTAATACGACTAAGAATATCTGAATATACCGGGTGTCAACGAGATCACTTTCCGGCTGCCATTTCTGTAGTTTTTAATCAAACAAGATGAAACTTGGCAGGAGTTATAGGCTATTACAAAGACACTTATTGAGTATCTCTCAAACTTCGACGACTTCCGGTTCAGCCTGAAGTGACCCCAACTTTGGATTTTTAAATGGAACACCCTTATTATTATAACATTTTTTGGTCGTCGTGCAGTTGCATGTTTCAAAAATTAAGTTTTCTTTAGAATATCCCAGAGATCTTTAATGTTGTGATACACCGTTGGATTCGTCTTAAAAAAACTACATCTAATTAAACTATGAAAGTGGTATAGTTGTATTTAATTTTTTTACGTTATTGTCAAAAAAGTGATTTAGTCAACTTTGAACGCTCTGGTAAGACATACGAAACGTGATAAAATTATGTAAATATTTTTGTGCAGATGTAAACGTCTATCAGAACGATTTAAGGTAGGTCATGGCACTCTAGATTAAAAAATCAAATTTACTCTAAAAATGTTAAATTGACGCAAAAAGTAATAAAAATTCTACAGTTGTATGTAAAATGAATGCTAGATTCCAAAAATCAAAAAATATAGGTACAGGGTGTTCCATTTAAAAATCCAAAGTTGGGGTCACTTCCGGCTGAACCGGAAGTCGTCGAAGTTTGACAGATACCTCAATAAGTGTCTTTGTAATAGCCTATAACTCCTGCCAAGTTTCATCTTGTTTGATTAAAAACTACAGAAATGGCAGCCGGAAAGTGATCTTGTTGACACCCGGTATATTATATACGGTTATATATTACTTGAAAGTCTTGGCGGCTATTTTGTCTTGTAGTATGACTGTTTGATTTTGTTACTATTCATTAATAAATGAGGAAGCTGTGATATAAGGATAGCTTTTGTCAATGTTTTTTGTTCAATTAAATACAATAACAGTCTGTCAATTTGCAATGTACAAAACCAATTAAATACACTCCATTAATTCTATTATCTATCTATTTGTATGTTTTTATAAACAATTTTGAACCAGCGATCTGTAAACAATGACTATGAGAAGTATGAGATCATTAAGCGTTTTTTGGTTTACTTTTATGTCCCTCATCATTTTTTCCAATGTTTCCTTTCCCAAGTCTTCTTCTTTGTTTTCATCATTGTTGTATTTTCTGGGTTTCATTGGCAATTTGGGAGGGCTTTTACTCTTGTTAAATACCTCTTCAATTTGTCTTTTTCTTTCCCTGTCTATCGTTGACAGGGAAACAATCCGTCTGTCAGATTAGCATACAGTTTAAATGTTATAATTGAAGGGGTCAGAAGCGAACGCACCGAAGTGAGATTATGAACATTCCGAGATATACACATTCAAAGTTGGAGCTCTGCTATAAAATCTGTGTTAAAAATTTCCATAGTTTCCATTAGTAAGCTCTCACACTGAAGCAATGCGCAACTATCAACTGACAATAAGCAACAGGCAATATTATTTAGACCACCTCTCACACTGAAGCAATTGGTTTCTTTTAGTTTGTGTAGCAATCGCAAACAATCATGTCATCATCTGACAATTCTCATTATGCGGTTTTAATTTGGTGGAATTTAAGGAACAGAATTCACAAAAGAATGAAACATCGGGTTAATCCTAATAGATCATGGTGCAACAAATAATAAGAACGAAGAAATTAGCATAACTTTGAATTTATTAACAAATTAATGTAAGTAACACAACAAGTTAACACAATATAAGTCGTAACAACCATCCAAAGTAGATGTAGAATAATCCAATTGCGTCAGCCTTGCATGCAAAAACTTTCAATTACAATAATAAATCTTTTTCTTTTTATAATAAATATATTCACATTTCTTATTTAGACCGTCTTTAATTACATCTCTCACTGACCTGATAACCTGGACTTATATTTCGACTAAAATCATAAAACTAATAATTCCAGTAAATCATACAAAATTAATAATTTACAAGTATTCCTAATATACTAATAGCATAAATAATACTTTATTATACACATATGTCTTTATGTTTCTAATAACAAATGCTGGATCGTCATGTCTGCTGTATAAATAATTAAAAAAATACAAGAAAATTCCACTCTCTATTTATAATAATAATGCAAGTATTGCTCTATATTAACACGATAATATCGGCTTTCAACATGCAGCACATATCGCCGGCAGCAAATATTAATGCAACTGGCAACGTTTTTGCAGAAGCGATAACAAGTTGTTCTAATCTGAGACTTCTGATTAAATTCAATATAAACAACCCAATGTTGATAATATTGCATGTTGCCAATTGCTTCAGTGTGAGAACTGCGTTAAATGCCTCTGATTGCATTGCTTTCATTTGGGTAATTTTATTACTAAACATAGGTGAATTTCCACTTTCATAATCCGCACTTAAGTGAAATTTAAAGAAATGTCACTTCGGTGGTTTTGCTTCTGACCCCCTCATGTATTAAAATATTAAATATGTATTATTAAAATTATTGCCTATATACTAAAAGTAGGCTGGTGAATTTTAAAACATTGAATTTCAAGCAGTGAACATTTCAGGATAGTGCACAGGCTATTTTTATTAGTTCACTATATCGGCCATCTATTGTATTATTTAGTCAAATGAACTCTCAAAATTTCTTGTTAATAACTAGTACCTAAAAATAGCTGTTTTAGTATTTACAAGGAATTTATTAAATTTTAAAAAATTATTGTGTATTAACGCTTCCATTATTTGAATACTGATTTGAAACCGACTATCCATGATGAAACAAGAAATTCAGTAATCAAGGTACCAAGTTTTTAATAGTAGCATTCAAACTGCATACTCTTAATATGTTATTGTCATATTTTTAAAAAAGTATTCCTATGCATAGGATTCTTGATTTAAAGCAGTCAACACTTCAAAGACTGCTGAAAAGATTTATGTATGGTTTAATATTGTTAATTCAATCCAAATGTCTACTAGTAAAAGTCTGAAAACTTAGAAATAACGCAATGTTGAGTGATACTTTAACTGCTTGTACCTCTTAAAAAAGTCATTTGAGAAGAAAATGTTATGATAGTTTATAGCTCGGCTTTTGTCGTAGAATATCGTACTGGAGAATTTTACCTATCGAAATCATTACACCCTGTATACACTATGGTATAACAGTTGCCAAACAAAAACTAAAATCTTTAGTGCAACATCTTAAATAAATGAAGACTTGCTTATAGATTCTTATAATCATAAGATAGATTGTACTTCAATTTTATGGGAAACAACAGTAATTATCCATACTGCCGTCATAAGCACAAAGGGCTTATGTGACAAATGAGTAATTTTACAGGACAAAGGTTTTTACATACCTGGATTTGCCAACGTCTTCTAATTAGTATTCATTAAAAGAACGTAATGTTTTCGGCTATTCTTAATCTCATCTTTCTAATACTGCGCTCAGAATTCCTAATTTGGATTGTATTCTAAGTTATTAAGCAGATATGTCTTTTTTTATTATCAAACTGCCAATGAAAAACTAAGCCGAAAAGGCACATATGTATAATAGGCATCTTATTTGCGTAAAGATCAGCTGTCTGTTACTAAAGTCACAAAGCAAGGTATTTAAATTTGATACAAACATAATGGAAACAGTTTTTATTAAAAAAAGTACAGTTCTAGGATAAAAAATATGTCAATTCTTACTAAATTTAGAAGGCAAAAAAGTATAAACTAAGCAAATGCGAAAATAACTAAAACCCGGAAAAACTAGAATTATAAAATATTGTGAATTATTCATCTTTTACGGGAAGATCTTCCCAAAACAGCACTTGATTTTTTGGAATAATTTTTGAAATAGAAGCATTGATCTTGTCCTTTTCTTTAGGAATACCACAAAATTTCTTCCGCATGCCAGAGAACAGAACTTAAGGACTTTTGCATTTAAAAAGTTGATAGAAAATAGTAATTAATTCCAGTTTTGTACTCTAAATTTGTGTTATCCCTGGAAACCACTGCTTGCATCATATCATGTATATATAAGGTCTGGGGTTAATTTTGTTGATTTTATAAGTAGATGAATGGTCCTGCAAATCAAAAAGTTTTCAAGTTTCATAGAATTAACGAAAACTAAGGAAGAGTTAGCATTTTTCACTGCATTTTCAAAGTCAGCAAAATCATAAACTTTGCCATGTCTTTTCAAACTCATTTCCACTTGGTGGTGAAATGAATCTGCCGACATATGTATATGTATGTCCCGGTTCGAAATAATTAATTTCAACTTCTGTACTAACAAGTTTAGAGTTCACGATAAAGACCAGAAAAGACAACAATACCCAATTCTTATTCTGTGTGGTGCTGTTATCTACCATAGAAAATCTTCTTTTTGTCCCGGTGATGTAAAAAGAAGGAATAAAATGCACTGACAATTTCTTCTTTACTTCTTTCAGCAATCTCATCAAGCCAAATAACTGTCATTGATTTGAGGTATTGCCTCTGTTTGATACCCATGGGAACGAGACTTTTGTTGTAAGCAATTCTACGATGTGTAAATATCACAGACCCAATTTGAATATAATCGAATAGAAACTGCAAGTTCACTTATAAAGAATGCTCTGACTAGGCACCATACCTAACTGTATTTTCTTACTGAAACTAATCCCTTTACCTTTATTGATTGTTTACAGACAGGTTGTAAATAATTTGTATGTGTTTGCAAAGACTGCATAGTACATTAAAAATAAAACTGGCTAAGAAAAACATACGTGCGCAAAGCAACACTATTGTTTAGAATTATCTTTTTTAACTAATATTTTGCTCAAGAAATTGAAACAAATAAAACCTTAATTATAAAGTAAGAATTTTAATTGAACACCTTGTATACAAAAGTCCCGTGCCTCGAATGATTTTTCCCGGGATTCAAGACAAGAAAAAATAGAGTCATTCCGGGACCCAAGTCCCGGGAATTTCCCGAGTCAGAAACTCTACTTACGAGGCACTCGTTGCAATATCTGATGATGTTACTTAAATAATTTTCTATAACATATTATTTTCGTTGCAACAAAATACATATCAAAAAAATTCCGACGTTTTAATTGCAGCGCATATAAAAACATTGTTGAAGTTAACTAATGAAAAATAAACTGTAATAGGCGAGATAAACCACAAAATAAACTAAACGAGGTAAGCATATGTGTGAATTGCTAAGGCATTTAGGGCATATCTACAACCATTAGTTTAAGTTAAGACTTTTATTCCTTAATTTTTAAAGATATGACCATTCCGCTTATGGAAAAACCCTACAGGTGTGGATGTGCCCTTCCTAAAAACTGTAATTGTTATTTTTGGTATATATTCCCTAAAATGTTTATCATTAGCTCAAGATAACCTCATACAAGGCAAGTATCTGTACAACTCCATTTTCGTAAAATTTGGACTTATGCCCTTTGTGCTTATGACGGCAGCATATTATATATTTATATCTATTTAACTTGTATATTTAACATAATTAACTTTCCTGCTAATCACTTTTGCAATTTCAATAATGAATCAGCTTTCTTGTAATTTTGTCGTTTATTTTAAATGTTCAATTAGTCTATTTAATGAGTTGTTTTGATTTTTAACAAAATGCACTCTTAAATGTTTGATATTATACTGAATCGTCGTAATTATAAGAAACAATAATAAAGTACATGTTGACACGTGATAATTAATAAATTTTGATGATTAAATTGGACAAGTATATTATTGTTACCTTTTTACCTTTGATTCAAGAGATCACAGTAAATATTTTTAGTTTATCTTATCAGACAAACCAATATCACACGTACAAACATAAACTAAATTATTTTATTCAAAATAATAAATCATTTTATATTACAAAAAAGTAACAATACATATAATTATCTTTATACATAATTTAAAATTGAATCTGCTGATGAAAAACATGTCACGTTTCAGGAGTGAACGAAGCTGTTGACGAGACTACTGGTGTTACAGTGATAGGGGTTTGTGTTTGAGGGATTTTAGAAGGTCCTGGTCCATGTGCGGCACTGGGAACTGCTATTATTTTAGGTAGTGATTTTGAAAGCAAGGGTTGTTTATCACGAGCTTCGTGAGATTTAGATAATCGTTCACTTAAGGCTTTCAATGCAATTTGTCTAAAAAAAAATTATTATTCATGAAAACTTTATTGTTTTAAACTTTGAATACTTTACCTTCTTCTCTCCATGTCATGTTGATCAGCACCTGGTATTAATATAGTTATTCCAGTAGGATTAGCCATATCAAACTTTCTAACAACTTTTCGACAAATTCCTATTTTAACTAACCCTCCATAAATTGTATTACTTATAACAGCAATTGGAGGCTGTACTACATTTGGAAAGAAACTAGAATAGAATAACAAGTGTTAATCATTTACAAACAACACATTTCTGCTATTTTTACCTTGCAAATGTAAAATAGTCAGCCATATCGCCTCTACTTCCGTTATTATGTCTTTGATAGAAGCGAAGATACATCCAACTAACTAATAATCCACTTAAAAACATAGTAGGATAGGTGCCTTCAAGAAGCCCCACTAACCATAAAATTAAAGACATAAAAAATACTATAAGTGGAACATTTCTATTGCTCAGTTTTCCCAATGGTGTCTTTATTAATATTAAATCTGGCATAATCTGTTTAACAGCTACCGAGACTCCAGCAATATATCCTGCTAATCCATGAATATGCACTGAGAAAAGCAGATCAGTATTAAAAGTACACATATATAGGAAAAAATAAAACGTGGTGCTTAATACTGCTACTCCAATGTTTACAAACGCAAAGAAAGTCATCATCTCCATCGGTCCCCATAATGGTTCAATCAGTTTTCCACATAAGCCAACAGTCACTATATCAACTAACACTTCCCAAAAATGTAACTCTAAGAAACAAAACGTAAAGGCTGTCCACAACCAAAATTGTGAGGGCATAAGGTACCCAGGAGTCACTGAAAGAACCTTCACTGCTTCTTCTGAATATGATAAACCATAGCCTATTAAAACCACTCCGCATATAAATTTCACTGACGTACTTGTGTTACCCAATAATGCCACAAACTGTTGTTTTAGGTAGGGTATATTTCTCCCCAAAGCCCTAAACATAGCCATTTCTGTGTTATGTTAACGAAACCATTTAGGTTATATGTCACTGGCAGCTGACAGTGACAAACAGTACCGTAAACATCATTATCTAGCAGGGCTACCAAATGTTTAAATTAAAATACTCTCAAATTTTCCACAAACACTGGAATTATTACTAACATTTGTCGGAAAGACTCGCAAATAGAACACTTTACTTTTTAACGCGCTTGCGTGCAGTGGCGTAACTACTATCAGGTTAGGGCATAGACAATAAGGCCATACTGAAGGCGATTTGCTTGAGCGTAGCGGCTTATTTAGATGGAAGCGGCAAGCGACGCGGTGTACATCTAGAAATCGATTTAACAGGTTTTTTGCAGTCTGCGATCTTCAATACTGCGTTAAATTTCGTTCTGTCAGCAATGCAAGGCCGGTCTTAGCCCTCTTGGCTCCCTCGGGCAAACTCTTTCAGAGCGCCCTTAATAGCTTTAAAAAGTTACTGGGCCTTATTCTCTAACCTATTTTAATATTAATATAACTTGCACAAAAAGGTGTATTAAGAAGTATCTATTCTTAAACCTATTTTAAGTATTAAAACACCTCTATTTTGTTACAAAATCAAAACAAAAGTTAAACATGCCAAGTACCACCTTTAATTTGACAGAAGCTATTTTATTTAATTAAGTTAGAAAGAATGATCAATAGTATATTAAGTATCAAGAACAGTAAGGACAGTTTACCGATCGACGACAATGTTTGGCGACTGAGCGAAGCGAAGTCGCCCATATTGGAGGAGATCGGTAAACTTCTTACTGTTTGAGATGCTTATACTATTTTTTGTACGATCACTATGAATACAAAGGTATTAACTAAGGAAATATTCCGAAGATGGTAAAAAAATAGATTTAAGATAATCTATATTTGCCCTGTATATCCACCAAATATTAAGTAGGTTTTGTCGTTACCATGGATACGTTTGTAATTACTATTATTTTTTAATGTTACGATATTTGTCAAATTTGTGAGAAGGAGTGAATCTGAAAACGAATATAATTAGGATATTGAAAATGCCTAAGCAAATTTAAATAAAAAACATACATTTTTTTAATAGTCCAATTATTTAGAAAATAATGATCTTTTCGCGATCGCGAAAGAAACATCTAAAGATCATGCATTTATTTTATAAATTACATATAATTTACTTACCGTTCTGTTTTTGACAGAACTGAACGGTAAGTAATTACTTACCGACGCGTTTTTGCTTAGCAACCAGTAAATATAACCTACTGTTCTAACACCAAGTATGGTAAACAATTCGAAATAGCATGGTCGTACAAAAATAAATTTATCCAACACCTCTTTATAAATACCATGTTTACTGTGTTCATTATAAATAAGGAAAGTGATTGTTTACTCTTTTGTCACACTATAACCCACGTTGCTAAGGGCAACGTGGGTCATTTTTGAAAAACTCACTCCCTGGAAACAAACCTTCAGTTTCATTCCACAAATATATTTATTGTTATCACTACAAGCTGATAGGAACAGACACATCAATTTTTCGGTTGTTTATAATAAGAAATAGTTATTTAAAACATAATAGATATTTGGTAATCTTCTAGTTTTGTGCTCCCCAATGCGAATTGATCATAACAACTATGTTTGATAAAGTCGCTGGAATTGATTACTACACTGTTGTCGGTTCTACTTTCTTTATCCTAAATAAAATATTAATTCATAGTTTATAAAATAAATTCTATATTAACTAAATTATAGGGTAAAATGCTTATTATAATTTCATAGATATAATCTTATCAGATATAAAATTCAGATTTTAATAAGCATCTCTTCTTATAATATAGAAGATGTTAAATATTAAATTTTATTTACGATAAAGTAGAATCAACAACTGTGTAAAAAGAGTGATTGCCACGACTTTATTACACATAGCAGTTGTTTATGCGATCTTATAACCTAAAAGAAGAAACGTCAAAAACACATTGTTTTTAATTCGTAAAACCAAGACCTGCAAACTAGCTACTACTTTTTTTACTTTCACAGCCACCTACTATTGCATGTACCATCATGAAATAATATTTTGTAATGTATAAAATCTTCAATAAATTATGTTTTTATGAAATATGATTAGGTATTGGATAAAATGTTGTATGGCACACGTGAGTTAATGATATTATCCACTCAGAAAAATTAACCAACTCGGGCCTACGGCCCTCGTGGGTTAATTTTTCATTCGTGGATAATATCTTACTTAACTCACTAGTACCATAAATAATTATTAGTTTGAAATGTGTGAAATCATTATGGGGCACGTTTAGTAGTGCGACCATGGCATTTTCAGGAGGGAATAAATGCGTTTTTATGTTATAATGAAGAAGCTACAGACTTAACACATTTTCTTTAAAATATTAGGTTCGTGTTTATGAAACCCTGTTGCAACTATCTTTTCAGAAAGTTGCCGCCAAGCTTCAGTTCTTTTTTGTTTATTTATGGAGTCACAAAGTTTTGACTGTATGATTTTTCTATTCTTTCTAATGAAGTCCTCATTATTTTATTGTAGGGCATTTGCATTCACATAGACGCTGTACATCATTCTTAACATTTGCATGCTCTTGTACATATACTTGATTTGCATAGTAGTTTAAGAAAATCTGGTTGAGATGCTAATGACGTTGTAATACTTAGCCGCTATTGTTCCATCTTAACTCCTAACCTATCCAAATTCTAGTATTTTGGAGAAATTAGCATTAACAGAGTTGTATAGATTTTTGTATAGAACAGTTTTGAGAAAAGAAATCTGAGACAATTACAATTTCGTTATACTATGTCATATTTTCAGGTTGCATGTCAGATTAAGAACATTATAAAAACTAAAATAAATCTTTTACATACAACACACATTCCCTTATCGATATCTATTCCGGATCCAAATCTGAGTCAAAAGATTCACACTTGGCAAGAAGCAAAGGTGTAGCAGCCATTGAAAATGCCAAAATAAACAAATTGGATAAAATTTTACCAGTAAAACTACAATTTTTCAGAAACAAACGAAACTGCAAACAAATTAACTCAGTTCCATTGACGCAAAGGCTCTTGAGAGATGAAACAAGAGTTTTAAGACGTTTGAGTTTTACAAGAGAGATGGATGAACAAACTAAAATCCGGGCCTTTTCGTATGCATGGACCGATTATCCATCATCACTTTTTGAACCAGATCCATTAACACCTGAGGGATGTATAATGAGAAAAGGAAATAAATGTGATTTTTTCAGTGCGATAAATAAAGAAATATATTTTAATATCTCAGAATGTAACACTTTTCCGCGGGATAATTTCAATACTATCTATGTAATTCATATGATGTAGTTTGTACAACATGTGTTTTGTACAACGGTTTCAAAACTGCGGTTGTACCACATGTTATACAGGGTTATGATAATGTAATGCACAAAATTCATAAAACGTACAACGATTATTATGAAACTTACGTTTATTTCGTTTTTTATTCATTTTCTCGTTTTTTTTTCTTATGTGAGCCCTACTGCAACTATTGTTCCCTAGTGTAACAAAACAAGCTTTCTCCAATAATGTAATAAAAATCTTAGCTTCCCATTAAAAAAATATGTTAATGACGTCATAACTTTGACAAATTTGACGTGTTATTTTTGTAACTTATGTCAAAAGATGCGGAATAAAAAAAAACATTTGACGTGTTTTTGCATTTTGTTCCAAAGTGATCGTTGTACGTTTTATGAATTTTGTGCATTACATTATCATAACCCTGTATATACATACATTAGGTTAAACTAATATGTAAGATTGGTTGCATAACCAATAGTTTATAGTGTGAATATAGTAATAGAATATACACATACGAGAATCGAAGAATATAATAAATGGTTGTTTTACGAATTACTGTGTTTTATTCCTATTAAATAAAACCCAAATATACAAAAGTATATAACATGGTGGCAGCTGTGTTAAGGTGTTAAAAGTGTTTAACAAAAAAAAAACAAATAAACAGGTACGTTTTGAAGTAATTAGACGACGTATACTGAAAATTTAAAAGCACACAAAGAAAGTGAGGTTAACCACGTGCACATTTTAACAATAAAATTGATGCAATTAAACTACAATAATTAAAAGATGGATTCTTTTAATAAACCTAATAATATTAAAATAATTGGAAATCCTGCAATTGACTGGCATAAATGGAAAATCAATTTTGAAACATATATGGTTGCGACAGGACTTGATACAGCTACAGACAAAAGAAAAATTGCAATTCTACTTAACTTAATAGGAGAAGATGCTTTAGAACTTATGAATAATTTTACTTTTACACCTGAAAGTGATAAATATGTTTATGACCAAGTTCTAACAAAGTTTGATGAATATTGCTTACCCAAAAAGAATTTAACAGTAGAGAGATTTAATTTTCACAACATTTGTCAAAAAGAAAATGAACCGTTTGAATCTTTTCTTACCGAATTACAATCAAAAGCAGCTAATTGTGAATTTGGCGACCAGAAGCATAGTTTAATTAGAGACCGCATTGTTTGTGGTATTCAAGACAAAACATTACAGAAAAGGTTACTGAGGGACAACAATATTACATTAGATGATGCAATTGAATTGTGTATAGCAGCCGAAACCAGTGAGCGACAAGTACGATTATTAAAAGAACAGCATATAGTTGAAGACATTAAAAAATCGAAGCTATCCAAATCAAACATTGGTAAGAATGCAGAACCAGTTGAATTTGAATGTACCAAATGTGGCAGAAAACATAAGGTAAGGGCTTGTCCAGCATTTGGCAAAGTTTGTAATTATTGTAATGGTAGAAATCATTTTGAAGTCAAATGTAAACAGAAAATTAATAAAGATAGAACTAAAGTTGCAAATAGAAATAAGAACTATGTAGGAAATAAAACAAATGTTAATAGATTTAAAGTTAAGACTATAGCTAGTAATAGTAATGATAATGATGTTGATTTAGAGGATACATTTTTTGTTACCTTAGTTTCACAAGAACCTACATTTTCTATAAATGATGTACAAATGTCTAATAATGCTTGGTATTCAGATGTAAAAATAGCTAATAAAGTTGTTAAATTTAAATTAGACACTGGAGCAGAAACAAACATTATACCAGAAAGTGTTAGTAACAGATTAATATTAGAAAATCCAGATATAAAATTAAAAAAATGTGATGTAACTTTAGTAAGTTATGGCAATTACAAAACTAAAGCTATAGGTAAATTGAATTTATTATGCAGTGTAAATAATAAACAAACTAACTTAGATTTTATTGTAAGCGAAGTTGAATCACAACCGTTACTAGGATTAAATGCTTGTATCAAATTAGGATTGATTTCAAAAGTAGATCTTGTTAATAATGGTTTAAATAAGGAAGCCATATTTAGAGAGTATAAAGATATTTTTAGTGGATTAGGTCAAATCAATGAAGAGTATCATATCGAACTTGATCCTACGATTACTCCTATCACAAATCCTCCTAGAAGAATTCCTATAACATTACAACCCAAATTAAAGCAAACATTAGATACATTAGAAGAGCAAGGAGTTATAACTAAAGTAGACTATCATACAAATTGGATTAACAATCTTGTAATAATTGAAAAGAAGTCAGGCGAATTGAGATTATGCTTGGATCCGAAAGATCTAAACAAGGCTATTATTAGAGAACGCTATATAATTCCAACTTCAGAAGAAATAGCTTCTAAATTAAATAAAAAAACAATATTTTCCGTAATTGACATGAGTTCAGGATTTTGGCAAATAAAATTAGATAATGAGAGTTCTGATTTATGTACTTTTAATACGTCTTTTGGCAAGTATAAATTTTTGAGGATGCCATTTGGAATAAAATCAGCACCAGAAGTATTTCAGAAAATAACAACAAAAATATTTGGTAATATAGAAGGTGTGCAAGTAGTATTTGATGACTTAATTATCGCAGGACAGACAGAGCAAGAACATGACAAGATATTTAAACAGGTTTTAGATACAGCACGAATTCAAAATATTACTTTTAATAAAGATAAGTTGCAATATAAAATTAAATCAGTAAAATATATGGGACACATTATCAGTGAAGAAGGTTTAAAACCTGATCAAGATAAAATTAAGAGTATAATTAATATGGAATCACCAAAGAATAAAGATGAATTAAAGAGATTTTTGGGAATGGTGAACTATTTTTCTAAATTTATTTCAAATTTATCAGAGATTAATGCACCACTGAGAAAGCTACTAAAAGAAGATGTATTATTTAATTGGAATGTTGAACAAGAAAAGTCATTTGATTTGCTTAAGAATTGTTTAACTAAAGCACCAGTTTTAAAATACTTTAATCCAAGTGAACCACTTATATTACAAGCCGATGCATCTCAAAATGGATTAGGGGCATGTTTAATGCAAAATCAGCAGCCAATTGGATTTGTATCCAGAGCTTTGACTGACACTGAAAAAAGATACGCACAAATAGAGAAGGAATTACTTGCAATTGTTTTTGGAATGGAGAAATTTCATCATTTTGTATATGGCCAAAAAATTCAAATACATAGTGATCATAAACCACTTGAAGCCATAATGAAAAAAGAAATACATAAAGTGACTAATAGACTACAACGCATGATGTTAAGACTATTAAAGTATAATTATGTTGTTACACATGTTCCAGGAAAAAGAATGTTTGTTGCAGACACGTTATCCCGATCATATTTAAAAGATCCAGTTGAAGAAGATGTTGAACTAGAATCAGTTGTTCATAGTGTTGCTAAGCATTTAGCAATTAGTGAAGAAAAGCAAAAGCAGATTAAAGAAGCAACAGCAAAAGATGATAACTTAAAAGAAATTTTAAAATATAATCAAGAGGGTTGGCCGAGAAATAAACATCAAGTTAGCGATTTAACTAAACCATATTGGAAATTTCAATCTGAAATAACTGTAAATAATGGACTTATTTTTAAAGATGATAGATTATTAGTACCAACAAAATTAAGAGAGGAAATTTTAAACCAAATACACGCAGGCCATCAAGGTATTGAAAAATGTAAGATGAGAGCTAGATCTGTTGTATATTGGCCCGGAATAAACAAAAATATTGAAGAAATGGTACAAAACTGTACAATTTGTGAAAAGTATCAAAAGAAAAATCAAAAAGAGACTTTGTTATCACATTCAATTCCTAGCAGACCTTGGGAAAAGATAGCTACTGATATATTAGAATATGGAAGAATAAATTATTTAGTTGTTATAGACTACTACTCAAATTGGTTAGAAGTTATTAGATTAAATACTAAAACAGCTCAAGAACTTATTGTAAAATTTAAAGAAATTTTTGCTAGAAACGGAATTCCACAAGAAATCATATCTGACAATATGCCATTTAATAGTCATATCTTTCATCAATTTGGCAAAGAATGGGACATTGTATTAATCACAACAAGTCCTAGATTTCCACAAGCTAATGGAATGGCAGAAAGAGGCGTCCAAATAGCAAAAAATATGTTAAGAAAAGCATATGAACTTCACACAGACATTTATGAAATGCTAATGATATATAGAAATACACCTATCAAATCAACAGGAATATCTCCAGCACAAGCAATGATGAGTAGAAATATCCGAACCAGATTACCAGTCCAAACTAAGACTTTGCTTCCAAAAGTAGAGAAAGATGTTCAGCAGAGAAAAGAAAGATATCAGAAAGATTCAGCAAGAAGATATTTTAATAGACATGCAAAAGATTTGAAATCGTTACAACCCGGACAGAACATAACAATGAGAAAAGGAAGAATTTGGAAACATGGTCAAGTGATATCACAATTTGATACTCCAAGATCATACATAATACAAACACCAGAAGGTAGATATAGAAGAAACAGATGGGATTTGAGACCTTCTTTAAATACTTACTCAAGTAATTATAATTGGTTAGAAGAAAAAGCGACTAATAAACAAAACAAAGAATCATTGAAAAATATCAAAACATCATCTGAAACTCTGAATGATAGTAGTGACACCACACCTAACAATAGTGAACCCCAAAATGTTCCTAACCAAACGTTAGTCATTCCTACTTCAATGAGACCTATACGTAATCGAAAACCACCTACTAAATTAAATGATTATATATTAGAAGTATGTTAATTTAATTTTAAAAAAAGGGAGATGTTATATATACATACATTAGGTTAAACTAATATGTAAGATTGGTTGCATAACCAATAGTTTATAGTGTGAATATAGTAATAGAATATACACATACGAGAATCGAAGAATATAATAAATGGTTGTTTTACGAATTACTGTGTTTTATTCCTATTAAATAAAACCCAAATATACAAAAGTATATAACACCACATTCAATGGATTATTTAAGAAATATTTTAACTCGATTGCACCTATGTTATTCTTGTGAGGGACAGGTACGATTTTCCTAAAAGTGCTAAGGGTGCGGAACGGAAAAGATGATCCAGATTTACTGAAAATATTTACAAGGTCAGTAATACGTTAACAATACTAGAATGGAAATCATTTATTGATAATCAACTTAATAAGCGTAGCTTGCTTAATTTCAAGTTTGCAAAATACAAGAGCAACGTGCTTTTATAAAAGATGATATAAAAATAGTTCTATCTGGCATGCATGTAGAAGATAAAACAATGGTATGCACAAATAATGAAGTGGATATTTTGGAAAATCATCGTTTTACAGAACAGGAGGAAGCAGACACCATAATGTTTGCATTGCTTCAGTTTTTTTAAAGAGAAAATAGCATGGTTCTGATTTATTCCAATGATACTGATGTTTTCCTACTATCAATGTATTATTCAGTAGCTTTGTTAATTCCCATATGGTTACATCGCAAAGAAGGCTTTGTTCCATGTCAGATCCACGTTGAAGAAGGCAAGATTCGGGATGATCTAAAAGATCTTGCTTGCATTCTTTTAGCGGCTTATTGCCTTTCTGGCAATGAGTGTGTCAGCTATCCTTTTCGAAAAGAAAAAAGAACTGCCCTGAAAGTTATAATGAAAAATAGGGTAAAACTGGCTAATCTGAAATATTTTGGAGAACCTATAATGTTTTCGACATGTCTGCTATTCTTTAAGGCTTTATACGGACGTTTAGAGTTTACTGGTTCACTAGATGAACTCCGTGCTCATTTGTTCTCGACTTGTAAAACATTCGGTAAGAATGTTGATCTACGTTTTTATAAACACATAACATTCATAACCAATTTTACTTATATTTACCGTCATTTTGCTCCAACAGAAGATGCTTTTTTATACCACATTCGAAGGGCATATTATCAAACATCTATTTATAAGACTGCTGTGAATGTTAATGCTAATTTCCCCGAAATATTAGAATTTGGATGGGCTATGGATACAGATGGAACAATAGCACCTATTAAGTCTTTAGCATCTCAACCAGATTTTCTTAAAACGCGGACATTTTGCAAATGCAAATCAAGTATATCTACAAGATCTTGCAGATGTTTTTAGAATGGTTGACAGTGTAGAATATCTTGTCTATGCGAAGGCAAATGTCATACAATCAAATAATAAGATTTATATGTCACTAGTCGCTCGCGTACAAGATATTGTAATTGCAATAATTTCGTCTGTATTACAGACAGCGATATAATTTTTTCACAGTAGGTATTGCGCCACCTGGCCAGACCCCCACTCCTACTTTTAGCCCCGCCCTTTCCCCCTCCAGGCTCCTCCCCTCGTCTGTGATTGGTTACCCCCACTCCTGTAGCTCATCCCCCTTCTCTGTGATTGGTTACCCCCACTTCTGTAGCTCCTCCCCTTGCTTCTGATTGGCTGACAGCGGCCATTTTGGAACTCGTCGCCATTTTGACCACGCCCGCCGCCGCCATTAAGGGAATCTGTATTACCGGCAAACTGAGTGCTACCAATAGAGGGCGTAATGCTACAATTAGTGTGTATTGCTAAGAGAGGGCGTCATGAAGAAATCTGTATTATCGATGCGTTGTGTACTACTACTAGGTGGCGTGTCATGAAGAAGAAATCTGTATTACTACTACTACTTCAGAGAGGCAACCATTTTATATCACAGCATCTTGCGTGCGCGCTAAATTTGAATCTGTCAATTTTAAAATTTGTCATTTTGAATCTGTCAATTTTAAAATTTGTCATTTTTGCATGTCATTTTTGAATCTGTCAATTTTAAATTTGTCATTTTTGCATATGTCATTTTTGCATCTGTCATTTAATTCTGTCAATTTTAATCTGTCCATCAGTCATACCACTACAGGTTCTGCTGCTACCTCTCTCTCTCTTCAGCGCACGCTCTGTACTCTTTCCACCACCTTTATTTTCTAGAAGAAATAATAAAACCATATAGGAATTAAAAATTATGTTTATTAATATATATATATATATATATATATAGTTATGATTACATTTAATTTATAATAAAAATATTGATAGATTGCTGGCGATGATGATAGCTTGAGGACTTCAGGACTGACCTCTGTTTTCTATTTGCGGTTCCAGCGGCTGTAACATCAACGACAATAGAACATTAAAAAGGAGTTTATTGTAAATTTGATGTTTACTACCCGTTACCTTATTTATTTCCACAAACAGGCAATCATCGTAATCGTAGCTTGTTTTTCCTAAGTACATCAGGCCTAGAGAAATCGTTTTAGCTTCAATCTGTTGGTTAAGCTCGGCAACCCTTTGTTCTGTTAACTTGTCGCCGATCCTCTTGGGTAGAAATGTAACATGATTTTCAGCAACAACAATCACGCTTTGACGCTTCGACAAACGACCCTCTTGAATTGCAGTATCTGTGTAATTTCTTTTATTTTGTAATCACATAACTTCTTGATCGGCTTCATGGAAGGTTTGTTCAACTGATTTAACAAATGCTCCATTTTTCTATGTAGAAAAACACACACACACACGATAGAACTTAAATAGCAACAAAATTTTAACACTCACAAGAATAATAAATGATTATTTTAACATACCTAGTTGATGCAAACATTAACAATATTACTATCACTGTAACCGACGTCGAGATCAAACTAAAAAACGAAAGGAGTTTGACTGAGCTTTTATAAACTTCGAACCTGCGCGAATGAACACGTTTTTAGATAAAATCTTAATTTATTACCCCTCGGAACAAAAGGGTATCTCTAAAAAAGGGATCGACACCTGCACTGTCAAATGAAGCAGCTGTTTTAGATAAAAAATCTAAATTTATTACCCTCGGAGCAAGGGGTATCGTTAAAAAGAGTCGACACCTGCGCTGTCAAGTAACACTTGAGACCAGATAAAAATCTTTTATTACCCTCAGAACAATGGGCATCGTTAAAAAGGTCGACACCTGCGCTGTCAATTTAGCAGCTGTTTTAGATAAAAAATCTAAATTTATTACCCTCGGAGCAAAAGGATATCATTAAAAAAAAAGGGTGTCAATCACAAGACACCTGCGCTGTCAATCAAGCAGCTGTTTTTTAGATAAAATCTTAATTTATTACCCCTCGGAACAAAAGGGTGTCGTTAGCTTTTATATTTATTACCCTCGGAGCAAGGGGTATCGTTAAAAAGAGTCGACACCTGCGCTGTCAAGTAACACTTGAGACCAGATAAAAATCTAAATTTATTACCCTCAGAACAATGGGCATCGTTAAAAGGTCGACACCTGCGCTGTCAATTTAGCAGCTGTTTTAGATAAAAAATCTAAATTTATTACCCTCGGAGCAAAAGGATATCATTAAAAAACACACAGTCCCGAGCAAAGAAACTCGTTAACGATCAAAAGAACACCTGCGCTGTCAATGTAACACTTTATCTAAGTGGCCGATCTATCCAAACGGATTGTTTACAATAACTTTAAATCATGCTTGTATGTGCTCTAAACAAGACAATTTACTCCAAACATTAAAAAAAATTCAACGTTAAATACGTCTTACCTTAAAACAATTACCTTAAAACAATTTACTCCAAACATTAAAAAAAAATTCAACGTTAAATACGTCTTACATCTTCATACCATCAATCAAATTCTAACCCTCGTCCGGCTACCTGCTACTTCTATTGTTCCATATACCTATTCACTGTTTTTTTTAACATAAAAGCAACCTCATAATATGGCATAAACGCTTGAAGATTTTTATTTAATTAGAACAAATTCCTTCGTACAATACAGTGTTAGAGCATTAAAAGTATTTTTGTCATACTTTAGACATTTTTTATTAAAAATATACCTATTTAAAGAAATGGTTTTTCTATTTATCATAATCACATTTAACAGAAAAGTTTCAATGGATTATAATATTGATATACTGTAATAACAAAATAATCAAACATTTCATCACTCTTTGTATTATTAAGTACCTGTAAATCTCACACGTTGACGGGTCTGTTTTCTAAAGCAATTTCCAGGTAAAAATCCCTTTCTGTCTCTTAGAGCATTGAAAAGAATACACTTTAAATTTTATAGAATTTTTTTTAAATAAAAGCACACAATTAAATCAAACCCTCAACTGTTTGCTACGTTCATTTATGAGTTGAAAGTTATAAACACACCCTTAAAAGGGAATCATATCGAATTTTGACCCAGTGTAGGCAGTTTAATAAATATTCAAGTAACTGTCTTAAAATTGCATGATGAAAATGTTAACGACACTACTACGTCAAGACATACTTGAATGTTCTGTTAGCAAAAGGCGATATCGAATGTAACCTTTATTTAATACAAAGGGAATTATTGTCACGTATATGTATCATGGTTGCATAAAGTCCTATTGACAGGGTCATAACTTATTCGTCACACCTGCGTTCAATAAAAACGATATGACAGTTGAATGAATTATAACCCCAGAGGGTTAGAGTGGTACACCGTTTTTATTCTAAGAGATAAATCTAGAAGGTATGTCAACTCTGCCACAGAAAATAACATTTCAAAATTGATTTATGACCCGCACGTGTTCATCGGAGCGCTCGCTTTGTTCCTTTGTTACGCGAATTAACGTTTCTTGTCGTTGAAGGGCGTTTTTAAAAATGGTACTTTATTTTAAAAACGCAAAAGACGGAGCCCAAGTTACAAAATAAACACAGTTTATTGTTAAATACAATAGGATATTTATTCGTAGTGAATTTATACAATATGCACTTGCATAATCACTTAATAGTTATTTAATAAATTAGTTTGTTAATGAAAGCGATTAATGATCGAAACTGTTTAAAGCACGAACGAGCGATAGGGAGTGAGTGCCTTTAATAGTTGAGATCATTAGTTGCTCATTAACAAACGAATTGATTACAACAGTTTTTCGTTGACCGTAAAATTCTTCGATTTTAAGATAGAAAATTTCAAATAATACCGAATCCAAACTTGTGCGTATATCTAGTTGCCTATAGTAAAACATCATCAAAACGTCAAAATCACAAACGGGTTTATTAATGAAAAAGAGTGTATTAATGAGGTCCATTAATGCATCCTTTTTTCACAAAACAGTTACTTAATAAAAAAGAGTGTATTAATGACGTCCATTAATACATCCTTTTTTAGAAAAAATCATTCATTAATATTGACATTAACAAACGGTCAACGAAAAATACTATTATACAATTTTAACTAAAGCTGGGAGTATTGCTTGAAAGAAGGTAAACATCAATTAACGTTTCTATCTTCCAAGCTTCGTTGTAACTCAGTCTGAACTGTCCCATCAAGTGCTGGTCTTTATATACCCTTTCTGTGGGTGTGAAGTCCTCCAAGTGACCACACGTGGCCGTGGGCTGTGCCTACGTGATGATAGCGTTCTACTTCCTCTAGGAATTCATAGAAAATGCATTAGATACAGTTCTGAGTATTGCAGCTGCTTGCTATGCACACACGTGGCCGTGGGTGTGATACTGCACCTGCATCGTGGGCGCTCCGCTGCAAGGCGTTTATCTCGCATACATTTAATTAGGTCACACTTGGCTTGAATAATGATTAAATGTTAACTCCTCCCACGCAAGAAGGAAATATGCTTTGAAGAAGAATATTTCAGTGGTTATAATAAAGTGACTGGTTCAATGAAAAGTAGGAGGTGTCACATTTCACAAATATATTGATAATAACAAGCATGCATAATAAGGCAGTAAATAAAATAGTACTTAGTATATGGAGATTACATAGATACATAATAGAATACATAATATGAATATAGAACAGAGTAACAATGATTATATATATATATATATATATATATATATATATATATATATATATATATATATATATATATATGTATGTCGATTGTTAAGTTCCGAGACTTTTTTTTATGTGTATCGGCAAGTTCCAGGACTTTTGTTGAGTTCCGGGACGGTCTCGGAACTTTTTTATGTAATTTGATGAGTTCCGGGACGGTCTTGGAAGTTGTTTATGTCAAATGATGAGTTCCAGGACAGCAAGTTTTTATAAATGATTTTGTTAATAAAGTGATAAAAATTTAGTTTTATCAGAGATTAAGCAACAAGATTATGTGTTTAACATAATTAGTAATAATAAGTAAATGTTTATGAAATTTTGGTTATAAATGACCTTACAAATATACCTTTGTACATTTTCAGAACATTTTATATATGGTACCAAAAGTTATTCAACTGTTATACATTCAATTAAATGTGGTTTTAATACTTTTAATAAGGAATAACTTGATGTTGTGTATTACCAAAAAATAAAGATACAGAAATTTTTCTCTATTTTTTCGGTATCTAATTAACTTCGAAAATTCTAATAAAAAGTGCGTATATTTACTTAATACAGATTATGATTATTATTGAATTATCAATGAATTATTCATCCCATTAATAATTAGGTAATGTTTCATAAAAGTTTTTTTGATAAGTTTGAAAATGGTAAATTTGATGCTTTCATAGTATATACCCTGTAAATTAAGCAATAATTACGTTATACAACTAAACCAACATTAAAGTCTTCCTAATCTTTTTTCACGGTCCAGATTGCAATTGTATATGAATAAAAACACATTTAATGTAATGTGTAACAATTGAATAACTTCTGTTAGCATAAGTATATAAAATGTCCTGGAAATCTATACGTTTAATAGCAAAACGAAAATTAGAAGGTGCTTCATAATTTTGTTTCACTGTCGAGATTGTAAGTGTATTATACATGAATAAACACTTAATGAAATGTGAAATAGTTAAATAATTATTGATGCCATATTTAAAATGTCCTAGAGTCCACGTTATACAACTAAAACAAAACTAGATGAACCTTGATAATCATGTTTTTACTGTTGAAATAGCAATTGTTTATGAATAAAACGCATTTAATGGAATGAGTTAATCCAGTTAATTAACATGGATATTGTTTTATCCCGATTCGCAGGAAATATTTCAAAAATAGATAATACATATTTTCTAATATTTTTTCTATAATAAGATAAATTAAAAGGCTTTGAAATTGCGTACCGAATTGGTATAACGGTCAGGGTATCAAACGCTCAATCAAAAATCGCGCGTTCGAAGCCCACTCTCGTATGCAATTTTTTTTAAATTGAATTACTTAATTGTTGTTTATTATCTTACGAACTTGATTTTAGTTATCACAATTGTTGTTAGTTTTTCTTATTATTAGATATTTTTGATATAAGAGTTTACCGTTAGTTTTTGTACAATTTCAACTATAAGAAAAGACGATGAAAAAGGATATGAAACTAAAAAATGAAAATTGTAATAATAATGATTAAAATTCAGTTGTAAATATAATAAATAACAATTAGTAAGTAATACAAAGAAAGATTACGTGTCTGATACGTTAACCGTTACACTAATTTCTTTTTATGATTATTTTATCATATTTATTACGGAAGCCATTAAAACCAACATGCTTTTTAAGTATTTTTCTAAACAGTTTCTGATTTTTTCTTCATGTTTGGATGTAAAATAAATTCTTCTTTCGGTTAATACCGAAATTTTTATTTACATTTGCAAGTGTACAAATTTAGAAGGAGAGTGATAAAACTCCATTGGATGTCCTGTATTATCGCTTACAAAAAATACACTGTACAACTAAAAAGGCAGAAAGTGTTTAGAATGTTATTCTGCATAGGAATACATAATTCCGATTACCTTATTATGTAACCCCTTCACTCTCCCCTACTGAGAAGCCCACTAGGGGAGAGTGAAGGGGGTAACATAATAAGGTAATCAAAATAGTGTATTTCTATGCAAGATCACATTCTAGACACTTTTTGACTCTGGATTTTTCTCTAAAATCAATAGAAACGGCGTAAATCGCATTTCCAATCTCAAAGACCGCCATTTTGTATTTCTTAATTCTCTCATTAGATTCATAATCAGGAACCCCAAAAACCCGCCCAACATGAATTTCGCTCAAGTTGATGGAAAACTTCCCGAGTTATTACATTGGGAGTGTAAAATGGGGGTTTCAACCCCTCGAGGGGGCGTGCCCCCATCTTAAACATATTACATTTTATATTGGTCCAGTACTGAGGGCATTACAAAAGATTTCAAGTCTCTATCTTTAGATGTAAAAAATAAGAGCATAATACAAAAATTGACTCTACTACTAGGGCAGAGCAAAGGGGTTAGATAATAAGGTAACCAAGATAGTGTATTCCTTTGCAAAATCACATTTGAAGCACTTTTTGACTCTTTGAATTTTTCTCTAAAATAAATAGAAATCGCATTCTCAATTTCAAAGACCGTTATTTTAGGACCGCCATTTTGGATTCGCCATTTTGAATTTTTCAATTTTCTTATTGGATTCATAATCAGTGACCGCAAGAACCCTCCCAACATAAATTTCGCTCAATTTGGTTGCGTTATTAAATTAGGGGTACAAAATGGGGGTTTCAACCCCCCGAGGAGGCGGGCCCCCATTTTAAACATATAACATTTTATATTGGTCCAGTACTGAAGGTATTACAAAAAATTTCCAGTCTCTATCTTTAGATAGTAAAAAATAAGAACTTAATGCAAAAATTGAAATAAAAAGTAAGAAAGGTCATGGGACTAAACTACCTCCATACTTAAATTGAAAACTGCTGTATTATTGGAATTTTTATTAATTACTGAAAAGTACAATGCATAAATGATGATAAAAAGCTGTATGTAAATAGTTGTATACATATTTTAACAAAGATCCAATATGTTACACAACTAAACCAAAATTAGAAGGTAAAACTTCATAAGTTCATTTCGCTATTTAGCTTCAAGTGTATTGTATATGAATAAAAACACATTTAATGGAATGTGTAACAGTTGAATAACTGTTGATACCATATATAAAATGTTCTGGAAATGTACGTTAATACAACATTACAATTAAATCTACATTAGAGGCTTCCTAGTTTATTTCACTGTCCAGATTGCAATTGTATTGGTATTGTATATTTGTAAATATATGAATAAAACCTCTTCCTATAGTAAAGAACAGCAGAAGAAGTGGTCGACAAGTATTGCCCTCTGTTTTTGACTATATAAAATCAAAAATTAAAAAATAGCAACTATGAGAAATGAGAAATACTGGTTTGCAAACAAACTTTCGGTTGATACTAAAATCATTTATAGCCTCCGGCAAGTTTTATGATCTTACGAGGGTTGCGCTGAAAATTGTTAGTTATAAAAAGACCGTTGCATCTTTTAACAAAAAATCTTTGTTTTTCAAAATAATCTCCATTCAGACTAATACACTTGTCCATTCTTTGACACCACTTTTTAAAACATACGGAAAATTCATTTTCTGAAAGGTCCTCAAAAATTCTTTGAAATTCTGTAACTGCTGCATCTGCGCTGGAAAATCTTTTACCTCGCATCATTTTTTTTAACAGTTGGAAACAAAAAAAGGTCGCACGGCGCCAGATCTGGGCTATACGGAGGATGAGTTACCCATTGAACTCCAGTATCCGTCAAAAAATACAATATTCTGGCAGCAGTGTGGGAGGATGCGTTGTCATGATGGACTAAGATGTTACGCAAACCGGTCCTTTGGCGACCTGTCTGTAATTTTGCAAACATCTGTGGTAAAGCCACTTCGCAGTAGCATTCAGAATTAACAGTTCTGCGATCTTCAAGTGGAATAACAGCAACAGGACCACTTCAGCGGAAAAAACAGCAATCATTTTCTTATTGACGCTTCTGCTACGAATTATTTTTGTGGGCAAGTCTTCATCTTCGAATACCCAAACACTAGACTGCTGTTTAGTTTCAGGGTTGTAACTGTATACCCAAGATTCGTCACCAATTAAAATGTATGCCACTTGCTTGGAATCTACTCCGTCAAATTTTTGCAACATAAATTTACACCAGTCTACTCGAGTCTGTTTTTGACTTTCTGAGAGCAAATGTGGTATCCAACGGCTTGCTAGATTTCTTACCCAAGATGTTTATGCAAAATGGTATTCACCGCCGAGGATCCAATCTTCACTTCCTCCTGAATCTCCCTATAAGTAATATTTCAATTGAATTGAATCAAGCTTGCCACTCGATCAACATTTTCTGAACAGGCAGCTTCCGCAGGTCTTCCAGGCCTTGCTTCGTCTTCTAGCAGCTCTCGCCCTCGTCGAAATTCGCGGAACTAATGACTAACAGCGGATAATGAAGGGGCAGCATCGCCAAAAGCTGCTATCAAATTTTCATGGCTTTGCTGGTATCCTAACTGTCTTTTATAGTCGTAGAAAATCATAGCTCTAAAGGCAGTTCGCGGAATGCTCATCTTAACTGAATTAAAAATGCACTACTTATCTTACAAAATTAACTACGTTTCACAAGGAAATTGGAACGTTTGACAATTGTTTATGGACAATTGTGGGTAACGAATGTCAACTACTGCGACATTCAATTGTTGCAATTGTTTCTAGCCAATTGAGCTTCCATGGCCTGCTACTAACTATTAACAGAGCATCCCTCGTATTGTAAAAGTATAATAAGAGTAAGAAAAAGGTTTCCAGGTAAAGGAGGGTTTATTATATACATAAATGGAAGATTTTTAACATTTTTGCTGTACTTATTACAAACAATTCGTTTAGACGCGTTTTGTAGCATTTTAATTATATAAATAACAATTAATATAATTTATTTATGCATTATATAGAATCGGTTCACGCACAATACAGTTTTAAGTGCATTTTTCAAATCTTAATATTATCTACCCTAAATAGTTATTTTACAGTGAAGATATTCCAGTACTGTAAAGAAAAGAATTAGGAATCGAATGATGCCCTTGGTTACGCCTTTTGTGCACAAGAATCACTCCGGTTGGATAATTCTTCGTTAGTTTTCCCAGCTACAATCAAAGTCAATCCTTAACCAAGGGCATAATTCGAACCTTAATCATTTTATTTACAGTACTCCGCAATATCTTTATTGTAAAATAATTACGTACCTACATGTACATACATATATTTTACCTGAACTTTTAAAGTTTTGTTACTTTATAGAACGAATGCTCTTTTCGGTAACCTTTCATGGTTTATATTAATTAATTTCTTACATATACTTAAAGTTTTATAGTAGTACAAGCACTAAAAAAATACCATACGAGAATATTTGACTAAAGAAACGTTTAAGTTTTGGGTTTTGCGACTTTGCAATATAAATTTGACACGTGTTCACCATATGTTTGTTTAAAATCACGATGAGCCTCAAGCAAAACCATTTTCATATAGCCTGGTTGCGATAGCATTTTTTTGGCAATTTTTTCGGTTGCCATAGCAATTTTTTAGCAATTCTCTTAGAGATCGAAACTTCAAGTTGTGCTTTAATTAGCTTCGTATAAAGATATCACCAATGCGCCTCTGGATAAGCCTTATTGGTCAAAATCATTGGTTCAATCATTCCTGTCTTACAAATTGTATAATACATATAAGGGATGGAAAAGTACCAATAAGCAAGTTAATTAATATCGTAATTTCAATATAAATTAGAGCTTGTGCATCGATGATCCTTACTTGATTACTTAATGTTGTTTATTATCTTCGAACTCTTTTAATTATTATTATAATTGTTATTATTTTTTTATTATTGGATATTTTTGCTACACAAAATCTAACGGTAAAACCTTACCGTTATTATTTGTACAAACTTAACTATGAAAAAAGCAGATGAAAAAATGGAATAAGACCAATAATAATTGTAATAAAAATGATTTAAATTCAAGTTCTAAAAATAATATACAACAATTAGTAAGTAATACAATTAAAAAAAGGGTGAACTCCGAACCCGCAATTTCTGATTACGAGTCTGAAATGTTAACCACTCCACTAATTCCTTTTAATTACAAGCTTTACAACAATCAATTAAGCTTATAATCAATTAACAAGCTTTTTAAAAAACTTTTCTGATTGTTACATGTGTTTTTGGCAATAAATGAATTTTTTTTCTTTAATACCGAAATTTCTACTTACATTTGCAACGATATAAACTTAGGAGGAGAATGATAAAACTCCATTGGATGTCCTGTATTATCGCTTACAAAAAATACACTGTACAACTAAAATCAAAACGGCTTGATATTAGAAAATGCAAGAATTTTTAGAGATCATTGTTTACATATGGCATATAAGCTAAGTGTATATAGGTGTTAATACCTACCTAATGAAATTAAAATGTAAAAATAAGAAACGTCCTGGAACTCATGGATATATAACAAAAACCAAAACGGCTTGATACAATTCAAAAATTCAAGAATTTTTAGAAAGCATCGTTTACATATGGCATATAAACTAAATGTATATAGCTGTTAACGCCTATGTAATGAAGTTCAAATGTAAAAATAAGAAAAGTCCTGGAACTCATCGATATATAACAAAAACCAAAACAGCTTGGCATTATTAGAAAATTCAAGGTTTTTTTAGAAAGCATTGTTTACATATGACATATAAACTACATAATTATATATATGTAGGTGTTAATACCTATGTCATGAATTTGAAATGTAAAAATAAGAAAAGTCCTGGAACTCATCGATACATAACAAAAACCAAAACGGCTTGGTATTATTAGAAAATTCAAGGTTTTATTAGAAAACATTGTTTACATATGACATATAAACTACATAATTATAATATATATAGGTGTGAATACCTATGTAATGAATTTGAAATGTAAAAATAAGAAAAGTCCTGGAACTCATCGATACATAACAAAAACCAAAACGGCTTGGTATTATTAGAAAATTCAAGGTTTTATTAGAAAACATTGTTTACATATGACATATAAACTACATAATTATAATATATATAGGTGTGAATACCTATGTAATGAATTTGAAATGTAAAAATAAGAAAAGTCCTGGATCTCATCGATACATAACAAAAACCAAAACGGCTTGGTATTATTAGAAAATTCAAGATTATTTTAGAAAGCATTGTTTACATATGACATATAAACTACATAATTATAATATATAGGTGTGAATACCTATATAATGAATTTGAAATGTAAAAATAAGAAAAGTCCTGGAAGTCATCGATACATAACAAAGACCAAAACTGCTTGGATTATTTGAAAATTCAAGGTTTTTTTAGAAAACATTGTTTACATATGACATATAAACTACATAATTATAATATATAGGTGTGAATACCTATGTAATGAATTTGAAATGTAAAAATAAGAAAAGTCCTGGAACTCATCGATACATAACAAAAACCAAAACGGCTTGGTATTATTAGAAAATTCAAGATTATTTTAGAAAGCATTGTTTACATATGACATATAAACTACATAATTATAATATATAGGTGTGAATACCTATATAATGAATTTGAAATGTAAAAATAAGAAAAGTCCTGGAAGTCATCGATACATAACAAAGACCAAAACTGCTTGGATTATTTGAAAATTCAAGGTTTTTTTAGAAAACATTGTTTACATATGACATATAAACTACATAATTATAATATATAGGTGTGAATACCTATGTAATGAATTTGAAATGTAAAAATAAGAAAAGTCCTGGAACTCATCGATACATAACAAAAACCAAAACGGCTTGGTATTATTAGAAAATTCAAGATTATTTTAGAAAGCATTGTTTACATATGACATATAAACTACATAATTATAATATATAGGTGTGAATACCTATATAATGAATTTGAAATGTAAAAATAAGAAAAGTCCTGGAAGTCATCGATACATAACAAAGACCAAAACTGCTTGGATTATTTGAAAATTCAAGGTTTTTTTTAGAAAGCATTGTTTACATATGACATATAAACTACATAATTATAATATATAGGTGTGAATACCTATGTAATGAATTTGAAATGTAAAACTAAGAAAAGTCCTGGAACTCATCGATACATAACAAAAACCAAAACGGCTTGGTATTATTAGAAAATTCAAGATTATTTTAGAAAGCATTGTTTACATATGACATATAAACTACATAATTATAATATATAGGTGTGAATACCTATATAATGAATTTGAAATGTAAAAATAAGAAAAGTCCTGGAAGTCATCGATACATAACAAAGACCAAAACTGCTTGGATTATTTGAAAATTCAAGGTTTTTTTTAGAAAGCATTGTTTACATATGACATATAAACTACATAATTATAATATATAGGTGTGAATACCTATGTAATGAATTTGAAATGTAAAAATAAGAAAAGTCCTGGAACTCATCGATACATAACAAAAACCAAAACGGCTTGGTATTATTAGAAAATTCAAGATTATTTTAGAAAGCATTGTTTACATATGACATATAAACTACATAATTATAATATATAGGTGTGAATACCTATATAATGAATTTGAAATGTAAAAATAAGAAAAGTCCTGGAAGTCATCGATACATAACAAAGACCAAAACTGCTTGGATTATTTGAAAATTCAAGGTTTTTTTTAGAAAGCATTGTTTACATATGACATATAAACTACATAATTATAATATATAGGTGTGAATACCTATGTAATGAATTTGAAATGTAAAACTAAGAAAAGTCCTGGAACTCATCGATACATAACAAAAACCAAAACGGCTTGGTATTATTAGAAAATTCAAGATTATTTTAGAAAGCATTGTTTACATATGACATATAAACTACATAATTATAATATATAGGTGTGAATACCTATATAATGAATTTGAAATGTAAAAATAAGAAAAGTCCTGGAAGTCATCGATACATAACAAAGACCAAAACTGCTTGGATTATTTGAAAATTCAAGGTTTTTTTTAGAAAGCATTGTTTACATATGACATATAAACTACATAATTATAATATATAGGTGTGAATACCTATGTAATGAATTTGAAATGTAAAAATAAGAAAAGTCCTGGAACTCATCGATACATAACAAAAACCAAAACGGCTTGGTATTATTAGAAAATTCAAGATTATTTTAGAAAGCATTGTTTACATATGACATATAAACTACATAATTATAATATATAGGTGTGAATACCTATATAATGAATTTGAAATGTAAAAATAAGAAAAGTCCTGGAAGTCATCGATACATAACAAAGACCAAAACTGCTTGGATTATTTGAAAATTCAAGGTTTTTTTTAGAAAGCATTGTTTACATATGACATATAAACTACATAATTATAATATATAGGTGTGAATACCTATATAATGAATTTGAAATGTAAAAATAAGAAAAGTCCTGGAAGTCATCGATACATAACAAAGACCAAAACTGCTTGGATTATTTGAAAATTCAAGGTTTTTTTTAGAAAGCATTGTTTACATATGACATATAAACTACATAATTATAATATATAGGTGTGAATACCTATGTAATGAATTTGAAATGTAAAAATAAGAAAAGTCCTGGAACTCATCGATACATAACAAAAACCAAAACGGCTTGGTATTATTAGAAAATTCAAGATTATTTTAGAAAGCATTGTTTACATATGACATATAAACTACATAATTATAATATATAGGTGTGAATACCTATATAATGAATTTGAAATGTAAAAATAAGAAAAGTCCTGGAAGTCATCGATACATAACAAAGACCAAAACTGCTTGGATTATTTGAAAATTCAAGGTTTTTTTTAGAAAGCATTGTTTACATATGACATATAAACTACATAATTATAATATATAGGTGTGAATACCTATGTAATGAATTTGAAATGTAAAAATAAGAAATGTCCTGGAAGTCATCGATATATAACAAAAACCAAAACGGCTTGGTATTATTAGAAAATTCAAGGTTTTTTTAGAAAGAATTGTTTACATATGACATATAAACTACATAATAATATATAGGTGTGAATACCTATGTAATGAATTTGAAATGTAAAAATAAGAAAAGTCCTGGAACTCATCGATATATAACAAAAACCAAAACGGCTTGTTATTATTAGAAAATTCAAGGTTTTTTTAGAAAGCATTGTTTACATATGACATATAAACTACATAATTATAATATATAGGTGTGAATACCTATGTAATGAATTTGAAATGTAAAAATAAGAAAAGTCCTGGACCTCATCGATACATAACAAAAACTAAAACGGCTTGGTATTATTAAAAAATTCAAGGTTGTTTTAGAAAGCATTGTTTACATATGACATATAAACTACATAATTATATATATATGTAGGTGTTAATACCTATGTAATGAATTTGAAATGTAAAAATAAGAAAGGTCCTAGAACTCATCGATATATAACAAAAACCAAAACGGCTTGGTATTATTAGAAAATTCAAGGTTTTTTTAGAAAGCATTGTTTACATATGACATATAAACTACATAATTATATATATATATGTAGGTGTTAATACCTATGTAATGAATTTGAAGTGTAAAAATAAGAAAGGTCCTGGAACTCATCGATATATAACAAAAACCAAAACGGCTTGGTATTATTAGAAAATTCAAGGTTTTTTTAGAAAGCATTGTTTACATATGACATATAAACTACATAATTATATATATATGTAGGTGTTAATACCTATGTAATGAATTTGAAATGTAAAAATAAGAAAGGTCCTGAAACTCATCGATATATAACAAAAACCAAAACGGCTTGGTATTATTAGAAAATTCAAGGTTTTTTTAGAAAGCATTGTTTACATATGACATATAAACTACATAATTATATATAGGTGTGAATACCTATGTAATGGATTTGCAATGTAAAAATAAGAAAAGTCTTGGAATTCATCGATATATAACTAAAACCAAAACGGCTTCATACTATTTGAAATATTAAGGACCTTTAGAAAGTATTGTTTATATATGGCATATAAACTAAGTGTATATAGGTGTTAGTACCTATGTAATAAGTTTGAAATGTAAAAATAAGAAAAGTCTTGGAACTCATCGATATATAACAAAAACCAAAACGGCTTGGTATTATTAGAAAATTCAAGGTTTTTTTAGAAAGCCTTGTTTTCAATTTGATCATTTCGTATACTTTTTTTTGATAAATTGTTCTTCAGTTGAAATTACATTATAATAGTTAAAACTGCAAAAATATAATAATTTATTAATATAAATTAATAGTTATGCGAGAGAAAAAAAATTGTATAATGCTTATAAGTTTATTGTTTGTAAGGTTAAATTATTTTAAACGTTTTAATGTTTTGTGTTGGAATTAAACACCACTTGATTCTTGTTATTCCATCGTTAATTAACAATTGTTATTGTTTTTATTTAAAATGAATTTATAATTATTTGATATGAATTATAATTTTTCTAATATGTGTTCTTATTGAAACACTAAAATTTCCTTATTCATTCTGTCATTTTAGATAAAAATATTAATGTAAATGCACAAGTCTATTAATGATTTATTAATTCTAATTTTTACAGATGCCAATATTCTTTCTCTAACCAATTTTTGTAGTAATATCAATTTATTTTAAAATTTAAAAAGAGAAAAATAATAATTGAAGGAAATAATAGTTAAAGGAAAAGAATAATTGAAAAACATTCTAGTTTGTTTTTTTTAAAGAACTGAATTACTATTTTGTTATTAAGAATAGTAAGTAAAAAAAATCATAATTTTTCAATCAAATAAACACAATTTGTGTTTTTAATTAGTTAAGTTTAAATCTTACTTTTGTTGATTGTCTCTTGTTATTAAGAAGTTAAAACAGCATCTTTAGTTTTATTTAAAAATAAAGATACAATAGGAAAAGTCCTGGAACTCATCGGTATATAACTAAAACCAAAAGGGCTTGGTATTGTTTGTAAATTCAAGATTTTTAAAAAAAATTGTTTAAATATGTATTTAAACTAGGTGTATATAAATGTTATACCTATGTAATGGAGTTCAAATGCAAAAATAAGAAGAGTCCCGGAACTCGTCGATATATCCCTAAAATCAAAACGGCTTTGTATTTTTAAAAAATTTAAAGAGTTCCGAAAAGCTTACATTATATATGGTTTAATAAACCTGGTGTACATAAGAATTTTTTGGTGTCCCGGAACTCGTCGATCGACATACATATATATATATATATATATATATATATATATATATATATATATATATATATATATATATACTCATGTGCTTGACTATGTGGCACAGCTGTCACTTATTGTCTATTTGGCGCCCGGCGTATATAATTATGTAATTGCCTATTCAAGTGGCACCTGTATATAATTTTAAAGTTTGCTGTACAAATGACACCCATTTTGTATAAAAATACAACAAAAACCCATATATATGGCACCCAACAATGTTGCCAAGTTTTTGGTTCATCTTTTATAATTAAGATCTATATGCTCAAACTATTTTATAGTATTAGTTTGAACTAATTTTAACAAATTATTAAAATTTAGTTTAGAGAGTAAGTAGGATGCATTTGTGAATGCTTTTTTAGCTATTCATTTTTAAGGCTGTGATTTAAAAATGTACCTGTAGTAATTAATACTTCTTCACTTTCAGCTTGAAAATATTTGAAAGTAGCTTCTGTAAAAAAGTACAATTTTTGTGAAATAGGTAAATGCTTATTTACCTTTTTACAACAGTTTATTTTTTAATTTGTAATAACTTACCTATAATTGTTTAAATATTATTTTAAGAAACGTTTCATTTCTTTTTAAATTTATCTGCAAATTAATTGATATGATAATCAACTTCCAGACAAAATTAAAAAGAGATAAAAAGATCAACCCTAAAAATAATACCTATTTTTCTTTTAATTCTGTAGTTCTAATTTATAGTAACAACTATCCCTGATCGTAACAAAAATAAATAAAATTGATCACTCCGTTCATTTTCAAGACAGAGCATGAAAACTTGAACCGTTCTAATATTTTTCACCAATATTTCCCAACACATACTTGTAAAAGTTGTAAAACTCTAATGGAAATTTTCCTAAATTTACATAATACTGAGTACTACTCTCCGAGAACTTTGAATGCATTTTTCGCGCATTCTATCTTGTAAATGAAAGTGAGGTTAATGTTTACAAATAATATATTATTGGACTGACATTTCTAAGCAAATTTAAAAATTTACCTTTTAAACCTAACTGTAATATTTTCTGGCTTCTTGTTGAATACATTTTAAAGCAGTAACAATGCAATTGCATAAAAAATTAAAACACTTTAGTTTAACTTAATTCGTTTTATAATAAGAAAGCACGTGTGGAAAAGCATGGATCATGCAAGGATATTTAACTGTAAAGGATGGCTCGTATTGAGGTGCGTGTGTGGACAAAGGATAGAATTAAATAAGGCTTGGTGTATTGCGCGTTCAAGTTTAGCTGTTTGCATCCGTCCATTCTTTTGATACATCCTTCCCGTTTTGCAATGAGTCAGAATGAGACACAGCCAAAACAAATTGTTATTGTAGCACATATTAGGGGAAGCCCTGACATGAATATTGGCACTAAAAATAAAATAACCAAGATTTTACTTATGTCATTTCCTGTATGTTATAGAGTATCACTTTATTGATACTTTAATTAATTGGAATGTTAATAAACACTATATTAAAATTATTTTGTAGGCTTAATCTAAGATAACACTGGTGCTATACAGGAAATATACAAGACTTTCTATACCTATATAAACGGTTTGATGTTGAAGTATAAAGACTTTTCATACTTGCAGAATGTTTCCATCACTTCGAGTTTTTTCCAACCTGCTGAGTGTACCTCATCCAGCTTTGGTGCCTTGCACTATAATGACCAAAACTTAACCATTTCTCGTCACATTTTGTAAATCTTTACTGGGAAGATAAGAAGTGTAGCTTCACAAAAGTTCAAAAGTAATGAAAATCGGTAAAGAAATGACTGAGTTATAGCTTGAAACAGACATGAAAAAAGTTTTTCTTTGGAAATGTTTTAAGTTTCAGCGGTTCAAAGTGACATTTACTCATATATAATATCACAAGTGGTCTAATTTTTTCCGACAAAATTTGTCATTTCAGATATGAGTAGCTTTCGCAACGAAAACTACATAAGTCGACTCAGGAGACGAGTGTAATTTTCCAAAAGCAAAAGCTACGAATGTCTTAAATGATAAATTTTGCAAGAAAAAATTAGACTACGAGTTGTATTCGGCTTGACAATCCATCGAGCAAATTTTTATTTAGCGTGTGTAGTTAATATTAATTTAATTAAATTTGACATTTCATTTTGACATATGTTCACTATAAAACTAATTTCATTGGTCCCAATTTGAAAAATTCTGTAATTTGATTGGTTAAAAATTTTCGAGTTGGATTGTCAAGAAATAAAATTTCTCTCTCTTCATTTATTGAAGATATATTTTGTTTTATTTCTAGGAAATTTTTGTTTTTTTAAATTGGTTAGCAAATGACCAAAACAATATGCAAAACAACAATTATTACTTTTCTTTATTTTAATCTGTCATTATAGTCCAGTGTCCAGTGAATCTGTATATTTTACTTTGCAAAAAGTCAAGTAGTTTTGGTTTATGGATATGTTTTGTTGGGCCCCTTTATTAGAAATCCAAGCTTTCGACCATGGGTTTGCCACGTGGGCATTGAAGAATCGAGGAAAATTTAGATTTTTCTTCGGTTTTCGCATAATATTTCCTAAACGATGTGTTTTACGACAAACATGGTTATATTTAATTATAAAGTAGATTAAATTTGCTGCAGTTTAAGTGCAGAATGACTTTGCGGAACCTAATAGTTGTCAAGATACAGCCTCTTCAAGATTCTGGTAATTCTAATCATCATTAATGATCAAGACAGTTTTGAGAAATGAAGGGTATTGATAAAACCAGTCTGAGCTTATCCATGTTATCAGTATCTCGGGTAATGTGAAAAGGCTTCATATCCAGATGTTGCTCAGATGTTACTAAGTTAATATCGCAGTATTGCTTAACTTCATCAAAGATGTTCTGAAGATGTATCATTTCTAGAGTCCATCGAGTAAACACACTGTCTGTGATTCCACGATCATGGGTCAGTCCTCCAGAGTTTCTCATCGTCTTCATCAGTGTTTGTTCTATGGTCATATCTGACCATATACCTGACCAAAACTCTTTTGTGCATCTGATGGTGAAATATCCTTCAGTTGTGAATTTATTGTATTTAGCAGCATCCATACTTTCTTCTAATTATGTCAACATGTCTTGCAAATAGTAATGTGCACCCTCGACATAAAAAAGTGCATGAAAGAATGGAAGCATTTTTTGGACGAAAACAGGATCAAGAGCCCAGTTTCCCATTCTCTTCTAGCTGTTTCTCGGCAACACTTAAAGTGTAGCAAATCTAGTCTACTTCAAAATTAAAAATAACCACTTTCGCTGTAAAACACACCGTTTGCAAAATATTCTTCGAAAACCGAAGAAATGTCGAAACTTTTATTTGTTTTTCAATATGGCACTGGTGCGCCAACTTGGATTTCTAATAAGGACTCCAACATACAAAACATATCCAAAACTCGGAACTACCCGATCTTTTGCAAAATAAGGCTTGTTTTTCTGACAGATATGACTATTAATACAAATTTAAAAAAGTTAAATTTGGAATTATTTAACATTTAAAAACATGAAAAATTTCTGAAAATATTATATGCCAATTTAATCCTGAATGTGAAGTTTATTTTCCCGAGTGTAAAACAGGTCAATAAACACACGCCAGATTAAAAGGCTCGTTAGATCTGTGGTGTATACGCTATTTTATGCACGACCTAAAGGACTTACGTAAAATCCTCGAAATTTTCGAAAATACTGTTAAAAGTCATTCTGACAATTGAAATTTCTTAACACCAAAATCACTTAATTGTAGCATAGTAGGTTAGATTTTCTTGGATATAACGCGATTATGTTACTTTACTCCCTAGGAATCAAAACAGCTACTTTAGTCACTCTTTTGAGGTAGTGAAGTAGAGCTTTACATATAGGCCGTACAAAAAAGTGTTGTCGTGTCTGTTTTAGGCTATTACACAGTCGTTTCTTTACCGATTTACTTAATAATAACTTTTTTAAAGCTACACTTTTTATCTTCCCAGTAGAGAGAAGATTTCTAAAATGTGACAAGAAATGGCTAAGTTTTGGTCATTAGAGTAGTACAAGGCACCAAAACTGGATGAGGTACATTCAGCAGGCTGTGAAAAAAAACTTGAAGTGATGGGAAAATTCTGCAAGTATGAAAAGTCTTTATTCTTCATTATCAAAACAGTTATGTTGGTGGGAAGTCTTGCATATTTATTTGCAGTGTAATTAGTCAGGTAACTTATAATCAAAACCTATAACACAATTTTAAATGTTTAATATAAATTAATGAAATCAATACATAGCCGGAATTCGACTAGTGCTAATCAGTAAAGTGCCGTATAATTTACGGCAATTTTTTACGCATTTTATAACGTGTCAACAATTAAATCTTTACTTGATTTATTTCTTACGTCAAAAAGTAAATAACGTAAAGAAAATAAAATACATATAAAAAACGTAGGATTTGAGTTTTTAGATTTTTTTATAAGAATTAGAACTTTCAATCTTTTATCCTTTTTACACATTCGCTAAAAGCTACATATATTTCTTGTTTAATTTGATTATCAAGTCAGGATCAAGTACCATATACATATCAGTATTTCGTTTTCTACCAACCATATTTATCTATGTACCTGTTATAGATAAACAACTCAAACCATTGATTCGTTCACATCACAAGTTATAAATTATAATAACTGATAACACATCAAAACTATTATAGATTGATTGATATAAAGACATAACCTATAATTTTTAGTTTTTTTTACATTTTTTACTAATTATTTACATTCTCTACTGATTATGTACATTGTTTACATTATTTACACGTTATTTACGCCAAACGTAAGGAATGAATTCTTTACGCGTAAAGGCACATCACTGGTGCTAACTAATAATCACACTTCCCCCAAAAGCACTTCTTTCAATAATCGTCTTACTGTCTCATGATAAAACCGTTCAGCACCATTAAGTATTTATGGATCTTAATAGTAATATAAAAGATCAGAGCGTTTTTCAGAATTAAAAACGTCATGACAACAAGACAAAACATCATTAATTGGAAAGTATAACTAATAGTATTCAAGTATAAAGGGTTGATTCATTCCGATGTCTTACATTAATTATTTTTTATGTTTAGAATACACATAAATAACGGTTCTTAACGTTACGCTATAAAAAGAAAGATGTTGATAAAATCCAATTTCAATCTTATAAATAACATTCAAATTTTACGCCATAAGGTTGTAGGAAAGTATATTCATCTTATATCCCATCTTTGTCTATGCAGCGGTGACTTCCGTCAACCTTGCGGTTGTACCCGCCGCATGATAGAATGCAATGTTGTCAGTTGGTGGGTGTCATACATACAATTATATTCGTGTGCCAGAAGGAAAACATTCATCAAAATGTATATAACACAGCGTCCTCTGGTGGCCAACCATTTGCACTAAGGTTGTATATCCGTGATCATTTATTGTCAATCTGGCACCCACACTAACTTTCGTTTTTATGCGTTTGAGGGTAGTACAAACCTATAGCTTACGTTTACAATGCAAAACCGTCTGGCACCCAAAACCGGGTGTCACTTTGAAATTTTGGGTGTCACACTGCAAACGAGTATACCAAAATGGTGCCAAAAAGACAAAAAATATATATATATATATATATATATATATATATATATATATATGTATATATATTTATACATATATATATATATATACATATATATATATACATATATATATACGTGCTTATCTATCTTTTTCAACTCCGACAGCCTATAAGGCGCCCGCGACTCCGGCCTTAAATATACAGATACGGACAAACTAGTTATTGCCATTGCTTTATACAGCTTTGTTGATGATGAGCACGTCGAAAGGGGAATTTTTTTTTTGTAAATTCTTTATACTTAGAGTGAACAAATTACCGTACCATTTCGCCTCTGAATCTTTAACATGCGCTTTTAACTCCTATTTGTATATTTTATATATGACAACCAGTTGCGTTCGCCTCCAGCGGCGTTGCTATTATTTCTGAGTCGAAAATGTATTATTTGTATCTCTTAGATATTATAACCATATTACTAAAACACGCACGGTTCTTCTGTCCTTGTTGTTTAACAGCTTCGCTGAGTACCTCTGTTATAAATAGTATTATTTGCATTGTTGTCTATAAGTCGTCTGCTTACTAATGATAATATTTAATTTAATAGAGATATGCCATATTTTAGAAGGACGGTTGATTATATTTGTATCGTTGGCGTGTAATATTATATCATTTTCTCACGTAATTTCATGTATTTAGAGTTAAATGAATTGGTTAAAAGACTTAATTTAATTAATTTAATTTAAAAAGCTTAAGTTTTTGTTAGAAGTTAACTTTTTATTTATTCAGTTAGGGAAGTACATTTATTTATTCTTCAAAAATGACTACTTTAAGCATAAAGGACTAATTTTCCATTAATTTAAAATATTTAATTTAGCAAGTGCAGCATACAAGGTGTAAAATCGCTTCACGCACGATACAGTTTTATGTGCATTTTATTTCAAACCCTAATACTATCTCCCCTAATTATTTTACAGTAAAAATATTCGGGAGTGTTATAAAGAAAAGAAATATATATGAATCGAATGATACCTTTGGTTACTGCAAAAATAGCTAAGCCTTGGAAACATTGGAACGATCAGAAATCAATTATACCTTGAAAATATTAGAATGTTGAATGGATTACATTTGTAGAAGAGTAAAGAAAATAGAACTTCCGTTTCTGCAAAACATAGCTATGCTTTGGAAATATTGCAACGATCAGAAATCAATTATACCTTGACAATCCAACTCGAAAATTTTTAACCAATCAAATTACAGAATTTTTCAAATTGGGACCAATGAAATTAGTTTTATAGTGAAAAAACCACTAGTGGTTTTTTCTTAGTGAAAAAATTTATGTCAAATTTAATTAAATTAATATTAACTACACACGCTAAATAAAAATTTGCTCGATGGATTGTCAAGCCGAATTCAACTCGTGGTCTAATTTTTTCTTGCAAAATTTATCGTTTAAGACATTCGTAGCTTTTGCTTTTGGAAAATTACACTCGTCTCCTGCGTCGACTCGTGTAGTTTTCGTTGCGAAAGCTATCTGAAATGACAAATTTTGTCGGAAAAAATTAGACCACTTGTTATATTATTAATGAAAATATTAGAATGATAGAGGAAACATTTGCGCCATAGTCAAGATTATTTTGACAATCCAACTCGATAATTTTTAACCAATTAAATTACAGAATTTTTCAAATTAGGACAAATGAAATTAGTTTATAGTGAAAAAACCAGTAGTGGTTTTTTCTCAGTGAAAAAATGTATGTCAAAATGAAATGTCAAATTTGCTCGATGGATTGTCAAGCCGAATTCAAATCGTGATCTAATTTTTTTTTGCAAAATTTGTCATTTAAGACATTCGTAGCTTTGCTTTTATAAAATTACAGTCGTCTCCTTCGTCGAATCGTGTAGTTTTAGTTGCAAAAGATACTCATTTCTGAAATGACAAATTTTATCGGAAAAAATTAGACCACTTGTTAAATTATATATGAAAAATTGAATTCGTTCGTGTTTTACAGTATTTTTGGATGTGAGATAGGACAAAATGTAACTCATATCGGATACAGTGCAAATTATTTAACCTTTGTTATAATAAAACAATCGTATTTGTTGTTAGAACATTGTGAAACCAAGTAACGCAATTTCCTTTTATAAGAACCGTATTAGGACATCTTATCCGGACCTTACGAGGACTGAGGTTGTCTCTTTGGGGCCTTCGTGGGGGCCTCATCGGGCTTTCTTAAGTTATTTAATTGTAAAATTAGCTCAGATTGCTCCTTTTGAAATTCACGACGATCTTAAGTGCACTCTAAAAAATTCCCCTTGAAGTTGCCTCCATTTCTTGGGGTAAATTTACTTCAAAGTTTAATTTTCATAGGAAGTGGGAAATTTCAATATTAGGTTAAATTTGCATTGTCATGTTTCCTTTTTAAATAAATTTACAGATTAAAATTACGATCTCAATGCAATCTTACATTTCATTTTAACATTAAAACACCTGCGTAAAGTTATAACTTTACCTAATATTGACCTAATATTGAAATTTCCACTTCCTATGAAAATTACATTGGAAGTAAATTTACCCCAAAAAATGGAGGTAACAAAGTATACTTTATAAAAGCTTGTGCTTGTTCTAGAGCACAATTTCACTATAAGGTCAAGTCCAATAAATATAAATATTTAAAAATAGGGTACATTCTATGTAATTATTATTGAATCATTGTTTAATTGCGTATAGAATGCATATGTTCAACAAATTCGGTATTATATGCCATGCATATATAATATTGAAATTTCCCACTTCCTATGAAAATTACACTTTGAAGTAAATTTACCCCAAGAAATGGAGGCAACTTCAAGGGGAATTTTTTAGAGTGTGGTTCCCCTATGTAGTTTAATCCAGAAAAAAACTGTAGCTATCCCGATCGGGTCTTCATGAGGTCTTAATCAAGCTTCCCTAAGTAACTTATCCTTGAAATAAATTGGGGCTGACGTAATCGAGTACTCATAGGAACTTGATCGGGCTTTCCTAATTAGGGCTATCCTCAAATACACCTTATGAGATTTCTAGACTAAGTCGGGTAAATTTCCAATGTCGAGTTGTTTTGAAAATAAAAATCTTTTCTGTTTCACTTACATATTATTCTTTGTTTATACCTGTGATACAAACTATATAAACAACTGTATAACAACCAGGGCATTATAAACGAGCGTTATAGTCTATAGCGCCCGCTCGTTGTATCGTATACTTTGCAATCGGGTCCGGCGTTCTATTCATAGTAATTTGTTTGTAATAGTCAATGTTTGCGTACGAGTGTGTTGCAACACAACAAATAACGAGTATTTGCAACGTAGTTTCTGGGCGCGTGATCGGCGAATTCTTTTGTGCCGAATTCTGCAGAAATTTCTTAAATAAAATTAACTTATTCTTTAGATGACATGAGTGCTATACGAACTTTTTTTGTTTTCATGTTGGTAACAACAAAACATTTGAATTTAAATTGTCATATCTCTGTTTGACTTTTGTAGATTTAGTAAAAGTTGTTACCATCCGACAAACAAAAAAAATCCCTAGCTTTATAAATTACTAGGAGTCTAGCTCCTACGCTTAGTTAGTAGATTTAGTGCTAGAACAGGGTTGGTTCCGACCTCTCCTTGATTGTACTTGTTTTGGAGGACATATACGTCCTCACAATATGTATCAATATGTCAACATGTGTGTTAACCTTTTGTACCGTCTTTATTGTCTTTAGTATATAGTTGTTTTTTACAACTTGTGTTTAATTTCTTTCTACCTCTGACTACGTCCTCCAGCCACGAAAACCCCACGTGACAATCTCCTAAATTAAACAAAATATCGATTTCAGCAAAAACACGTCAATTTATTTTTCGATGGGGACATTTAAATACAGAATTGTCAAAATTTTGCATCTCACACCCTTATCCCAACTCCACCAACTTTTTGACCCCCCCCCCCCCATTGTGACAGATCATTTTAAAGGGAATGAAAAAGGCGAGGGGTCTCTCACTCCCAGAAATTATGTACACCTATTGCCGCTTTACGGCAATAACTGTCTTTATTCCCGTATTCTCACTTGTTATTCCCGTATTGCCGTTTTTATTCCTTTATTCTTGTCTGTATTGCTGTATTCCCGTCTCGATTTCTGTAATGCCGTATTTATTTTCGTATTGCCGTATTTATTTCTGTATTGCTGCATTAATTCTCCTATTGCCGTGTTTATTTACGTATTCCATGCATGATTTTAGCAGTGGGTGTATTTGAATGTAAGGTGTTTATTATTGGTTTTTTTGATAATTTTACAAAAGGTTGTAGCTCCACTAAGAAAAATGTAAACAAAATTCCTCACAAATAAAAAATGATCTGTAAAAAAGTAGTTTTTTATTCAATCATAATATATGTACATCACATTTTTAAGTGCTGTTAAAGTAAGTGCGAACCGAATACGTGAAACGAAGAACATATATATCAGATAGATCGACTCTAAGAAATACAAAAAAAGACACATTGAGATAAATAACAAAAATTTATTTGAAAAGTGAGAATCCCAATGCACGGCAGTAAATAAAATTCAAAAAAAATTCCAGAACTCCAGTAAAATTTACAGGACTATAAAATATAAATTCCGAATCTACTTTCTGAATGTCGTTTTCCTTGGGCTGTATGAAGTTTTCCAAATCTTCTTTCAAGAATTTTTCTTTATCAATATCCAAAATTCGTCCAATGTACCATCGGGTGTCGTAAAACATTACATAATATTTTTCTAATTTCAGCTTTATCTTTCATTATTTTTCTTGCATGTTTCCTTCCTCTAAGTCTGATTTTTCTGATTCAAAAAATTCTGATTCTGATGAAACTGAAATTACTTCAAGAGATTCGCTTGATTTCGGTGTAAGTGAACAATCGGTCTCGAGCGTATAGAAATGCATCGGTTACAAATAACTCTTTTAAAAATATAAATAATTAAAAACTCGCAAAACAAAAATAGCTGGAAAATCTACATCATAAAACTTTTAACTTGGAATTGCGCAGATCGGCCCAGTAGAACTCTCAAACGAAGCGTAACAAAAATAAGCCTTGTGTTTTAAATAGGTATAAAGTATTTTAAATTCATGGTATAAAAATCTAAAGAAAATAGAATATCAGAGCGGTCTTGGAAAACTCGTAAAGGAGAGCTATGGCGGCATGCAAGGGTTTGTCTATACATCAGATCAATTCGAATATTAAACACTCGATGATGGATGATGAAAGACTAGACTGCAAGGGCTGCAGCCACCGACATGCCCTAGCTATTCCTAGCATTTGTAATTAATTTATTGTAGCACTTTTAAATACTGCCCGCGTTTAAATACAGAAATTATGAGAATCTAGAGATCTTGTTTAACAAATTTCTTGAACACGTTTATTAGTATTTCAAAAACATGACTGATGAAAAATATGTGTTTGAAATTGGCAGTCAAATATTTCGTTACTGTACATTTTTATGCAAGTTGAAACTGTTACTTCAAACCAAAATTGTTTAGTTACAAGAATTATTAATAAACAAGTAGATGTTTATAGCATTTTGTTGCAAATACTATTTTATACATACGTTTATTGCAGTTTTTATAGTTATGTTCGTAGTGAACTAACTTAAAAATTAAATAGTGTCGTTTTAAATTTTCTATAACTTCACAATTTCAGAAAATAATTATTCTTATTCTCTTATCATTCATGTGGTAATCTTAGTACTATTTTATCTATTTTGAATTGATTTTTGTTTACTATTATAACCACTAAAATATAAAATTACAACTGCTAGAAACAGCTACAGCGCATATAGGCGACTTCAACACCTAGATGCTAGTAATAGAAATGGTTTGTCTATTAAGCGCAATTCCAAAGGTTTACACGCTGGGAACTAACAAGAGGGCGCTGCAAGTGGATGGCTTTTCTCGAAATAATTTTTTTAATTTTTGGATTTAAAAATTAAAAAATATAAAAAATACTAATGCACACAGTGGAAGCTTCACTGTAAAATAAGAATCACGTAAATCGGCCCAGTAGAACTCTCAAACGAACTGGAACAAAAAACAGCCTTGTGTTTTAAATCGACTGCAGTCCTTACAGTCTAGCCATAGCCATCATTGAGTGTTTAATATTCGTATTGTTCTGATGTATAGACAAACCCTTGCATGCCGCCATAGTTCTCCTATACGAGTTCTACAAGACCGATTTGCTAATTGTTTTTCATAAACTTTGACACGAAAATAATAATAAGAGTTGAAAGATTAATTATTATTTTCGTGAAAGTTATCACATTTGGTCCTCCAAATTTCAAAAAATACTAATTTTAAATACCACATATGGGGTATTGCTGAACTCAAAAAAATATATACTTTTCATTTCTAGCAAGAAAATAAGAGGGTTCCATTTAAAATCATCGGCCGTGATACAGTAGCAAACTAAAAAATTAAAATTGATGTCCATAAAATTCGCAGGAAAGAAAATAAAATTCACGTGGTAATACAGAAAATATGAATTTTATTCCATACTTTATTTACACACTGTATAGTATAAAGAAATCCTTTATTCAATTAGCCTTTTAAGGGTAAGTGTCATATCACGATTCTTAGAAACGGTGAATGATTTTCAATGTTCAAACAAAAAACAATTACTTGCCGTCATTATTTTTCCGCGCACACTACAACATATACTCACTTCTTCAGAAGACCACCTAGATTTTTAAACGCGTTTGAGATAAAACGCGTAATGGAAATCGAGAAGAATGGAGCGTGTTATTCCTAGTGCCGAGTTTATTTCTCAGTATTGCCACGTATTCCCCATTTATTGCCGCGTATTTTCTATTTATTGTCGCTTATTCCTGCGTATTCCCGTTTATTTCTGTTTATTGCCTCTTATTCCTTTGTATTCCCGTTTATTTCCCATATTGCCCAATATTGCTCATTATTTCCGACTCATAGCAATTTATTCCCGAGAAACTGTACACCTATTGCCGAGAGTGAGAAGGAAAAAGGAATCTTTGGAGCAAAATAATTGAAATCGGCCCATGGATTGCTGAGATACAGAGATAAGTCTTTTAACAACCCATTTTCAATATGATTTAAATTATTTCACATACAAACGTCTCACACGTTTCACATACCGACTGGTGCCAAATTGTGGCAGTTCAGTCATTTACTTACAGACAACTCAAGTATATTATTTTAAAAACTGATCTTGTTATTGAGATACCATCTTTTAGAGCCCCATCCTTCTGAAACTGTAACTGATCATCATTGACCATCATGTTTCCTCATGTTCCATTCATGTTTCATGTTCATGAAGTTGATTTTTTAATTCTTCAGTTATCAGTTATTAGTGGATCCTTTTTTAAACAAAGTAGGTCAATAATGACATTACCTAGAATTCCCTAGAGATCCCCCAGCTCGAAAGTCCATTGGGAACCTTTGAGAGTTATTAGAGAGACGAATTCGATAACACTACATAACATTCTAAGCTGCTATAAAAGAAGTGTTGGATGAAGAATGGAATAAAATCACAGCCGGAGAAAACCTAAATTAGTTTTAAATATAAAAAAACGTTAGAAGTAATTAAACAAAAAGGATATTCTACAAAATCCTGAAATTAAATTTTATACTTTCTTTCAACATTTATTTAGCATAATTTTCTACTCAGACTCGGACTTTTTTGTTATTTATAAGTTTAGTTAGGTTTTGTTTTAGTTTTTTTTAATATATAATAATTAATGTTTTAGTACCTCTAGAGTCATTCGTGAAATAATTTTCAATATTATTATAATTTCATTGATTATAAATAATCTGAATCTCTTGCAAGTGCAACTGATATACAAGAATTTTTTCGAGTTGTTATTGTACCAAAGTAGATTTACTAAATTACAATGGAGAAGATGGTTATATGTTTATGTAATGAGCAAAACGTGTTATTCCAATTATTAACGTTTTTAATAATAAATATTTCACTTTTTTCTCAAGTTGCTTTTGATTAAAAATGTTAAATTTCGAATATAAATATGAAATCTTTAGTCAAAAATGTAATTATTCCCTAAAACCATTTCTCACAATTAAAATGTTATTATGGACAATACGATGGGGGCCTCGAATATGGTAAATCGGTGCCTGGATATTATACAATAAATTATTAAAGAAACGTTTTAGTATGATCAGCCTTCATACATTGTTTCTGCTAATATGATTAATTGATTAATATGAACAAAAAACGCAAGTTAAATGCTCGGAGATATGTATACTTAAATAAATACTTATCGTACTCTGTCAACTCCTATTAGTATATATTGTATGTATGTAGTTATCAGTTGTGTATGCCTCCAATGACGTTGTCTTCTCATAAGAGTCCATAAGGAATGATGCGTATACCATATGTATGTATGTAAGTAGATGGATTGAGTGAAACCAAATAATTAATAACATCTTAAATAGTAAATATTGTGTTACTTTATTTATTCATTGTAGTTTTAATTGAAAGATACCATTAAATTTCTATAATAGCTTAATTTTTTCACAACGAAATTTTGTTATTCTTGCTTACATATAATGTGGGTTATTTACAAATTAAAGGTTTGTCAGTAAAAACATTCATTCTTAATCTTTGGAAGTGATAATGGTTTATGTAACAGCGTTTTATTAAGACAGTATGCCCCCAACAATGGCAATTTTTATCGTTAGAAAATAATATAATTATGATAATTATAAATAATAAAAATAATTAACAAGACGTAGAAAGTTAAATTATTCACATAATAGCATTTTATTGGATACAACAATCGTTGATTCGGCGATGGTCAGTAATAATAAGGTGATAGGTACTGCTGAGTTTGTATTGTTCTTCTTAAAATTATGAAGTCATCGTAAAATACTGCGCCTCTCTAGTTTTGACAGTATCACTTTACAAACTGTTGCTAAAACAAACAATTTGTGACAAAGCATTCTCAAATCGTGCTAAAATGTTTATGATTGTTTGGATTTAATCATAAAATGCAGAAGAAAACGTCTAATATAGCCTAATTACGCTTACAATTTTAATAGACATAAATATTAAACTTTATTTCATAACGAACAAAACTTTTCTGACAATGAGGTATTTAAAATGATTTCCTAAATTCATTCCTATACTATAATAAACAAACGAGCAGGACGCGCGAGGGCATTTGCATTGCAAAAGTATTTTGATTATTTTTAAAATACGTTTAAAGTGCCAAGGAAGAAATAAAAAATAATATATAATTTTTTTATAAGTAAATACGTAAATAGGCAGTCAATTGAAATAATTTCAGACAATTTGTGTATTTATTAGACATCTAATTAGATTTTAATAATGTATACCGATAATGGATATACGAATAAACGGGGTCATTTCATAATAATTAAGAATTTTGCTAATTTTTGAAACAAGCTTTTGGTCGGTCTACATTCCTCAGAAATTTAAACAGGTGTTTTTGAAATGTGATTATAAATTTATGTGTAAAACTATGTTTTAATATTTACATAAATTACCCAAATCATACATAATGCAAGTAACCAATTGTAAAGCTTTTAGTAACAAAATTTTAGTTTCATTTTAATTTGTTGATCTTATGAAAAATCTATTTTTTAATAAATTTGAAAGCCCATGGTCAAGTGTATACAATAGAACAACTTCTTGAAGATGCACATAGGTAGGTTTCGCCTCTACGCTGTGTTGCCGCTAATATGAACAAAAAATGCATGTTAAATGTAGGGAGGTGTATAATGCTGTAACTTAAGTTAAGACGTATCTCGTATACAGCGAAGGCGCCGCCTAGAGTATAACACGATGTACTAAAATGTATCTATGACTGGGTGAATAGGTATTTTTCGACTCCGACCTAAAATTTGGGAAACGGCATAATAAATGATTTCCAACATTTTAAACTACATATACACGGGGATTCGTTTTCGCCTCCGTTTTTTCCACTTCGCCTCCAAAATCGGAGGCGATCGCTATGAACAGACATATATTCGGAGGCGTATCAGTGCTTTCTGCATGTATATATATATATATATATATATATATATATATATATATATATATATATATATATATATATATATATATATATTACATTTTAAGTTTCCGCGGATATTATATGATACTTTACCACTTTTCCGGGTTTCACTCCGCGTATTCACTATTCGGCTCCTAGAGGAACCAGACAATAGTTGACGACGTTTCGGCAAGATCACACTTGCCATCTTCAGGTCACTTCTAACTTCCTTCTGCTTCGCGTGGTTACACGATGTAGACTGTAGACTAGTCTACATCGTGTAACCACGCGAAGCAGAAGGAAGTTAGAAGTGACCTGAAGATGGCAAGTGTGATCTTGCCGAAACGTCGTCAACCATTGTCTGGTTCCTCTAGGAGCCGAATAGTGAATACGCGGAGTGAAACCCGGAAAAGTGGTAAAGTATCATATATATATATATATATATATATATATATATATATATATATATATATATATATATATATATATATATATATATATTGATGCCTGTTAAGCTGTCACCTCCGTCATACAGAGGAGACGGCCTGACTTCCGGGTATTCCCGTGGATATATTGCTAAAAATTTGTTATATTTGTGATGAGGGGAACTTCTAGAATCCGAATCTCAAGAAAGGGGAAATTATTTCCCTTGTTTTATTTTGTCATATATAGAGTATACAGAAGATACGAACCGACCTCCAAAATTTATATATAAGAAGATACTTATAGTTCGCTGTTACCTCCAGCAGCGCTGCCAAGTGTTCGGAGGTCAGAAGATACCACCGTTATGTGCAGTTATATATACAGAGCGTTGACTCCACATTCCATAGATGCACATTTCATAAAAAGGTTCTCTTGTGGGTCTCCAGATGTTGAAATCGGGTGGTTTAAATTGCTCGCCGAGGGCATTTTAGTGGCCAGATAACAAAAGAAAACAAGCGAGCATTCTCGATTTACTTATTTTTTATTTTTTGAGTTATAGGAAATTGTCGTTTTGGTATTTCTTATGAATTGTTATTAAAGATATTAAAAAGCAGTTTCGACACTATTAAAGCGTCTTTATGAGTAGCACTGACTAGTTGAATAAGGCTTTTCTAATTATAATCATTGATTTCTGGTTTACTTCATAAAGTTGTATTTTTTAAATGAAAACTTTAGTAATTTGATTAGAAATACTTAGATCGGTGATATATTAGAAAGAAATTTCTTTCTATAATGAATTGAAAATATAACAAAACCAGAAAAAGGGAATTCTTTTGTTATTGTCAATAAAAGTCAATAAGAACGCAACCAGTACCAATATTGCGTATAATTAGTATAGCACATTTTTGAAATTTAGATGTATTAGACATAAATCAGTTATGTAACGTAGATTTGTATAAATATGATATTCTATAAAGTTTCTTTTAATCTCGGGAATAACGGTTAAATTGAATATGCTTTTATCCAGATTCCATTTCGATTGAAATAAAGGCAGATACTCTTTTAATTTTTACTAAACTCGATAAGAGTTTAATATAAACAAATTAAATATTGTGTTTTTTACAACAAATGCTTGTTGTTTCCGAAGTCACGCACGTATCATGTAGGACCATTGAATTTCCCGTGATTTGATTAACAAAAAGAGTTACCAACTTTATTAACATTAAAACAAATCGAAACACAACAAATTAATCAACATTTTTATAGAATTTTTGCTTAAGACATTTTTTCCAGCATTTGTTGATCTAACGAAATACAGAATACGTATGTTACACTGTTATACATGTATCTACCTCTTGTAAATTTATGTTTTAATTTATGTTTTAAATAAAGCACTTACTAACGACAAAACATGTACGTTTTATGGACCGTGTACTTTAAGTCCACATTAAAGACAGGTTTAACTTAATGTAGTCTTTTTTGATAACATTGTATAAACCATAGATAAATAGTAGGTATATTGCTTTATCAGAATTAAAAGTGGTAGTTTATTTGACGCTTAATTATGTTAGCAATCGCGGCTCTCCATTTAAAACAAAATACCACTATAAGCTTTTGTTTGAAACAATGTTTATCAACCTTGGCACAACCTTAATATCCGAAAATGGCCCACTGCTAGACTAAAGTAGGGATGATAATTTGATACCAAGCTTGGTCTCAGACATGGAAAGATCAGAGTTACCCAATATTGGTTGTTATTGGCTAAAACCAATACGTTATGCAATGTTTTGGACAATAAATGACACCGATATCGCAATAAAACTAAAGTTAGTCTTGGACCGATCTTGAATGTTAATGTAGTACCAAGGCTGGTAATTGAGAAACAAAGCAACTATTACACAATCCTTTTCCTTTAATGAATGCTACTGCAAACAAGCAACGAAGTCTACCATTACTGTTTCGCCGTAACTGAATGCAAAGTCAATTTTTGTGTTGGATATAAAATGTTCATTAACAAAATAAATACGAAGAAATCGAAAATTCGTATAAATGATTAATGTCTTAGACTCTCAACACATATTGAGACCGTACAAACCTAACACTTTCATAGTGTACGTCTTCTTGTGCAAATATATATGTACAATCGGTAAGTCAATATAGTTTACACTTTAGTCTTGCCAGTGTAAGTTTAAGTTCATAAAAATTCAGTAGGTTAGCAACCACTAATCCATCTTTACAATAAACCACATTTACAGAAATTTAGCAAAATATAATATGAATATTGACCCAACCTTAGCCGAAGGGTAAGAAACCAAGATTTTGAATTTTGAAGATTGCTAAAACTGAAGTTAGTTTAGCGAACCTAAGATTCAAAGTTGGCTAAGGTTTTGGGTGATAAGTATGTAACCGGCACTTGATATGTAGAGATTGACTAAAGGTAAGTACTCACAGCAGCGGATCCGCAGGCGGATGTCATACGATTGGTCGGTTTGAGTCAAATCGACTCAATCCGACCAATCGTATGACATCCGCCTGCGGATCCGCTGCTGTGAGTACTTAGCTTTAGACTAGCTAAAGCAAATTAGCGAAATAGTATCTGATATTTGACTTCAGTATATTCTATGGGTAACTGGCATTGATCTAACGGGTGAAAATTGGCTGAAGCTTGGGCAAGTTGCAAGAAACCCTGATTCGGTTTCTGAACATTGGCTCCGACTTGTACAACGTTTAGTGAACCGAAAATTAGTATCAGGTTGTTGATTAACCCTCGAGTGACAATTAAACAACCGAGACTCAGAATCTGAAAATTGCTTGAAACGTGGGTGAAAATCGGTGCGTCCAACACACCGCTGGAAATATAGCGCTGCAGCAGTTTTCACAGCCGTCTTAGATTTAACAATCACCCAAGCAATAATATTGTTTGAAGTACATCATCATTTTATACATATAAAACGCTTAAAAATAAATACATATTAAACATGAGTTAGAGAACCAAGATTCGATATCTGAAAATTCGCCTACACTTGGATCAATGTCGAGAAAACGACATTTGACTGTCCAGTATTCAGCCACGCTGGGGTTTATTCAAAGACCTTTGTTTTAATTTTTTTTCTTCTAATAAAAAATTGTTGGTATTGCTAGGCTAAACTTCTAACCATAGAGAGGAGGCACTTTTACCCTAGTGGAAAAAAATAGTATGTTTTATTTGGATTTAAAGTGACTTTGTTTGTTGCTATTTACGAGCGATAAATAACTCCGCCTAAATAATAAATAAATAATAATCTTATCATGTGAACAACTCCGCTATAGGGTAAATACAAGTATTTTACTTAATTGGGCTCGATTCCTATAAGGAATCTAAATAGAATGACTTTAGGAGAGTTCACGCATCCTAGCTGCGATGTGCAAACGGGTTTTCCAAATCAACTATGTAAATTGTTTGACAATTACTTTAATTGTAATCATAATTCATCAATCCTAAATCCAAATATAAAATGCAGGGAAACAAGATTTGGCGATGAAGATTTTTCACCTATCTCTGCAAATGAGACTTGTTTCCAACTCTTCTTATTTCATTATGTCGAGCTGTTAACAAGTGTCCAGTCCTCATACTAAGGTCTTCCTTGATCAGTGGCGACATAGATCTGGAGCTCATGTCCATTTCCTTCGCCAACAAACGAATAGGATAGGATGTTAGTATAGGATTTTTTTTACGAATAGAATGTTATAAAAAGAAACATTTTTGATTTATAGTTATTTATGTTATAAATCCGGCAATGAAACTTTACAGAACGAGTTTGATCTCTGAAGGAAGGCAGAAGTCGCGTCTGAAATCTTGAAACGATAACTAAGGAGAATCATTTACAGGACCTATAACGTTTTTTTTCATGTGTTGCAATTTTTTCTCTTTGAACGAAAGTTCATTCATCCCCTGCTTTATAATAATCTAGTCATTCTATATAGTAGAGTAAATTTTTGCAAAAAACATGCCTAAGTTCTTATTTTTTACTATCTAAAGATAGAGACTTGAAATCTTCTGTAATGCCTTGTCCAGTACTGGACCAGTATAAAATGTACTATGTTTAAAATGGTGGCACGCCCCCCCTAGAGGTTGAGACCCCCATTTTGTACCCTTAATTTAATAACGCAACCAAATTGAGCGAAATTTATGTTGGGAGGGTTCTTGGAGCCACTGATTATGAATCCAATGAGAAAATTGAAAAATTCAAAATGGCGGTCCTAAAATAACGGCCTTTGAGATTCAGAATGCGATTTACGCAGTTTCTATTGATTTTAGAGAAAAATTCATGTGATTTTGCAAAGGAATACACTATCTCGATTACCTTATTATGTAACCCCTTTGCTCTGCCCTAGTAGTAAAGTCAATTTTTGCATAAGTTCCTATTTTTTACTATCTAAAGATAGAGACTTGAGATCTTTTCTAATGCCTTCAGTACTGAACCAATATAAAATGTAATATGTTTAAAATGGCGGTTTTACCCCTCGGGGGTTGAAACCCCCATTTTACACTCCCAATTTAATAACTCGGGAAGTTTTCCATTAACTTGAGTGAAATTCATGTTGGGGGGGGTTTTGGTGTTCCTGATTATGAGTCCAATGAGAAAATTAAGAAATACAAAATGGCGAACTCAAAATGGCGGTATTTGAGATTGAAAATGCGATTTACGCCCGTTTCTATTGATTTTAGAGAAAAATCCAAAGAGTCAAAAAGTGTTTAGAATGTAATCTTGCATAGGAATACACTATTTTGGTTACCTTATTATGTAACCGCCTTCAATCAACCCTAGTGGGCATCTCAGTAGGGGAGAGTGAAGGGGTTACATAATAAGGTAACCGGAATTATGTATTCCTATGCAGAATCACATTCTAAACACTTTCTGGCTTTTCTCATTTTTCTCTAAAATCAATAGGACCGGCGTAAATCGCATTTTTAATCTAAAGTACCGCCATTTTGAATTTTGTGATTTTCTTATTTGATCCATAATCAGCGACCTCACAGCTCCCTCAAACATAGTTTTTGCTCAACTTGGTTGAAAACTTCCCGAGTTGTTAAATTGGGAGCTTAAAATGGGGATTTCAACACGCCGAGGGGGTGTGTCCCTATCTTAAACATATTACATTTGATATTGGTCTAGTACTGAAGGCATTACAAAAGATTTCAAGTCTCTATCTTTAGATAGTAAAAAATAAGAACTTAATGCAGAAATTGACTCTACTACTAGGGCAGAGCGAAGGGGTTACATAATAAGGTAACCAAAATAGCGTAGTCCTTTGCAAAATCACATTATAAACACTTTTTGATTCTTTGAATTTCTCTCTAGAATCAATAGAAATGGCGTACATCGCATTCTCAATATCAAAGGCCGTTATTTTAGAGCCGCCATTTTGGGTCTGCTATTTGAATTTTTTAATTTTTTCATTGGATTCATAATCAGCGACCCCAAGAACACTCCCAACACAAGTTTGCTCAATTTGGTTGCGTTATTAAATCAGGGGTACAAAATGGGGGTTTCAACCATCAGGGGGGCGTGCCCCCATATTAAACATATTACATTTTATATTGGTCCAGTACTAAAGGCATTAGAAAAGATTTCAAGTCTCTATCTTTAGATAGTAAAAAATAAGAACTTAATGCAAAAATTGACTATACTAATAATAAAAATACGACACTTTATGTTAAACTGACGTTTGTTTAAGCCTTTCAGTACGTAAAGCTTCATGTCAAGATTATGACGTAAGGTTTTATTTTCCGCTACAATATGGAATTTAATAGAAAATATGTTTTAGTCGTAATTATGTAAAAATATAAACAGTTAATATTTTTTATTTCATTTCGTATTTCAAACAATTCTTTATATACCACAATTAGTAATATAAAGTATATCTTGATCTCCGTTGTCAATGATACCGGAGTTCAAGACGTTCTTGATCTCCGTTGTTGTTGGCAACGTAAATAATTTGATGTTGCATTATAGCCACATGCATGCATGCATGCTGCTTTTTATCTCCTTAGTTACGAGTATGATGACACAGACAAGGCAACTTGCTTCTTTATACAATAAATTCGGATGGATTTTAAAAGGGAGAAATTAGGATTGAAATACGAAATAAAATAAAACAACTTATGCAATACGGAGATCAAGCTTCTTTAAATCCTCGAAGATGTTATAACGCCTCGGCTGGCGCCTCGGCATTATACATCTTCTTGGATTTAAAATATCGCTTGATCTCCTAATTACATAATATATATTACAAAATGAGTATTTCAGACTTATTCTTTCCTTCATCAAATGTAAACATAGTTAGAATGTCAATGAAAACTTTATTAACCGGGTAATTTGGTGAAATTTGCAAACTACATACCAAATGTTACATTATTTTGCTTAGTAAAATTATTTTTCTTTGAAAATTTATTAATTGTAATACTAAATCTTTTAAATCTTTCTTTGTGGATGCGAGAATGAATATATCATATGTCATATGACAATTCCTAAAATAATAATCAAATAATAATAATCCAGTAAATCCGAAATGATCATTTTGGAAAAAGATGAATTTTTTATTTATACATAATTACGGCTAAAACGTAATTTCCTATTTAATTTTTTTCATATCTCAAAGAAAGTCGTCTTCAATTCAAAACTTTTAAAATGAAATAGAAATTATTATTTTATTGTTCTTAAGTATCATTAACTATTTAAAAATGACGTACAATTCAAGAGATCCCTTAAATTTTCTGAGCAGTTTACAAATATTTATTTAAATGCTGCTACTATACCCAAAAAGTGTCTGTAAAAATTCAGGTAGCGTGAAATGGCCGAAACTACGCCAGGGGTACTGGTTTCGATAGAATTCTATATACCTGAGTGGTTTAGGTCTTGTACACAACGTTGCCAATGTGTGGAGCCTGCAACGTACCGTACATGATACAAAAAACAACATATACAGGCGGAGGTGACATCGTATTGGCAATTATACAACTAACAGCGACGGCAACGCCAGCGATCTACAGCTGAACTAAAAATTTATTTTGTGAGTATAAGTATGACGTTATCACCTCCAGACAAAAATTTGAATTTAGGCTTCTAACACCATCTATATGCTTATACAGTCGAAAACAGGGCAAAACGTGGTGACCTCCGAAAACGGAGGTCACAACGTTATATATGAGGTGATAACGTATGCTGGGTATCTACTTTGGAGGTGACAAGGTACCCTTTATCAATATATATATATATATATATATATATATATATATATATATATATATATATATATATATATATATATATAATACTAATACTAATGTGTAATTATAGTTAGGTTAGTATTGATAATAACAATAATAGCTATGTTAAAGGTGATCTGCTTTGGACCAGGGGACTTGAAGTTGCGTTAAAAGTTACATTGTCGGGTTCTTTAAGGGGTGACGTTAGTTGATACATTTTGGTGGCAAATAATCGTTTGTAGTATACAAAGAAGATAAGGCTTATTGTTATGATAGTCATGATCAGCGTGAGAATTAAAGGGCCATAATGTAATGGAGTATATCTGATAGGAGTGATACGTTCGAGTGTAGACATGTCCTTTGTTAATTTCGCTTGATTCTGGATTAATTGATGAACATTGATAGGTGATAGGTCAATTTTTGTAATTTCGGGTACATGGACTGAATTGGGTTGCAATTTTCCGATGGATGCCATAGCGATTTGTTTCTCTTCTAGGGAAGATGATTGAAATGTAGCCAAAAGTTCGTTTTGATTGATTAGAACGGAACAGCCACTGGTAAGATGGAGTAATATTGATCCAGTAATGGTCTTTCGTGTTATAGAGTCGATACATCTGCTATCGATGATCGTTTTATTAGGGGAACTAATGATCCAGGTGGATCGATTTATTTTTATTACTTTTGTCGTATGCAATTCAAATATGACAGGTTGACAGTTTTGAGCTTCCTTGAATAGTGGCGTCTGTCAGTCGGGCGGGGGTGTCAGTTTTTTAAGCGCTCCTGAGATTACTCTCCCCCCCGTTTTCGAGGATGCTGAGCACGATGGCGTAGGGCAAAATTTTTTTTGACCGGTCCCACCCCCTCAAATGGCTAAAAACACCCCCATTGGGGGTGAAACGCAAAGGAGCGCGATTGCGGCAATTTGCTCGCGTCTACCTCCATTTTCGAGGATGCTGGGAACGATGCCGGCCCTCCCAAGCATCCTCGATCGCAAACCACCTTCTCAAATGGCTAAAAACACCCCCATTGGGGGTGAAACGCAAAGGAGCGCGATTGCCGCAATTTTCTCGCGTCTACCTCCATTTTCGAGGATGCTGGGAACGATGCCGGCCCTCCCAAGCATCCTCGATCGCAAACCACCCCCTCAAATGGCTAAAACCACCCCCTACGGGGGTGCAACGCGATGGAGCCCGATTTCGCACAATCTCTCGCGAGAGATTCTTTAGGAGAATTTTTATTCTCCTAAACTCATATATATGTGGATTTCGGGGTCAGTTATATTTATAAGAGATCGTGCCGAGTCATTTTTAGTTAAACTCTGCTGAGAGGGGGGCTGGGAATGATTAAATAATTATACACCAAACCGTGCATTCAAACAAAAATTTTATTCAAAAAATGCCGCGCCTATACCGCTGCAGAATAATCATCTCGACGCGCAGCTTTCACGCATCTGTCAGAGCCGCCAACTGCAGCAGCGCCTGGACCGGTGGAAAGAGTAATCTCGGCGCTAATTTTAATCAAAAAATTTAAGTTTGTGGTGTTAACATTTGTGTTAATAGTAAAAAACTATCTATCATTTGCTTATATAGGCCTTCCAAAGTTCAAGCAACCACTCAGGATTATATAAATCTTTTTAGCCAGTTTCAATATGACTGTATTATTGGTGGTGATTTTAATGCTCACCATGGTATATGGGGCTCGTCAGTATGCTCAAATGATGGTAACTTACTAGTAGAAGCGTTAGATGGGTCTGCTACTAGGATAACTCCTCCAGGTCAACTTAAATCTGCGGTGGATCTTACTATTCTATCTTCAAGGCTTTGCTCCTCGTTTAGTTGGTCTGTATTTCCGGATACATATGGATCTGATCATCTCCCGATCAAGATTGTTCTTAATTAACTTCAAACACAAAATATTCTTATTACTCCGTTGTCCAAATGGTCAATGAACAATGTAAATTGGGATTTATATCATGACACTAATGCAATGATTTTATTCTTAAAGGACAAGATCACACATGCAGCAAATAAATCTTGTAAAGTACTGCAACCATTTTCAACTAAATCCGCCAAATCTCCACCATGGTGGGATGACGAATGTTTATCTGTAGTCAACTCTAGGAAAAATGCTTTTAAGGCTTATAAACGTAACCTAATAGATAATTTTATTGAATATAAAAGTCTGAATGCTATATGCAGGCGAACCTTTCAATTGAAAGCAAAAACAAGTTGGGCAAAATTCTGTACCAGTCTAAGTAGGCAAACTCATCCTACAGACATTTGGAAAAGAGTTAATAAAATCCAAAATCTCCAAAAACCCTATCCGCATGACGAAACTCTTGTACAAGATTTGTTCCATAAAATTGCACCTAATTATGTCCCTTAATTAATAGACTTCTCCGGTAATGACAAAGAGCAACATTTTCTGTTAACTCCAGTTACTATTAATGAACTTAAAGCTAATATTAAAACATACAAAAAATCTTCCCCAGGACTTGATGGTGTTAATTACCTTATGATGGCAAACTTACCAAATGTTGCTTTACAATTTCTGTGCAAGATATATAATAATATATTGATTAAAGATGACAACTGTGATTCACTAAAACAATGTTTAATTGTCCCTATTCCCAAGCAAAATGACCTTAACGTTTTAAGACCCATTTCTCTCATGTCTTGCATGTTAAAAACTTTGGAGCGGATTATGAAAACTAGATTGGAATGGTGGTTTGAGAGAAATAATGTCTTCCCCAATTCACAATTTGGTTTTCGCAGAGAGCACCATAGACTGTGTTTCCCACCTAACAACTGATATCCAGCTTACGTTCTCAAAAAACAACTATCTTGCAGCTCTTTTTGTAGACATCTCGGGTGCTTATGACAATGTTGTTTTAAGTCTACTTTTTGAAAAATTAATCCGAGTGGGGGTGCCAGCAAAATGTGCACATGTTTTGGTAAATTTATTTACAAACAGACAAGTTTTTATACGCTACAATTATCAAATAATTGGCCCAAGAACGGTTCATAAAGGCTTGCCACAAGGCTCTGTCTTTAGTCCATTATTGTTTAATGTATATACTTTGGATCTACATACATTAGTTATTGAATGTGATATCTTACAATATGCAGATGACTTTTGTTTTTACATCACGATACATTTGAACAATGTATAGAAGCCCTTAAAATTATTATGAACCAATGTAAAAAATACTTCTATGATCAATGTCTTGAAATATCCCTCACAAAATCTGCTGTTACATTTTTTACCCGTCACCGCTTACCAGAAATCCCCAGCCTGCAGCTGTCGAATGTTAATATTCCCGTTCACAAAAACTTTGCCTACTTAGGTATAACTTTAGATTCCAAATTAACCTGGGACAAACACATAAACAACTGTTTGGTTAAATGTGAAAAAGGCCTTAACATTCTGAAAGCTGTTAATCGTTATCACTGGGGCGCTGACCCCAAAATTAATCTTTTATTTTACAGGGCTTACACAAGATCCATCCTCGATTATGGTTGTTTTTTGTATGGTTCAGCCACTAAATCTCGCCTAATTAAATTAGATAGGATTCAATTCAAGGCCTTACGAATAGTCTTGGGAGCTCTGAAATCTACACCTACTGCTATTCTTTTAGCTGAGTGCAACGAACCTCCATTGCATCTGAGACGAATATATCTGGCTGAGAAATTTGCCCTTAAATGTCAAGCCAATAGCCAAAATTTACTTTTGCGGAAGTTATCAAATATATCAATTTTTAACTTGACGCATAAATGGTGGCAGAATAGAAATTCTCCTACGTTAGCTATTGCATTTCCTAATACATCATATTATTCCATTAATATAGATGGAATACTTTTTTTAATTACTCGTTTAACATCTCTTTCCTTCAATGTAGTGTTTCTATTCCTACATATAACATACCATCTGGTTGCTCCACATTGATTCAAGAACAACTTGCGAATTTTAATAACCCTTGTAAAATACACACAGATGGCTCCATATCTGATTTGGGTGTCGGGTGTGCAGTCTATATTCAAAATATACAAGAATCTTTAAAGTTTAAATTAAACTCAAACTGTTCAATATTTACTGCAGAATTACTAGCTATAAACAAAGCTCTTGATTGGGTCATCGACAATATGATGAATTACAAAGAGTTTGTGATCATGTCTGATTCTCAGGCTGTACTGTTAGCCTTGCAAAATTCCTCAAAACATATATACAGTAATAGTATAATTGTTAACATCCTAGAAAAACAAATACAGTTAAAAGTTATGGATAAAATTATTTCGTTCATATGGGTTGAAGGACATTCTCAAATTCATGGTAATGAACAAGTTGACAAACTTGCCAAAGATGCAGTTTTGTCAGGGATAGAACTCAATTTGTTGCCGAGGAGTGATGTAGTCCCACTTAGGAAGGAGAGTTTGAGGCACAATTTGGAACAGAATGGCTTTATTTCTGTAATAGTAGTAATAATCCATATTGTAAAATACATCCTTCTCTCCCTTCTACACCTCTTTCTGAGCGAAGTCATCCAACTAGGAAAATCAATACGATGTATGTCAGATGCCTTTTTGGACACGCAACTGTCAGGTCATATCTATACAAAATTAAATATAGTGATACGGAGTTTTGTGACTGTGATGGAAGCCTTGACGACATAAATCACTGGTTATTTCGTTGTCATTATAATAAAGAGGCTACAAACTATATGCTGAATGCTCTTTCTGACAAACATATCTCACTCCCTTAAAATCAAGTATCCTTATTTTACCTTTGTCGTCGAAATGTGACTGTAAGATCTATAGTATGGGAATTTCTCAAGCGCACCAAGCGAAAAATTTAGAAAAATTCCAGATAATTTCGCCCTCTTCTCTCATACCCTCAATCTAATTACAACTTAAGTAAAATGTATGTGAGTTGTGTGAATGACAAAGCGGATGTGGTCAAGCACTGAAATGCCTATTGTTTTTCCACATGTATAATTTTCCCTCTAATCCGTTGCCTGCCTTGTTTGTGTACTGAAGTCGCTACGATAGGCACCTTATCGTGAAGGGTGTCTTGTGTTATTTCCCTAATGTTATTTGTCGGCTAGGGTATTGTAAGGTGTATGACTGCAGTTTTTTAAAGCAATTTAACTTATGAAAAATGTACATTAAATTACTTTTCGTGGCTAAATGAGTCTATATACTCAAAGCCAAAAAAGAAAAAAAAAATACTTTTTATGTAATAATTCTCTTATATCTGATTGTAAAATACGATAAAAGAATTATGTCATTTAAACAATTTTTATTCACATTATTGGACGCCGATTTCATCTAAATGCAAAGCTTTAAACGCCACAATCAAAATATAAATTCATTTCCGGTTCTGAAAGTACCCATCATTAAAATTCATTTTATAGTTCCCTATAAATTAATGTTTCAAAAATCGCATTTTGTGTTATTGGCGGCTATTAGAGTGCCTTAATAATTAATTCTACCTTAAAAACGTTTAGAGATATTAAAACAAAATCCAATTCAGGTTTACCAGTTTACTGAAACGCCTATGGAAAAATTAATGGAGAGAACTTAAAGCCCGTTCATTTCCTTTGAAAACCGTTAGTAAAAACTCATTTCAATGATTAATAAAATGAAAAGGGTGCAAGAAAAAGAATGAAAGACGATGACTACCAGATTTCTAATTATTATTATTAGAACGGGCGCTATCTGTATTTTCACAATAATTGTTATGTTCTGTTTTAAACAAAAACTAATAATCAGTTTATAAAAGTCTGATCTAAATAGCTTACACAATATTATTTCAAAAGCTTTAATGGAAAATTATAAGCTGAATATTTACCATTAAATGTAATATGTCACTAGATAGGGAATTTAATAATCTATCAGTTTATCTCATTAGTTTTAGGATTAGTTAAAACTAAAATAAACAATAATTTAGTTATGTTATAAATAAAATGTCAGAGTTCTTCTGTTTCATGCAGAATTTCCAATAGAGTTTAATGGTTTCCCAGAAAGGGATACAAACCCGGCCATTTTTGTAACAAACTCTCTTTCAATTTACGTCTTTAGAAAAGTGCACACCTGTTGCACGTTGAATTGCGCAAACGTTGAAGTGTTTAAATATTTAACAGAGTTCTCTGAATTCAAGGGATTTTCTTTTAATAACAAGTGCATTAAATTTATTCAGGTGACAATTTACTTAGAAATGGGATTATTTTTATTTGATAATAGATTTATCAAATTTTAGTTACGATTGGATTTTGTAAATGGATATGAACTATAATTATAAAATTAATTGACTTACCACGATTAGACAAACAACTGGATTTGGAATTAATTTTATTAAAATTATTAATATGGTGAATGAATTCAATTTACTGTTCAACCGAATGAAAGCGACTTGTATTTTATAACAATACAAATGGCAAACTGATGGCCCCAGACATTTAAATATTTAAACGTGAGTTTAACAATAGTTATAATTATAGTACGTAAGAATTATGTCGATGCCAGAAGTACTAATCCTAAGATAAAGAGAATTAGACTGTTTTGGGATTGCTATTTCATAGAATTTTGGTATCCAAGTTTAAATTTCTTTTTCATTTTATTTTGTTTTTTTGTGTTAAGTTTATTAAATAAATTTGTGTTGTATAAAAAAATGTTTTATATGTGTTGCATATTACTGTGTTCCTAAATGTATGTAATTACTTAGTGCCCTATTGAAGCGACTCGCCTGAGAGTCTCAATTTATGGAGAGTTAGACTATTCATATCAATTTTATTTAACCGGAGCAATTTTTTTAATTTAAGGTAAGAGAGTAGTGAGTTGTATGTTGTATGCATCTGCATTACCACCGCCGCGCCGTCTGTGTGTTTCTTTTACCCTTCTATATCGAAACAATATGCATTTTTAATTATAAAACTATAATTTTTAAAGCTGTACTTTTACAAATCACGTTATTTTCAAATGCTTAGCGGAAATTGGACAGTTTCGTTGCTGCTACTGAAACGAAATTGCTCAAACATGCATAAATCACATAATTTTTTGCTTTAGAGCGAAAAATATTTATAAATGATAATAATAAATGTTATCATTTTTTGACAACTGTAGAAAAAATAATTTTGTCCACTACTAGGTTATAATATACTCATTATAGTTTCTTTAATTATAATTATTGTAACGAATGGGAAAACCCCTACGACAACGAACAAGTCAGAAGGTTCCCGGTCCATCTACAATGTTCGCATATATTTATGACGCATCGGCCACTAGACGAGGTACAATACACTAGTATAATCCACCGTTTTCTAGAAAGATTATAGGGGATATATAGAATCGCCGCCGCGCACGAAGGAGGCAATTATTGTTCAACCGGCGATTTGAATAAATGTGTTTAATAAATTAATAGTCAAATATCAGTAAATAAATAAATGTTATAAATGAATGTTGTTGTATTAAAAATAAATAGTCCTTAAGTAGGTTTATAAATATCTACCATTTAAGTTAGTTAAACAGTTTATAATTATAGTGTTTGTAATTAGTGTATGTAAATAAAATTTCTTTTGCTAATAGACGATTAAACAGCATTTTTGGTGTTATTTTAAAACTAACGTTACATTATATATATTGCTGTGGATTTTAGTGTCAAAATTTAGGAAATTTTGAAAAATTTTGTAAAATTTTAAAATCTTTGTTGAAAACTAACACTTTAGAAATATTTTATCAACTTTTCCAGTTAAAAATAAATTTAAGTTGGTTACTGGAGTTAACATTTGTTAATTATCCAAGCGAAGTGCGACCTCATTATAACTATATGCGAGCTAAACGCCTCGAGCGGGGCGCCCACGATTGTAGCCGCTATCAAACCCACGGCCACGTGTGTGCATAGCAAGCATCTGGAGTACGCAGAACTCTATAAAGAAGTCACGTAGACCACAGCAGCTGCAGTACGCAGAACTCAATAAGGAAGTCACGTAGGCCACAAGCAGCTGCAGTACTCAGAACGTTAATAAGGAAGTCACGTAGGTACACGGCCACAATTTCACACCCACAAAAGGAGTATATAAAGACCAGCACTATATGGGACAGTTCAGTCTGAGTTACGACGAAGCTTGAAAGATAGAAACTGTCTATCAGGATAGATGTTTACCTTCTTTCAAGCAGTACTCCCAGCTTTAAGTTAAAATTGTATAATAGTATTTAAGTGATTATGCAAGTGCATACTGTGTAAATTCACGACGAATAAATATCTTATTGTACTTAACTGTAAACTGTGTTCATTTTGTAACTTGGGCTCCGTCTTTTGCGTTTTTAAAATAAAGTACCGTTTTTAAAAACGCCCTTCTTCGTCAAGAAACGTTAATTCTGGTGTGTCATTGATTATACAATCAATGGGTATACTTTTTAATAAGGTTAAATAATCCATATTTCTTTATTTACTAGGTTGTAATACCTGCTACGCGGGTATAAAGTTTTGTTTATACAGTACCAAAAAACTTTAGGAAACATCTAAAAATGACTTTAGAATATTTTAGAAACCATAAAACGTAAATAAAAAAAGCAGAAAATAACGTCCCAGCCAGGGTTCGAACCCCCAGGGTTCGAAACCCCAATAGAGTCACGCCAAGAAAGAAAGAATATAGAGAATCAACGTATATATTTCTTGGATTATCAAACAGTTTACTCACGAAACACTTAAGTATACGTAACATCCAGTTGTGCGCAAGTTATTGTTATGAAGTGATCTAGTTATGATTAATTTTCAAATGAGTGATATCGACGGGGTATGTGATTCTCTTAAGGTTTTTTGTTAATGTAAATAGATCGTTATTATTGCGTAAAAGTATTGTGTAATTAGTCTGTAATAGTGTCACAAACGGAAATATTTATACTTAAATATTTTATTCAATACTCAACATCTCTTCCGTTTGTGTAACATAAAGCATGCAAGGCCACATTCAGTTGCCTACGCTAGTTCAGCAGCTGCCGTCTCGCGACCGGCATGTGCAAGGTCTTCTTAGAAGCGCGCTCGCTTCGCCCACCATTGCATCCGTTGGCATGCAATATCTACGCCTACTTCCTCCGTCGAGGCGAGGCATCCCACACGATGTGCCTGCAGGTGTGCATTCCTTCCAGTGAATTCACGAACACTTCCGCCCAGCTGCAGCTTCGTACCAGGCACAGGCAGCGCGCATGCAATGAACCCACAAACTTACCGAGAACTTCTGCCTACGGATTCCAACTACGATACGATTTACTTCCTCGTTCGGCAGTATATAACCAGCTTGCTTGAGCTATTCAAACCAGTCAGTTTCCATGACTCCGACACTACATCTACAAGCAAGCTGGTGAGTACTCTTTTAATTATATAAATGCTTAGTGCTTAAATTGAGTGGGCGGCGCTTAATCGCCCACTCTATGCAGAATTATGGGGAGTTGTGTCCAGGCTTCCCGGCTTAGTTACCAGGAGGTTATCTCCTACATGCTTAGTCTGTAGATCTAGTGCTGTGACAGGGTTGGTTCCCACCTTCCCTGTATTGTAGTAGTTTAGGAGGACATATACGTCCTCACCATATTGTCAACATGTAAACCTTTTGTACTCTGTTTATTGTCAACATGTAAACCTTTTGTACTCTGTTTATTGTCTTAGTATATAGTTGTTTTTACAACTTGTGTTTGATTCCTTTCTACCTCTGACTACGTTCCCCAGTCACGCAAACCCCACGTGACAATAGATTGAGCCAAATATTATGATTATGTTTTAATCTGCTATTATGTTTGTAAATAGTGTAGTCATTGTATTAGATGGTAAGGTGACGTCAAATTGTGTAATGTGATTATGTATATAGTAAATAGTATATAAGCTTAGAAAATCATAATTTTTGAACAGTTCCTGACATAAAGCGACGCAGTAAAGTCGTGTAAGAAATATAGTACAAAATGTAAATAATGAGTCTTGCTTGGACAAGTTAAGTTGGTTGGTGAATTGAATACGGCGAAAGTGTAAAAAGTTATAAATTGTAAAAGTGTATAAAGAACCACCATTTAAGTTAAATTACTAGTAAAGTTATTGCTAGTCAATAAATCTACGTTAAAACCATAAACTGGTGTTTTATTTATTTAAACACATAAACAAAGATTCTTCGAACAAGGGAAATAGTACCCACAATTAATTAAGACAAACGTGTATTACCAAAAGTGTGAAATCAATAATCAAGTGTGTGGATGGTGTTATGTCGGAAATCCATGCAAAAGGAAGGAAGTCAACCGGAATTGGAAACCAGCACTGGGACAACATAAAGTGACCTACTCTGCCAATAGCAATTGGGAAAGGATATGGTAGAAAGGAAGAAGCATCGCTATATAAAAGGTAGGAAGTTATTTCCTTCCGTAAATGGTAATTGTGAAAAAAAAGACAATTTTGTGAAGTGCAATTAAGTGAATTGAACAATTTAGTAATAGTTAAACTTAATTAAGATTTCAATTTTAGAAGTTATCTCAATTTCAATTTGTATATATTTTTAAATCCACAGGAATCCACATTCGCCCTGAGATAACTCTCTTTTGTAAACTTGAGTTATTCAAGAACTCACGTAATATTATCTTTACATAACTATTGCATTATTTAAAACTATTAAAAGGTATTTTTTAATCATATAAGAATTTATAAAAGAGGGAAGTTGTAAAGCATTTCCAAAGATCACAGTCATTTTAAAAAATCAATTTAATTATAAATCAATTATCTACGATCTAACAGCAATTATTCGTTATTTGAAAGTATTTGATGAAATTGAATATAAAAACAATATTTTATTTTTAATTAGCCAAATTCATCGCATATATTTATATTTTGCTAGCCAATGTGGGAGAAGTTAAAATTTTTCCTTTTATGCGAATTCACCGCAATATATTATTCTCTACTAGCGGTGATTAATCATTAATCACTACTAGCGGTAATAAAAATATCATTATTCAATACTACCAAGTGTCAATTTCTTTTTAAAGCTTTATCGAGTAGGCCGCTATGTGTCAAAACCATGGCTGGCATATATAAATCATTAATTAAATTGAAACGTCAACTTCGTAAAAGTCTTTTGAAGTATAAATCTAATCAAAAATGTTTAATGGTCGTGGACAAAGTATAGTATTCCACTTGCATATAATTGCTATTATTCACGGAGGAAGTTTACGACATGAGTGGTACGCGAGTGTCGTAAATCATCATTCATCGTCATCGCTCGTTGAATAATATATATGTACTATTTTTCATCTAACTTGCTATAGAAATTTACAAGTGATATAGACATAGACTAGGCATTTGGTTACTTTGCCAAGTTTTAATCTATGAAGAATAATAAGAATAGTTTCAATTTTAAACAATACACAACAAACTTAAAACAGGTAGTTACATACAGCAACAACTTTTAATTTAAATATTTTATGACAGAGTTCAAAATATTATCGCAAGAAAACATGTTTTTACTTATATAATTTATCTAACGTTGAGGTTGTAGCTAACAAACAATTTATAAAACTAAAAAGTAATACACAAGAGCAAAACTGTTTCTTGATCAAATTGAATAATGTTCGTCGTGTTTAAGAAAAGACGCAGTTTAGTAAAACAAGTGTTTCAAAGTAAGTTAAGTAAGACAACACAATTGTTCAAAACTTTATGAACAAAAACACTAACACTAAGAGGCGATTTTACAACTTCCACATTCTTTAGTACTAGAAGGTGATTTCTTTTCCACTTTACAACTGCAATTGCTCATGATACTAACTGTATCGTTACAGCTACCTTCTACAAGACTAGTGTTTATTCTTAAACAGTTATGCTCAATTGTACTTTGATCATAACTTCCGCATGTTTCTTTGTTAGAAGTAGCTGATAAATTGTTGGAACTATAATTTTTAGCAACTTCTCTTCTTTTGCAATCTCTGTGCGTATTCTGACTATCAGATGTTGAATGTTTTCTTTTACAACTGCATCTTTCCGTTTTGCTAGCATTTTGCTCAGATTTTGTTCTTTTACAATAGTAATCAGAATCCCTGCTACTAGAAGATTGCTCTCTTCCATGTTCTCTTCTATGTTTAGTGCAAGACCTTCGTTTTGATTTGGATCTTCTAGATGTTTCGCTTTTACAAAATTTTCTAGACGGTGAGGTGTTTCTGGAGCTTTGTAATTGCGGTTTATCACACTTTTGGACACTATTTGACGAAAATAGTGTCTGTAAGGATTCTGATCTAGCATTAATGCCTTCCTGTTGAGAAATATTCGAAGGCTTCCTGGAAGCCTGTCTGGAGGTGGTGCTGCAACCACGATTACACTTATTTGCTGAAAATATCTCTATTGCTCCTAGACCTTTGTCAAACCGTTGGTTACTGTGGGAGGCCTCACTCCGAATGTTTGCTGTGCCATCGGTTAACTGATACTTACTGTTACATTTCTTAACGTACCCTAAACCAATGCAATGATGAAGAGCAGTTTTCACTTGACTATCAACATCACCATCTACTGGATACTTTCTTTTAATGTCTGCAATAATGTCTTGTAAACCTATTTGTCTAGATACGTCTGAATTATTTTGCAATGCTCGCAATGTAAGCAGTACTTTGTAAATAAAACTTGGAGATTTGGTTGGTGGTTCCATCTTTTCTTTACATCTGAATTTAAAAGCACAAACGAACCTTCTTTTAATGGCTTCAAACATTTTAATTTGACTTTAAATGGCAATACCAAAATTAGTGACAGTTTTTGTCTGGTGATGAGGTGACTGTCAAGAATAACGGGTGACATGATTGCAATGAGATTACAAATAGCTTTAATTAACAACATAGGTTACGATGCAAACAAAAATACAATATTATAAGGAACTACAATACTTATTTAACAAATCGTAACCAACAATCGAATAAGGGTCATTTTCCTTAATAGAGTAACATGTGCTCAAATCCTTGTAATCATAGCTTGAACAACATCAAGGTCTATGGTTTTAATGTTTTGTCGAATTTACCGTTTTATAATAATAATAATAATTACTACAACCCATAACCTGCAAAGCAGGCCCCAGAAGCTATAAGCTTGTGCGGAAGGGAGGGGGCGATTATTATTATTACGTAGGCCTTAAGTGCGGCTGCAGCCGACTTACAGATGGAACAGCGCAAATCCCACATTTGTGTCACAGCTAAGGAAAACTGTAAAAAACCTTAACCAGATCTGCCAGCACCGGGAATCGACCCCGGGCCGCTTGGGTGAAAGTCCGGCACGCCTGACATTACACTACCAAGGCTGTCTTTTTTATCTGATTTAACTTTTTGGCTTTCCAACCACTATCATAGACAGCTTCAATTGCCTTTGCTTTGGGGACTTCAGGGACATATTTGATGTTATGTCTTGTAAACCAACTCAATGGTTTCTTTTGAATAATGCCATCGATCATGGTCGAGTCAAAATATATAATCGCTGTCTTTGTGGTGGTTATTGATAAATTTCAACAATTTTGGCATGCATTCTTTCACATAGGATTTGGCTCATGCTCGAGAATCGCGAATAACCGGCTGAGACACATCTTCACATGAAATAGCAATCCAGACTAACACTTTCTGTAAAAACTTTTCTTCAGGTTTAAAACGAACATTATCAGGAACTATACTTTTACTATTTGTAAAATAACCGCTATTTCGAAGGTAATTATTAATTAAGATACAGCTATTTGCCCAATTAGAAAGGAAAGTGGTTCCTTTCATTCGAGCTCGTGGGGCATTTTTCCTCTCATGTTACACACAACATTTTTTTCACCGCATGTCCTAAAAGTGGTAATATTCAACTTTAAAAACAACTAAATTGAATTACGAAATTTGCTTCTTGGTAAACTAACTGACTGGAACTTCTGATCTTCTTTGTTTTCTAACCTGTCTTTATTTTTGTTATTATGGAGAGAAAATAATTAAGAAGAACTGTCTGCAAAAGTTTATGACATCCTTGAAGTATTTTTATGAAATACTTCGGAATATAAAGAAGTTAAACAATCATTGTTCTTCATTGAATTCTATAGGTTATGGGACCAGCGATATAAACTTGCTAAATCATATTGTTTGCTATAGGCTAAATGCAAGAATATGTTTTGTGCACTTCACAGCCAGTAGTGGAACAAAAGGAAAGCTGGAAAAGGTGTGGAGTATATGTCGTCTGTTTATGACATTACAAAGAAACCAAGGATAATATTAACGTTGATGATTATCTGTTTTTTTATTAGTGTTGTTTTGTTTATAAGAAACAGTGTTTTAGTATTTAAGGATGCAGAAACTGTTACATAGAGACTATTATAACAAAATATAATTTTATTATACAATACGTACACATTTTTTTATTTACATGAACAGATTTTACAGAGAATCGCCCTCATATGTCACATGATTTAAACTGACGAATCATAACCCCGAATTTTTTGATAGCAACCAATCACAATTTAATTAAGCGGAAATTATCCCAAGGGAAAATTTCCGAAATAATCTCCCTAGGGCTATGGAGAAATTTCAGGAGATGCGATACGAAAGTAAATTAACAAAATTAAAAATTCATTTATTTAGTAATTATTAATATGAAATGTACAATTATTAGATATATTTTTGTTCCATTGTTGTTTACTAATTTCTTGGGTATCTTCAAAAGTTGTGTTGCAGCGATTTTCCACACATCGAAGATTTTCTACGATTTTCTTGTGGTGTTCTGAATCAAGTTTCAAATACGGTTTAACCGAGGACGTACTTCAATGACCAGTCATTTTGATTAATACCTGATCCTGGATTCCTGACTTTGCTAGGTGTAATACAGTTGTAGATCTGTGGCTGTGGTTAGTAATTTTAGTTTTCTTTATGTCAATACCAATTTGTTCCGCAGCTGTTTTGGTCCATTTTGACATTGTATTTTTTCCTATGGGACAATTGATAAATCAAGGTAAATTGGTGGTAAGGAAAAACCTCTCAGTAGAAATGTTTTTTTCTCTTTGTTGAAGGAGTTTCTTGTACAATCTGTAAAAAATACATTACTTTATGACCAATAAATGAAATTTCGTACGCTAACCTAACTGGACACAAAGATTTATTTCTTTTATTAGTAACTATCCATTTTGAGTCAGTGAGTTTTGCAGATCCTCCTTGCGCTGTTTTTGAAATGATGGGATTATACTCGATTCTCCCAGTCGGTCGACCTGTATTGTCAAATTCTTCTTTAAAGTATGTGGTCAAACAAGCCCCTCCTTCGCCACCACGCCAGGCCATCTCGTGTGCTGCAATATGGTAAAAGAGTTTCTGCAATCCATCAGGAGTATTTTCGTCATATAAGCTCAAAATTCTTCTGACTTCCTCTTCAGTAAATGCGGCAGAACTTGAAGTTCTATAATCCAGATTCATTTGTAACGATTTTCTTTTGCAATCTCTACTATCTCTGGCACTTTTAAACAGAATGTCAGAAAATGGATCTACCTTTAACTGGAATTTCCTTCCACATAACCTTAACAACTGCTTCTTTATATTCTCCTCCATCTTTTTTCCGCATATTTTGCCCCCAGTCTTTTAGTACAGTACTTAGGACTTCAGGTGAAGCTGGTTCTTCTATTATATCATAGCCCCTTTCCTTACAAAATGCTTGAAACTAACACCATATTGAATTCTTCGATCGCACGGTGTTAATCGGAACGCTTTTCTTAATTCTACGATCGATTTCTTCAGTATTAACTGCCCCAAATATTGAATTCATTGCACAATATTTGCAAAAATCGGTTTATTGATTTTTTTTGCAAAATTTTATTCTACACAACAACATAGTCATAGCAACGATAGCAACCATAACGACGTGGTCCGACACATACTAGATTTTGAGTCTTAAATTCATGTCAATTTGTTAAAGCTTTTTTTGGGCGATTCTCTGCCGAATATTCCTCGGGACAGTTATATTGCCAGAAATTTTCACTCCCAGTCTAACCCTCGTGTTTGCCGCTCAAAATTACCCTCGGGCTAACGCCCTCGTGTAATTTCTTCGCTACAAACACTCGTGTCAAGACTGCTCGAAAAAATTTTCGGCAATATAACTGTCCCTTGGTATATTATATTTGAAAATATTACTAGGAAATAATTATTATTGATGTATAGCTGATTTGTCCTGTACCAAGTACTTACTACAATATTGATTGTTGCATTTTTTTAAGAATATTTTATACCAAGGACTTTCTGATGATATTAAGCACCTGATATAAATTTAAGAAAAATAGTAAATTTGCAAACAAACTGTTAATGTGGTTATTGCCTTCTAGGATTTTAAAACCCTTCTTCTGTCCTCCATAAAGGGTCATTGATGAATCATTCTGGTGATAATTACATGTTCTGGCTGGATCTGGCGTCATCGCATTACGTAAAACAGTTGTAGCTCACTCATCAGCTGACAACATTGTGTTTATGGGCAAGGAAGATAAAGATAATTCCTCCATGTGTCCCCAGAACTCATACTTATTAAGATTTTGTGACCTATTTTAAAATGTCCTGTAGGTGAAAAAGATTGGGAAGCTCAAAATGAAGAGAATCTAAAAATAGAATTTTATATTGCCTAAAGAAAAAAGGCATGAACTTCGCACAGACTTCTCTGTGCAAGGTTCTACAATTCGGTAGAAAGTGTTCCCAAAAAACCGGGATATGTTTGCCACACTGAAAGAATTAACTAACTTTTACAATTTAAATTGATTAAAATGTAGTAAGTACTGTAACACAATATAATTTATTGAAATCAAAACATTATTATAATTCTTATATATGCATTCAAACAGTCTAAAATTTTAGGCATCACCGCTTAATTGCTACACACATTGTAGAATAAGGAAACATTTTATTAGGATGTTATTTTACATACAACTGATACAAGAGTGATTGTCATTTCATTTAGGTTACATTTTAATATTTACCTTAAATTGAAAACGGTTTAAAATCTAAACTTCAAATACACTACTTTGGTGCATACACTGGAGCTGGGAGCGGCATTGAGTCAGGTTTTAAGTATAAGTTAAGTCTTGGAAGGCGATTTTAGCATAATCAGAAAAATTTCATAGTTTATTCGTTGAGTGAGAGAATAATTCTCTCGCTCAACGGTTTATTGACAGGTCGCCTCTCACAGCACCTACAGTGATGGAAACAGAGATCTTTGAAAACCCAGAAGCCATTAGTGTTATTGCCATTGAGATTTGACAACCTGTTCATCTCTTCATCCCTTCTTCAACTTTACAATGTGGAAAGGACAGTGCACTTCTTGGATACTGAATTCAAAAGCAAGTGTACCAACTTTGTCTTGAGTAGAAATTAATCATGCTGATGTACATGAGAATTAACCATGTCATACTTTCAGAGATATTTACAAAAAAGTTTTGTTGGGACACAGTATGCAAATGCATTTATTTGAACGTATTCATTAAACAAGACATAACAAAATATTTTATTTTTAACATCTTTTTACAGGTTTCTTAAAAGTTAATGATTAATGGATGCCTTGGGACACATTTCATGATGTAGCTCCTTGTAACAAAGCTTGTTCAGAACTGAATTCATTCAGTTATGTTACAGCTGAAAAAAAATTTAATGAAATTGTTAAATCAGAATAACTTCCTATATATAATGGAAATTCATTAAGTATATATCTGTTAGCAGTGAGAGAATTAATTCATTTAACTCGCAAAGTATTTACCAAAAAAAAAAGTGTTATACACATATAATACATATACGTATTGCTGTGATTTCAGCACTGATAATTGAATAGGTCATTTGGGTTGCCTACAAATTTAGGGGTTTGGATTCAACTTGCCCAAATATTAGTGGAATAAATTAATTTGTTACTTAATAGGTAAAGAATACACTTTACATCACTTGATAATAATAAGAAGTAGATCTTAAAAGGATTTTTCACTTAAAATTGAAAAATTATTTTGACAAGTTACGATTTGCATATCGTTAGGTCGTTGGACTTGGTTTTTCATAATTGAAGCCATTGTAAGGTGTAGTTTCACCTGGAAATTATAAAAGGCATAGATGGAAAGGTGTATGCAAGCAATCACCACAATACTTACAGTTTTTGTTGTTGAATTTCAAGTAAATCACATGCTGGTTTAACGATGCATCTAATTTCATGATAAATGTATAATTTTCATTAATCTATGCATTTGCAGCCAAAATGTTTTGCTGTAATATTCTTAATTAGATTCTAGAACACCTTTAGCAATAGAATTTTCAAGTGGGCAACTCTATATAGAGAAGGTTTAGCCTGTTAAAGCTTATAATTTGTAACGTTTTAACCTTATCTGCTAAAATGGTAAAATTTTGTAAATATTTAATGTTTTGGTGCCAAAATTGTTGTAAATATTGTGTGATAGAATTCATTGATGTGAATTCATTTAATACTAAAAAGAGAAAGTAATAAGGTGTGAAAATGTTATTATCTGTAACTTTGTAAAAACCATGTTCGTCAGGAAATTCAAGATGGTTGCCATTGAATCCTGGAGTTAAATTTGCTTTTTGTTAGACATGCAATATACCAAAATGTAGGAAAAATTATCCTCTTTCCGATTATATAATTTGTTTAAACATTTAATTTAATTTTTCAATCATATTTTGGTTATGTAAATTTTGTTAGGCTAGATGTTCAATTGTTTTTAATTACTTACCAAGTTTTTTTGGTGGAGAAATGTCATTTGTTATTCATCGAAAATCTAGTTACTTGCTTGTTGATTTTCATATAAAGCAGAAGCCATGTTGGATCATGTAATAATTTGTTAAAATTTTGAGGTTATGTGTGACAGATTTTACGTCAATGTCAAAAAAATGAGGTTATGACAAATGTCATCAAATTTAATTTTTTTTAAAAAGTGTTTAATAATGAAAATAACATTGAACAATTAAGTGATTTAAATAAAAAGTAAAGTGAAGTGTTAATTTGGTTTTTGGACTATTTATTTATAAAATTTTTTGGAAAACGTATTATAACTTTATTTCTGGATGAAAGGAAATTGAGACTGGATGTAGTGGGAATTTTTGGAAAATAGACAATTGATTTATGTACTCACGTATTGGAGGTAAATTTTTCAATATTTAATAGTTGTAATAAATTACAAAAGAAGACACACAAGAACAATTATATGGAAATGCGTGTTCACTAACTCTACAAATAAGCAGGTAAAATTACTGATTATTAAAGTGAACTGTCAAATAATAATAGTGTTTGCAAAAATCCAAGAGTGGCGCAAAATTTTTGAATTTCAAAATTTATTTTCAAAATTTAACTTCATTTTTATTTCATTTCTTTCTTTTAATTGTAATTTATGATTGTGGGATTGATCAAATAAAAATTGAGCAAGACAAAGAAAATTAAGACTGTCTCTTGATTCTTATTTTGTTAAATCCATTTGGCACCAATAATTAATTGAATCCATTTTAGATAATAAGAATTTTTTTTGTTTTCGTTTCTCTTTTCATTCTTTTTATGTGTTTATTAATAAAATATTTTAAATGTTAAAAAGGAGATTCATTTGTGTATTTTTCTTGTTTTGTGTCCATTAACAGAATTTCACAGGTATAAGTTGAACAATATTTTATTATGAAATAAATAAAGATTATTAAAAGTTTCACAGTTTTATTAAAATACAACTTGACAATATTGTTTCGACAGCTATGCTGTCATTATCAAAGGTAATATAATTATAAACAAACACGTCGCTAAGGTAGATACAAAAATAGGTAACTAGATAAAATAATAATAATAATCAGAATTAAATATCTAATACTTCCAGTAAGGGAGAATTACTGAGCTCAAGTTGTTCATTCATTAAAGGTACCCTGAGTTTGTGTTTGTATATCTGAAAGGCTTCTAAAATGTCTAATTAAGAAAAAAAAAATCTAATTACGCCAAACACCTTTTAGAACAAAATCACACAATGACTCCTCAAAATAATATTAAATTCCTACATTTTTGTAATAACAAACGCAAATTAGACATTTTAGAAGCCTTTGAGATATACAAACACAAACTCAGGGTACCTTTAATGAATGAACAACTTGAGCTCAGTAATTCTCCGTTACTGGAAGTATTACATATTTAATTCTGATTATTATTATTATTTTATCTAGTTACCTATTTTTGTATCTACCTTAGCGACGTATTTGTTTATAATTGTATTACCTTTGATAATGACAGCATAGCTGTCGAAACAATATTGTCAGGTTGTATTTTAATAAAACTGTGAAACTTTTAATAATCTTTATTTATTTCAAGATTATGGAGTTCCACAAAGTAAGGCTGGAAACAATAAACAATATTTTATTATTTTGTCAAAGACCGACCCGCCTGAAATTTTCTCATGCAATTTTCCTGAGCTTGTCTTTGGATTTTAAAATCATAGCCGGAGCAAATTTTCTTTTCATCACAAAGGTAAGTGGTGTTTGTTTTTGTACAACTTTTCAGTTTGCCTTGCTAACACTAAACATAAGTGATAGTGGTCTTTAAATTTAAATAAATTTATGGTCAAGTGTCGTAAAGTGTATACTAGTACAGCGCTTATCACCATAAAATTTAATTGTCGCACAAATGTGATGCTTATTAAACATTAATATATCATAGCAGTATAGACTCCCTAGATGATGATCTTTGAGTATTGGACCTCAATGCAGTGGCTATTGAGAAAAATGGAAAAAAATAATTGTGTACTTTAAAATGGAAGTCGCATGGGCCTCGGTGAGTACGAGCCTTGTCTCACATGAATTGGACCAAGCAATAAATTTTGTTTTTAAGTTGTGTTTGACATTTTATACTTCATCTCGAATTGAAGTGATTTATTTGTTGCTAATATCACACACAATCAAAAATGTTTAATCACTGATAATTATTTGTTAAATGATAAATATTAATTACAGAAATATACAGTGGTTCAATTCAGGCAGAGCTCGTATGTGTTTAATGATCCTCACCTACTCTGATGACACTCAACGACTCACACCATCGCTGGTGTGTATCAACCTAAGAAAGTAGTGTTCTTGGAATACTATTTTCTTTATAAGATATGGTATCGAGCAAGATTTCTTCTTGATTAGATTTCGTTATAGGACTGAATACACAATTTACCGTAGTTTTCAAACCATAAGCATCCCAAATTTATAAAACAGTTTTTAGAAAGAAAAAAAAACTTTATTACATATTCAGAAATTGTTATCTAATTTTTATTTATTATTGCGATAAGTTGTACCAGCAACATTCAGTTCATCTTCACTCTCAGTACTATCACTTGTTTCGTTATACTATTGATGCGCACAAGATTAGTGAGTGTAATCAGGGATTTCCACATGTGCAGCAAGATGTATTTTTGGCTTGTATCAAAAACGAGGAAATCCCTGACTTACCATGTATACCTTACCTTACCTAAAAATATGGTTATTCCTTACCTGATAAAAATTGTAGAGGGCGCTACAAGGCCATAGTTTCATTTTAAATTAAAATACACTTTATATTTTTATACATGTATTTATTTGCCTTATTTTTCTAATTGTAAAAATATATACACTGACTCAAATAAGTCTCCATACACAAACATAAATTTTTAATGTTCCTATTTTATTTTAATGTTCATTCATTCATATTTTATATTTTTTTATTTTATACAAATTTTATTCCAGCAAAACAAAAAAAACAAAAGAAAGTAAAATAGGAGTGAATAAATACAGTTCAAAAAAGTCTCCATACACAGAAAGAATGGATTAAATAATACCAATGTCAATGCCATCTAGAAGTAAATATTTAGATGGCAATGCCAATGTACAACTATTTTTTTTTTAAGATTATTAGGATGTAGTATCTGTTTTTGATTTTATAACCTCTAAAATCCTAATAGGCTTCTAGGATAGGCGAATTATCTTTAAAGCAATTAATGAAACCCCTAAAACTAGTGCTCCTGAATTGACAAATATGATAGAAGATAATTATGGAATAAGACTAAGAATAAGAGTTCAGAAACAGTGAAAAATGTTTTGCGACAGTATGATTTTCATGCCAAGTTCCTAGAAAGAAGCCGTACATTAGTAAGAAAAATAAAATGTTACATTAGGAATTTGCAAAAGCTTATGTTAATAAACCTCTGGCATTTTGGAAATCCGTCTTTTTTAGTGACTAAATCTAAATTTAACATTTTTGGGTCAAATGGGAGAATGTTGGTGCGGAGAAAGAAGAACGAAAAGTTCAAAACCAAAAATCTATGTGCTACAGTGAAACACGGTGGTAGAAATGTTCTCGTATGGGGATGTACGAGTGCTTCAGGGGTTCAGCATGTTTATTTGGATATTTTGAAACAAAATTTACACTCCACTGTCAAGAAATTGCAGATTGGAAAGTCATTTATCTTTCAACAGGATGATGACTCCAAGTTTATGGAGACTTTTTTGAACTGTATTTATTCACATCCCATTTTATTTTCTTTCGTTATTCTGTTTTGCTAAAATAAAGTTTGATTTTGTAAGAGTAATTTATTTTTATAATCACCATTTTTTTGCGTTGTCAATGCCATATAATATAAAATACGAATGAACATTAAAAATTCTTGTTTGTGTATTGAGACTTATTTGAGTCAGTGTGCATCCCTTACACTTGTTGAATCAGCAAGCAAGGTACTACAATCAGGTCTAGTCTGTGAATTGTTAAGATTGTTACACTTGACATGTAACAAGCATAATAATTCACATGTCAAAAACGATATTCTGTAAGGATTATCCACAAAATAACTAAAGATTTGTTATTTTATCTAAAGCTTGCTAGATAATCGTTTTTTATTAATTGCAGTAACCAGAATACAAAAGCCTACTAGCGGTAAATACTTTTTCACATTTTTCTTGAGATTTTGTTTTACTTAAGAGTATGAATATTTATTATGGTTAAAAAGAGAACACAATACTCGTATCAATTTCAGTTAAAAAATACTTATCATGTAATTTAAGGAAAAGTTTGATGACGTCATCACTCTCATGCTGATATAGTAAATACAAAATTTTCTGACTCAGAACATAGAGAATTTTATGTTATTTAATAATATACAGTGTCTGCCATAAAGTTGGATCGATATGGGCAATTTTTTTAATATTCTGTTTGGAAAAAGCTTGGGGTAATCACTTCTGCTTCTGAAAATACTTGAAATTTGCCTTTGTTTTTTAAAATTGACGAAAAATAAGTATAGTATGATCAAAAAGTCTTTGGATCTATGAAATGATTTATTTCTATTATTTTTGACATTTACTTCACAACTTTCAAGTCAATAGATAATAGTTCAAAATGTTTCAAAAGGAACATACAATTTTTATATTAAACCATACTGTAATGATATTCATTCATAAAAACAGTCATTACATACATATTACCTCAAGAAGGCATTGGATGCTAAGCGATTGCCATAGTTACAAGAATAAATAAGAAGTAATAAAAGATATCTTAAATGAACACGTTTTTTATTAACTCCAAGATTAAATATAACTTCTGGTAAACTCCCACCATTATAATACTACAGTAATGGAAATCTTGGTGAAAATGGTAATTGGGTTTATTCGCCTCGTTTAAGTTTAAATGAGTTCCGTGAAAGATTTCCCAACTTCGCCATAATCGAACGAGATTTTTTCGGCAAGTGTGGCCACATTTGAATCTGTCAAAGCAGAAACTGAATATGTCCCAACCACCTTGTTTTGAGAAAAATAAGAAAAACTGAATTACTCAATGTTGCTTTTATGGACTTTCGTGACTTTTTGGGATATGAAAGAAGGGTATCTGTTAGGTAAGATCACATGGTTCAATTTACTTAAAGTTTTGTATTCTAAGAGAAAAAAATGCATATAAGACGTGGACATGTTCAGTTTCTGTATCGATTGCAAATAAAATGCAAATAATACGCAAGAAACTATTTTGTGACCAGTGCTCGACCTTTGAGGGGTGAGAGGTCGGGCGCCGCATGAGGGTGCTAGGTTGTTTGGGCCGCCGAAGTTGGTAAAATCATTAAAATCATTCAATAACAGTTACTTTTTAAGTTAATAAAGGCGCTCTGAAGGATTCTGCCCGAGGGTGCCGAAAGGCCTAAGACCGGCACTGTTTGTGACAAAAGAACAACTGAACTTAATATTAACAAAAGAAATCTGAAAATCCTAAATACAAATAAAACTATTTTTAAACATTGTCTGCTTTCACTGCGCTGTCTTCCTCTTTCTCTTACATAGGCCATTTTAGGATAAAATTGCTGGTAAAATTCGTCAAGTTCTTTCTCAATGTACTTCATAAATCTTTCAGTTTTGGAGAGGTTGTGGAGTCAATGGGAAATATTTACCTTCAACTGTTTCCTAGGTTGTTCAGTTTTACTTTCTTCTTCGTAAACACTGTTACTAGTTGATTTAGACATTTTTGCATAGAGAACTTCCCTCAACAAAATATCACCTGCATATGTCAAAACGACGCGACGATGGCTTCATTTGATATCAGCTAAGCTGTTTTTACTTCAGCGCATCCTAGATATATAAGATATACCGCTACAGAGATTAAACACGTCCTATGTTTCTTCAGTTTCTGTACTATACCATCGCTTTTCTACAATTTATAATAATTTATGTATAATGTTTTACATTGTGTTCAATAAATATTATTATTATTATTATAGAAAAGCAGGACATGTTATATTTTTGCACAATTTGATCGGGCACCCTTGAATTATGGTGAATTCATGTATAACTCAATTTACACAAAAAGTGGAAATATTCAGTTTCTGCATTGACCGATTCATTTGAAGAAACTGGTAATATAAGTGATATAATTCGATCTGGAAGAAGAAGGGCTAGAAACGAGGATATTATTGATCAGATTAGGCAATGCATGCAAGAAGAACCTACCTTGTCTTTGCGTAGACTGTCGCAAGAAATCAATTTAAGTTATGGGACATGTCAAACCATTGTTAAACATGACTTGAACATGTTTCCTTATAAAATGCAGATGTATCCAGACTAACTGCCACCAGATTATCAGAAGAGAGTATCGTACTGTACTTGATTTAATTACCATATGAATAATGATATCCTTGACTTAACATTTTTTACAGAGGAACCTTATTTTTACCTTTCTGGATACATTAATACACAAGTCATGTGTATGTGGAGTGAGAATAACCCTAATCAACATCATCATGAGGCTCCTTTACATAGTCCTAAGAATGGTGTTTTTGCTGGAATGTCCCGCAGCCGAATAATAGGGTCAATATTTTTTCAAGAAACCATAACTGCTGAAAGATATCAAAACCAATCACTTGAGCCTTTCATCAATCAATTGCGCGATGATGAACTTAATAATGGGTATTTCAACAAGATAATGCCAGACCTCATATTGCTCGAGGAACTGTAGCATATTTAAGGCAATTGTTTATTCCTATAGTAAAGTGTTCTTTTTATAAATGTTATTAAGTAATACTTATAATAACTGCAAGCACAAGAAATAATAAAAGCGTATGCTAACCTAACATTTTCTGTGTATTATTTGGGGCTCTGTTTATAGGTGTCGGCGCGTCATATTTTCTTGACATAGGTGGCTGTGCCTCCATTAGCGCTACTGTACAGTTCACAAAAACTACGGGCAGTAGAAGTAAATAATTCTATAGATGGTTTTTACATTCCATGGCTATTGCAATCCAAAGACTTTTTGATCATACGATAGATAGTAAGTTATTGCCAAAATTGGATTTAGTCATTTTTTTTAAACAAATTTCAACATCTTTTCACATAGCTATATATTATTCCAATACTATGAAATAAATGTAAATATATTTAAGGGCTTTACAAATATATATTTGAGATTGGATAAGGAATATAAGAGATATTACAGCTATAGCGCTCAGGTCAAACTGAGTGTTCTACTCAGTTTTCAATTTCTTTAAAATGAGGTTTTTGAGTTGTTGGCATTTATGCAGTAGTATAAAATGCAAATTTGCTGGTAAAAATATCATGTCCTTTTAATCCGCTTGCAACTGGTTAATCACATCTATTCTAAAGGCTTGTTACATAATTTGTTAAATGAAACACTTTCAGTGTGCGATGAAATAATACTGCAAGAGGCACATAAGAATTTTTGACTAACTAACGACTAAGGAAACGAATGAGCTTTGGACTGGATAATTTGACAGTTATTGTTGGCCCATTTAGTACTACAGATTAAGTGACAAAGGAACACTAAAACGATAAATAGAGCATTTTGGACCTGTGCATTCTAGCTGAAATGTTGTAAACATTCATTGAATATAAAAAAAATGCATTTAAATATTAAAAGTTTAGATGCTTATTCTGGAAAAGAGTACAAAGTAATATCCAAAAATTATATTAACATTTTTAACACATTCACACTTCAGGTACATGTATAATGATTTTTCATAAAACTTACCTTTGATGACCAATCTGAGATTGTGAGAAATGTGTCCATGAATGAACGGTAATCCTATAGCAACCACTACTTCATTTGTACAGTTTTTGACAATGATACTTATTATAAATAATTATAAACACATCAAGTATCTAATGTGTGACATTTTTGTTTCATGATTATGTAGGATGCAATGTGCTTTCCATGTACATTATGGCATATTTGCCATACATCAACAGATTATATTCATGAATTACACCTTTTATGAAGAGTTTTGCAAAGAACCATATTTTGCTTGGGTTTATTCAAGAACACTTTAAAAGCTTTACCAATCACCAAAATGGCACTGCCTTCTGTTCGCATGTTTGTACACAGCTTGCAATGAAACAGGGGGTGGGATAGTCGGTTCAACTTAATTTCCTGGGTGCAATTTGTGCAAATAGAGAGAGCAGTGGCATTTTGGTAGCTTAATCAAAGAAAAAGGTGAGTCCCTGTACGAGTCCTTTAGCAACAAGTTCTTTTTGACTGAACAAATTACTATAGATTTGTTCCAGCAGCAAAATCATAAGGGTCATTCCATCTCAAGCGGGCCACTTTTTTTGGTAACCCTTGACAATGTTAATAATTTTCACCTATAGTGATCTTCTTATAGATATATTTTAGTGCAAATTTTTTATTGGAAAAGTTAGCTGGTTATCTAGTTATGGAGCTTCGAAGCTTGATGATGTCTTGGTGCGTGATTCACTTTAAATGTTCGTAACTTTTAAGTAATTTAAAGAATCAGATAATATTATATACCCTTTCAAACGGTCTATAACATTATCTGATTCTTCACTTCAAAAACTAATTAATTAATTAATCTTGACAATTTACATTAGGAAAATTTTTAAAAAATCCGGAGGTTTTACAAACAGGGTCTAAACGGTTTGCAAAAAATTATGTTAGCTGCTAAAAGATCAACTTATCAAATAATTTGGAAGATCTTCTTCTGCTGGGATTTGCATCTGCACATGCATCTTACAGTTGGTAACCATTTGCTGAAATAAACCTTATGATTTCTAAGTTTTAATATGTCATGTTGGAGAAAATATAACTCAACATCCTTTCACATTCAAGAGAGACTTTTTCAAAAAAGAGTTTAAGTTAGATTAATCATGAAATATGATGCTATTAAGGCCACTACAAAAAATAGATTGATTGGAAAAACAAGTACAGTAAGTAACTCTTCTGATGGCAGAAAAAGAAGCAGTTTTAATATTATGATGTTATGGTTTATTAATGAGCAGCAGAAATTACTAAGGCGATGAACTTCCAAACTGCAATGAGTCAATAACTTGAATAAGTTTTCTACGATTACACTACTACGTAAGTCTACAATTTACAAATATGAAAAAACAAGAACCATAAGATTATATAGCGTTTTGAGATATTTCACAGCATTCCTTGTTTCTGTGGTATATATTCAAGGTTTTCATTTTCACATAGAAGGAAATTTCAAAAAATTGATGATAAGACATTAAAATATTTCCATTATTATGGTTGATCAACAGCATAACTGAGCACTTTTATTTTATTATTATTTCTTTTACACATTTACTTTCCTTTTCACTTTTGATATATTTAACTCATTGAGTTCTTCTGTTCTTTGAAAGTTTGAAACTGTAATAATTTCCAAATTTTAGTCCCTGCTCATATAAAACTCACAGAACTGTTATGAAAACCATATCTATTTTTAATAATGAACTATACATTTGACAATATAATAATAAGGAAGCTATCTATATAAACAGACCGTTATAACTGTACGAATATTATTAATTATATTAACATCAACCAAACAGTTCTTTTATAAATAAAATAATCTTTTTTTCAGTGGCCGTAAATAAAGAATACTGGACGGTCACAGACATTTAACTACCATATTGCAGTATACAAGATGAGACAATCATAAGGATATGTTGACTGCACCACTCAAATCATCATCAAAAAAATAATATTATAATTATAAATTACACTATCAATAAAGTACAAAATATAATCAACTTTAATTAATATCAGACATCATCACTTAGGCCTCGATAAAACTTTTTTGTTGACTAGAAAGTATAAACAAGGGAAGACTGGCCTACTTTTTATCAAACAGAGGCAATTTGGATCTCACAGCACCCTCACACACAACAAGTCGTGAACATTTAGGACGTTGTGAAGTAATATGTGGACTGGAACTAGAAGGTACACTTGAACCTTGCTTTTCTAACGAGCGTCTTAATGCAGCAATTCGGGAACTTAGTTGCAAACCTCCGCGAACTGCCCCCGAGTGACGCAAGTTAGCACCTTTTCTCTCAAAATACTCAACAATGCTAGATATATTAGGACGTAAATCTTGAGTCCAATCGGAACCGGCCACACTCGATATATCATCACTGCTATCAGTATATATGGAAGAGGCTCGTTTACAAAGAGCTTGTAGGTCACTTGGCTCTAATTCGTCTAAAGAGCGGAGGGAACTCACAGCCGTACCACTATCCCACAAACTATTTGGAGACAAGCATTCCCCGACACTAGAATAAAAACCAGACTCGCAAGAACCACGTCGCCTTAGTGCAGTCGTTGTAGTTTCTGGAGCAGTCAGATCACACAGGTTGGTACTCGATCCACCTTTGAATAGGGGATCCACAAACAAAGGAACTCGCACTGGTGCCTTGCGCGTAGTCGTCGGTGAACCAGGCAAGGAACGAGGAGATTCCGAAGACTCTGCATAAGGCACTGGCACTTCGCAACAAGATGAGAAAAGAGAATTTCCTAAAAGCTTCCTAACGCCACGGAACTGTTCCAGTTGTGCAAATGGATTACTAGTTCGTGGCTTATAATGCGGATCTTGTCGACACATTGTAAGTGCATGGCGACGGGCCTTTTCACTTGGTGTTGCATGAATGGATAGTGCACACATGGACACGTCTTCCGATAAAGACCGTCGATGTAGACCTATAATTAAATTTTAAATAATAATAAATATAATTTCAAAAAGAGTGAATATAGTAAATTTTAAATCATACAATAATCAAAATGTGATGTAAATAACATTCACACAATTAAAATTCACATAATTAACATAACTCACACATAATTAACATAACTCACACATAATTAATAAATGGCAGTATTACAAGCAATGTGAAAGTATACTGCAACGCATGCCACAGTTTCATTTTTGTATTAGATTTAATAGAAGGTACAGAAAGCAAAAAGCAATATTGTAGCATCCACTATACTGTCAAATTTTTTTAAAAATTTTTTATACACACAAAATAAACTTAATAAGGCAAACGTAAATAAAATTAGCTCTTGTTATAAAAAACAAGATCAGTGTCGATTAGTTCTTATCAGTCATTTCTCCTTCATCAGTCGTTTACTTGTGCTCACAAAAACGTATCATTTTCAAAAACACTACATCAGATACCTAACCTAATTTACGTGCTTTAAATTAGTTTTTCACATTTTCCCCTAATTTTGATGCTACCATCTTTTCAGAAGTTTTTGCAATAGTAGGCTCAAACAAGGAAACTATAAATAAGATCTCAGCTAAAACTGTTTTTTGACATAATGAAATTTCTAAATATAGTTTCAAAACAGACTCATGGACTGGTTTTAAAAACTTACAAATATTTTATGATACTTGACATTTAAGACCTCTCAATTTGACAAGAAAATGCAAAATATTGAAAACCGCATGAAAAATTCATCAGAATGAAACTTCACTTTGGAATATTGAGAAGTCTCTACATTCTATAACATTTGTGAAATTATCTGCAGTCCGAAAAGTGAGAGATTTTGGTTTTTGGATTAGCATAAACTTATCTGTCTTATGGGTTTGTTCTTTGTTATTGTTCGCTGTCTATCGGGTCATAAAAAGACAAAGACGCTACTAGGGTGTCTGAGAAAGGAAATCCTCTAATCCTCACTAGGGCTGTGCCTAATAATCGATTAATCGGAGCTTCGATTAATTGTTTTAAATAATCGATTAATCGATCAAACGATTAAATCGATTAATCGATCAAACGATTAAATCGATTAAACGATCAAACGATTAAATCGATTAGTCGATTAATCGATTAATTGATCAAACGATTAAATCGATTAATCGATCAAACGATTAAATCGATTAATCGGACAATCGATTAATCATCAGACAATTTAATCGATTGCTTTTTTAATCGGCGTCTGGAACAGATTGTCGGTAGCAGCTTATCGAAAACCATACATTGGTAACTAATGTTACTTTATTTTGTTTAATTATTTTGGTGTAAGAGTAAATAAACTTATCATCCATGCGTTCTATAACCGCTCAGATAAACCACTGTTTCCAATAAGAGTACTTGCCATAACCGTATGCTTTTAAGATTAGAGACGTTTTATTTACTAGAATTAACACTGTGAGAACTTTAGGGAGAGGTAAAAGTGACCTCAACGACCCCAGCAAGTTCCTGGATTACTATTTCTCCACTAAAAGCTACCTGGGTACGTGGAGCATACCACGTTAAAACAACTGGTGCCCGAGATTTACCGCCAACACCGAAAACTACCCAGCGCCACTTTGTGAGTAACTTGGCACTTTGCTGCCGCAATGACTTCTAGAAATTTAATGCTCAAGCAAAGGCGCTTCGCGCTTATCAAATCCAGCACCGAGCCAAGTAATCTCCCTTACAACATGCAGAATAATCTTTAATTATATCGATGCAACTTGTTTTGAAATGTACTAATATTTTTGAAAAAAAATTGATATGATATACAAAATCTTTTATTACACTTTCATTCCTGGATACAAAAATCCTTTACATCATTTGGCAGTCCGCAAATAAAAAAGGTTAAGAACCACTGTTCTATAACATAGATTCCTAAAAATGATCCCCTTTTAGGTGAAATCTTTGTTCACGATCCACCACCTAGCGATATCTGTTACTTAGTTGTGTTTCGAGATGTAAATAACCCGTTACCAGAGTGTTTCTGTTTTATTTTGTAAACCCTCTCAAGACTAGAACGATTTTTACTGGATGCCCCTTGCATGGCTTTGCAGTAGGATTTTGGTATAAGTTGGATTTTTAACCTTTGGTGATCTCTGGAATCACTGAAACAATTATCATTTGTCCAATAGATTTTAAATGCACTTGACTATTTACGTTGTACTGAATTAGGCTTTTGATTTTTTGTGACTGCTAGAAGTTACTAAATTATTTTTATTGGATGCCCCTTGTATGGTTTTTCAATAAGTCAATAGCTTTCAAATAACACTGCAGTTAATTATTTATGTTGTAGTAAGTTGGACTTTTAACCTTTGAAGACCTCTGCAAGTCACATAAATATTTTATGGATTGTCACACTGCGACACTATGTCTTCATCCAAAGATATCTGTACCAAATTTCATTAAAATCTAATAGATACATAAATTTAAAGCTATACTGTATTCAAAATAACGAACAACACAAAATAAACAGAACTAACATAATCTCATAGGCCATGACTAAGTCAGTTTTATACTCAACAATTTTTTTCTCCTAATGTCAAAATTGCTTATGAATGATTTATGTGTATTAATTTCAAAAAAAGGAAATGGAACATAAAAGTCCTTTAACAAAAATTGAGAAAAATACGATACTCAACATTTATACGAAATTATTAAAAGACAATCCGAAAATACAATTCAAAGCTATGGTAAAACAAACAGCAGACAATTTCCATAAAATTATTGAATTATTCGTATAAATGTTTCTAATGATAAATAACTTTTCAGAATCTGATTAATTCTAAAAAGATAATATATACGACTAGAATATATTTTTTTTATGCTTTCTTTACCTTCTATATTCAACACATCTTAAAACAACAATAAATTACAATAAAATGTTAGATTAATTCATGCAAGGTTTTTGTTAGTAAAACGATAATGGTCCATATGCTCGTAGTTTGGATATGGCAAGGTTTTGTTAGGTTAGGTACAAAATTAGTTGCTCAAAAGGCTGAATATTTTAAGTACTGTGATTAGGTAAATATACAGCTAGGATCACAAAGTAATTCATTCCATGCTAAGATTTTCTAAAACTACATACTATACATATTACAACATTAATTAGTTATGCACAAAAGGATGGTAATTTAGGTTAGGTTAGGATAGGTGCATCGACAATCAGAATAATGAAATAAATGAATATGTTTATGTTAGTTGAAAACCTTTTAAGAGGATTTTAATAAAAATAATCATAAAGAGAGTTTATGTTAAATATAAAAGGATTCAATGAAAATCTATAATTACATTTAATAATGCAGAAACAATTTTGTTTTTTATTTGCAACCAATAAAACGATAAAAAAAATCGTACTCAATCCAATTAGATTACATATCATGACATCAATTTTATTATACTAACTTTTATCAGTCATCAAAACTATTATGATACCAAAGAACTAAATTGCTAAAATATGTAATAAATTAAAACTAAATATTTTCATGATAAGAGGTATTCCATACAATTCCATACTTCGTAATAATAAAACAATGATATCATAAATCTCTGTTGTTATTAATCTAACAGTGTATTAATTGAGGATTTTGATAAAACTTCATGAATGTCAATTTAATTTAAAAACACTGTTTGTTTGTGATCGTAGGGTAAATCGTAAAAGGTAATCGTCAAATTAATGTTATACCATTTAATATTACGACAGTTCTAAATGACTACTTCTACGAAGTCAATATTGATGACATTAATTTGAAAGGTAACCTATTAGACTAAAAGATTTTCGTGAAAATTACAAGCATTGAGCACTCACACATTTTTACTATTTTTAACCTACTCTATTTTAGATCTCACATATATCTCAAAAAATGAGTCATTTGTCTATATTGTGGTTTTCATAATTACAATAAATTTAAATTAATTTAATTAATTTAAACAAAATTTTAATTTTCGTAAACCATCTGAAAATATTAAAAACCGATCAAGTACACTATAGGGTGTTTTAATAATCATGGAAATCAAGAATAAGAAATAAATAACGTCTTTGTATTAAAAATGTTACATAGGTTCAAAATAAAACTAAATATGGTGTTTCATTTAAAATTCAAAGTCATTTTCAAGAAAATTAGGAAAGTGAAATTAACCAATGTTAATGTTTTGTGTAGATTACATGGTTATACTTTTAATTTATTAAACTGCATTATTGGTGAGGGACGTTGTTGTTTATAGAATTTTAACATCTCTTATGACATTCATAAACAAGTGTCACTTGTAACCAGAACAAGGACAAACATAATTGAAATGCGTCAAGAATAATACATTTTTTTAAGAAGTACTTTTGATAATGTAATACCATAAATAGATATAAAATTATTTGAAATTTTAAAACATTTAAAAATTCCATTCCTTTGCTTTTGTGGTCATTTAATTTACACCAACTCATGATATACCAATAATCGTGCATTCATCAAAAAACTATGTCCGATTTACAATACTTCAAATCCAATTTACACAAATAATAATTACATATTTTCTACTTGATTCAAACTATGAGTATATAACTTATGGGCATATGTGATTCAAATGCACCTGAGATTTAATATGAAAGTATAGCAGAAATACTAAATGAAACAAATATTTTATTAAGGCAACGATTAAGTTATTGGATATTAAGAAATATTTAAGACTGATGATGACAGTATTATAATAAGCAATAATAAGTAATCAACATACATGGTGATTCATAATTAGTGAATCAAACGGATATGGTAGATTCCACTGTAAAGAAGTGGTTAAAATGTTTCCATTTGGGGCAAGAATCTCTTGAAGATGAGCACGTGCAGTCGGCCAATTGAAGTGGTAACGCCTCAAAAAGTTGCAATCATTGCAGAAACGGTATTAGAAGATCGCCGTTTGAAAGTTAAGGAGTTAGCTGTGATGTCTGACATTTCGGAAACAAATGTTTGCCGAATTCTTCATGACCATTTGGGTAAGAATAAAATTAGTGCAAGATGGGTACCGCCTCTTCTTTCTGCTGTTCAACGTCGCATCGAATGTTCGCGCTCGTTTTTATACTTGTGTGGAGACGACCCAAAGCCGATTTTGGAGTCCATTATCACTAGAGATGAAACAATGGTTCTGTATTATGATCCCCTATCCAAAAGGGAATCGATGGAATGGTGGCGACCTGACGAACCTCGTTCCAAAAAGGAGAAAGTCGTTCAATCGAAAGTTATGGAAAGGCAACAATTAATATTCTGGGATTGTGACGGCATTTTACTGATTGATTTTAAAGAACGCAATACAACTGTTAACAGTACACATTATGCGTCTTTATTGTGTAAATTGAGAAACAATATTCGTGAAAAATGTCGAGGAAAATTGACAAGAGGTGTTCGATTATTACACGGCAATGCACCCGTTCATACGGCTGCAATTTCACAAGCTGCCATTTGTGCGGCTTTGAAGAATTGGATTATCTACCGTACAGTCCGGATATCGCTCCTAGTGACAGCAGCTGTAATTGAACATTTTGAAGGAAAAGCTTCAGATTATTTTTACAAGGGCATTGAATTATTAATTCCACGTTGTAATAGGTGTATTGACATTAGGGGAGATTATATTGAAAAATAAACATTATTATATTTTACCAGTTTATTTTTTCTATATCAGGCCAAGAATTTATGGCACTTGCATCGTAAATTCCTTGCTAAGGAATATACCATTTCTTCACTAATTATGAATCACCCTGTAAGTAATAAAGAAAAACATAAAAGAGCTGTTAAAACTTTAGATACAAACCTTTATTACATAAGCAACTTTAAAAAATGATTCTCATCACTATTTCGATTACTTTTTTATATATGCAAAAGAAACTATAATTTCCACCATAGCATACAAATTACTAAATTAATGGAATGCCCTCTAAACATTTCTGATTATTTAATCAACTAGAAATTACTGTTTTTAAAAATATACATTATAACAACAGTTCAAATCAAATCAACAAAAGAATTAATAATAAATAAACAATTAAACATAGTAAAAGTGAAAAATTGAAAGTTGTTAATATAAAAAAAAAGTTTTAAGTCTCTCTTTATTAACAATCTTCACACAAAATTCCACAAATAATTAATGTAACCTTTACAAATGACATCCTTTTTTTTAGGTCATAATTGTAAGTTTATAGGCATTTCAACTTTTTTCACTGTAGTAGGAATACATTTCTGTAGGCGTTACATTTCATATTTCAAAGCAGAGCTAATCAAGCAATATATTTATGGAATTTATAGCTGCATTATAATATGTATATAGTTTGTTGATCATCATACAGCTATTTAATTCGGTATCTTCTATTATAATGGTTCTATTTAAAAAGTGTTTAAATATGTATTTTGATTGGCAAGGACATTTCTAATTTCTAGATTACTCGTTATATACAATATTTGATTCTCAAACACATCAATTTTGTTTAAAACTCGCCCACATATGTAATTTAAAACTTATTTTCGTAAAAGTGGGATAATAAATTTTTTTTTAATGGAATACTCTTGTATACCTATGTCTTCACTTCATATCAGAAGATTCACAACATGGGTACCTTTTATTATTATTATTATGAATCAGTCTGTTTTTCATATAACCTGAAAGCTAATCTAATTATTTTTATGTATTTTAAACTTATGACGTGAAGTTCGAATTTAAAACTGTCATTTGCCAATTCTGGTTTTCACAGTTGCAAAATTTAATTTTTTAAATTTTGAATCCAGATTGCTATGATTTGCTCATACTTTTCAAAACTGATCAAGACGCGCTAGAAAAATCTAACTTTGTTGTGCATTTGTTTTTCTTGCTTCAAATTAATGCCGAAATATCGAGTACTTTAGAATCCTATAGCAATATCGAGTACTTTAGAATCCTATAGCAATATCAATTTTTTTCTACATCTAATGGTACCTCACATTTTTCCTCTTCCTAAATTTCAAACATCATTTGATTCATGATACAAAAAAATGACCTGACATGTGACATGTGTCACTTGATGCAAACATTTTTATACTGCGCAGTTGATAAACTAGAGGTAGTGTTAAGTGTGTGATAAGTGTATCAAAAATATTAAGTAATTGTTGGAAATCAAAGCTGCATTATTAAAGAATTACCTAGTCATAGTAAGGTCAACCGGGGTAAATATGAAACACCAAAAATTTGGGGTAAATGTGAAACATGTTGATAACCACTCTATATTCAATTTTTAGAAAATTCTAAAAAAGTTAATATAATTACTTCAGGTTTATGTTACATGATGTATAATTGTAACATGTTGAACTGCCCTTTATACATAAGTTATATTATTCAATATAAAATCTGCTAAAAACCATCAAAACAAATTTGAAAAGCATATATAAAACTATTCCGGTAATTAAGATTCTATACCAGCTACTCTATTAATTTTCGATTTTTTAAATAAGCTATGGATTACTTAACAAAGCAAATATAATAAATTGCTTTCATAACATCTTGATTTTGTTTTATTCAGTTACAAAGTTCAGGGAAAAAATGCAACACAAAATTGGGAAAAAGTGAAACGCGGCCTGGGCAACAATGCAACACCATTTGCAAGATTCAAACATGAGTTAGAGGTAGGGATGTTATTAGAGTTACCTCTCATTTCTTCTTAATATTTTGTATTACTTACTAAAAAAATGGTACTAAGTATTCAAGTGAAAAAGTTGAAGCGGGAAGAAAATCGCGAAACCTACTCCAACATTGGGCTCATTCAGCAGGCCTACCGGTCACACCGGTCTGGGTCACCAGAAGTTGTTTTGCTCACCACATTTTAAATATGATACAACAGCGTTTATATAGCGTACAACTTGACGTTTATTTTGTTGTGCTTAATAGATATTTTTACAATCTCTACCGAAAAAACTGTTGATATTTACAATTTAGTTTTATTATCCTCATCTACTATTAGCTGCTCCATTATTATTAGTACAAATATCGAATTAGGTTATGTCACTCTATATTTGACAAGTAAATTTAAATATATTAACCGGTAAGTAATTTTTCATAATTCAGTTAAAATCTACCGGTGGACAGCACCGGTTTATCACCGGTAAGTGTGCTGAATGCGGCCATTGTATTGAATGCTTTTGTTGATTTTTGTGCGCCAAATTCAACTACAAGAAGGATAATGTTATCAACAGAAAGAGAAAGTTATTGCACATCAAATGATATTAACAATATTAAGAGTGTGATTTTTATTTTAAAATACTAATTTAAAAGTTGGCTATTGTTAAGTACGGCAAGCAAGATTTTAAAATTATTTTATTTTAGTGCATACACGCTTGTTTACCTAGGTTATTAGGAAGTTAATAATGATGGTTTCAAACCTCACAATTGAATAACGACTATTTAAAATGTTCATTACTTTAATATGTATCGGTTTGCTATAGATCTACCAAAATACATAAAAATAAAATATATAATGTTAATTGCCTATGATCGACTTTGAGAGTGGACACCTGGTATGCCCTTGACATACTTGATACCTCATTAAATAAAGACTTACGGTAATGTTTCACTTTTTCCCGTTTGCGTTTGTGTTTACCTCTTCATGACTACAAACATAATTTTATATAAATTGGTTTTATATGGTCTTATAGGTAAGGCTAAAAGGAATCTACTGATGTATAAAATGTATAAAAACGAAGACTCTTTTTATTTTAAGGTAGTTTAAAATTAAAAGTTTTATTTTTTGTTTCATATTTACCCCGGTTGACCCTATATGATATGGTTTTGGCAGGATGGGACAGGTGTTCATGTGGCTGTAGCAAATGTAGATATTTCACATGGCCAATAATTTAAAAAGCTGGTTAGTTAATTTTTGTACACCATTTTCACCTACGGTTTCTAATTATATTTTAAAACGTAAACAGATTTTTGTAAATTTATCTTTTAACAATAATTATTAATTGTTTATCGGCATCAGTGTTTGATTAGAAATCACATGATATGAAAGTATGCATGCAGGGTGTTCTATTTGAAAAAATATCCCCTTGCCTGTCTCTTTTACAGAACAATAGCCAAACATGCAAAATTAAAGTATTAAAATATATTTCAGAGTTTTAAACTTAAATATGATTGCTGAAATTTAAAAATTTGTTTTAAAAGAGAAGCAATTGGCTTACAGGAATATATTTTTTCACTAGGAAGATAAATCATATTTCTAGGATTTTGTTATGGGGTACTATTCACAAAGCGGTGTTAATTCTAAGACGAGTATAATTTAATTAAGAATGGGATATTATGTACATATTAAAAATTCGAATGTTGTTTGGCTCAAATAAAAAAACATGCCAAAAAACGAAATTATAAAAATGAAGTAAATAAAGCAAGAAACATTAGAATAAAATACTACAAACAAAATTATATACACAATATTAACACTATGCTAAACTTACTTTTGCGATGTTGAGGTGCAGCTGCCTGAATGAACAACACAGGAAGCTGTTCCTCGCTACGAGCGGCGCAATTCGCTAGGCGAGCCGCTTCACGTTCTGCTGCCTGTCGAATCTCAGCTTGTATATCACTAATTATACCAAGTATTTCAGTAAATGTGGGCCGGCTCATAGGCTCTATGGTACAACATCTGAACGCTAGTTGTAAGAAATCAGGTACGCAATTAGGTTCGCACAGCTCTAAAAAGGCAAGATAGTCTAGACCAAAATTATCAGTCCTTGGCAACTGATCAGGATCGGCTTCCACCCTTGCTATTAATTCGCATAATACGATACCATAGCTGAACACATCGCTCCTCTCATCGTAATACAAACCCTTTAGGCACTCTGGAGACATCCAATATGGAGAACCGACTGTACTTAGTTTTGTGTTAGTTTTTGGATCGGGTATTCGTGCAGCCAGGCCAAAGTCTCCAACAACCGCTTGTAAATCGCCACTGTCAAATCGTCTTATTAAGACATTCTGTAAAAAATAGAAAAAGAATGCAGTAATAAAATAAGCTCATTAAAATTGCAATTTAAGATACATTGTAAGTAATTACACTGAACAACAAATTTGAGGTCATTAAAATTTTTTGAAAAGAACTATAGTGTACGTTATATACTCTAATGAATTAGATTTTGTCTAGTACCCTTGGTTAAAAAAAAAATTTAATGATGGAGAGCATTTTAATCGGATTTTATACAAAATGAATTAACAATATTCACAAAAACTTCCAGAGATTTGAATTTTTTTCTTTTACTTTGTTTTTTATAGTCTCTGGAGGTCTCGGTAATCAATGTCCAACAATTGCCAACAATATTCTGCTAGCATAGATGTTGTAGATTTTTAAAGCTGCTTCCATAGTTTATATTTTTGCGAACGACAAATTTGGGGAACGACGAATTGGAGATTGTAAAAACTCATAAAATACTTGTAAATCGTCATATATCAGTGGCGTATTTGGGGGGGGGCTTACGTGGCTGGAGAACTTTTTTGAAGAACTGCCCCAACAATTTCTGACTCTGATTTGAGTGTATAAAATCTCTACTGTATGTAAGGCGTATTGTACGTAATATGGTCAAATTTGCCTTTAAAATGTTTTCTATTAAGCTATGCAAAAATTTCTGTCTCGGCTACTATTCCTAATTTTGGGAGAAGATATAGTTAAAAAAGACGATTAATTTGATATTTGCCTTGTAGGTTATGTTTGATGGTAAATAATGGCTGTATTTAGATGGGACATCGCTTATGGAGTAAACTTTGAGCACCAAACTGCACTAGTTTAATAAAGTTTGTTATTCAGTTGTTATTAGGAATGCCACAATATTTATGGAATTCTGGGCTCGTCCAAATTGACTGAAACTTCGAAAAAATATAGTTGAAATAATTCTGATCAAAAGTCCCAATGGGCACAACTCGTACAAATCCTGATTTTAGCAGCTACAATCTTTATAGAAATCCGGTTTTGGCCAAATTGACCGAAACTTTGTAAAAATATACTCCCTCTGTTCCAAAATAGTTTCACACTTGCAAATTGTTGTTTTGATTGTCCATAACTTTTTCTAAAGTTGATATTTCATGAAAACTTAAGATTACGTTTTTAATTAGGTCACCCAGGATCAGTAGATTATCTTCCGTCTTTCAAAGCTAGCTGATAAAGAATAAGAGAAAACTGACATTTTTAAAAGTGCACCAGTTGTCAGTATCAGAATTTACAAAATTTACCAAAAATAGGTGAAAACTTTAAGTGTAACTTGGTCAAAACGTGAATGAGTGATGGCACTCAAAATGGTGTATAAATAAAGAAAAACTCTAAAGCTGTATTAAAAGCTAAAAGTTGTCTATTAATCAAAATATTTAATTATTTAAATTTAATATTTGTTTGTGTTACATAAATATAACTAATATAAATATCAGTGGCGTGCAGTGAGAATTTAGGCAAGGGGAAGCAGCCATGATTTTAATTTTAATACACCTAGATACAATAAAAAATAGTGTTATAATTATTAAGGTGGCTCCCCCAATCACACCGGAGTCGTTGAGAGAGAAAAAAAAAAGTTTTCGATTCACTTTTTCTCCTGAAATAAAATTAATTAAAAATCACTTTACTAATTGAGCTACCGATTTAAGCACAAATCATCAAAGATTTTTTAATGCAAGAAAGAAATGTGTCTCTCAAATGACTAGTGTCCGGAAGTCGAAATTTTATTCTGCTATCTGTCAAATTGCGGCGGTTTGCAATGGAGCCGAATTCAACGTGTACATAATTCCTTCACGTTCAATATCCAAGTCGGCTTCTGATGTTACAGGTTTGCGATTGATGAACGGGGAATTGTATTTACACAATAAACGTTTGCACGCTGTTTCAGCTCGTGAGGCGTTTACACAATTTATAATTTTTTTGAAATCTGTCAGTGACACTGGAGTTATTTTGGTAGCGCATAACGGGATGAAATTTGACGTTCCTAGAATTATAAGATTAGCTAGTAGTCTAGAGTTAAAAGGAGATCTGAAGTCGATAGTTAAAGGTTTTGCCGATTCCTTGCCTATATTAAAAATTCATTTTATTTTGTTCTTATTTATCAATTTCAAAATCAGATTTATATTTACATTTTTCAAATGTCCGAGTATTTTCGCGCGCTACAGGGCAGATCACGTAATTCGCGTTCTCTAAGAGCAGACAAGGGAAGTTGATTTTATTTCATTAATATCTTTTCATATCTTCCGATAACCCCACTCCATCAAAACGGCATCTTATTTCTCAAGTTTCCTTTTACCTGTCATCAGTTTTTTGTGAGAGTGTATGATTTAGTTAATTAAATAACCCCCGACTTCCGGTGTTAAAAAAACAACCTCCCATAACCACAATGTTAAAAATTCAAATTTCAATTGCAAATTTCTCTTTCATTTCCCCGATAACCCCTTGTTTTCTCGACGGGAAACGATTCAGCGACCCTCAAATTATAAATTATAATAATTTCAGATCTTTGGCTATTGAAAAATTTGGGGAAGCCACCTTAAGCTTAAAAGTTTTTTAAAAAAGAACTTTTACATTATTTTTGTGTCTGTTTTAAAATACCTGGTGCAGGTATTTTACGGCAGGTATATAAGCAGTCATCTCAATATAAGAAATTTTAAATGTTGCATACAGAGCAAACTAAATAGAATTGTCTTTAAAAAAATCCCAACTTATATAAATTGAAATAATAAAATGTTGCAAAATACAGTCTCATTCGCATCATCTGAGCACTAAGCACACTAAAAATAACTTGACCTTATGATGTCAACCATATCACCACAACGTATCACCGATTAACGATAGAGGTGCAGTAAGCAAATGAGTCAGTTGCTTATATGCAGTATATGTAACACATTTGAATATGTATTATTAGTATTACCTTTCGGTGCAAGTTTAATGTCCCTGATTTAAAATAGTATCTACTCTAATAAATCTACTTTTTGCTGTACGGAATTGATGTTGAGCTTTAAGTTGATTTAAACATTACACATTTAAATAAACGACAACTATAACTTTATAAAAATATTTTTGTTAACATTGTTTTTTATCTATCTATATATTTAAAACACAAGGCTTATTTTTGTTCCAGTTCGTTTGAGAGTTCCACCAGGCCAATCTAAGCAATTCTTTTTTATATTAAAGCTTTTGCTGTGTAGATTAGTCAACACTACTTAATATTTATATTTTTTTAATGTTTATATTTTTAATTTGAAAAAACTCTAAAATGTTTAATTTGAGACGGACGAATTGACATTCACTTGGGGCGCCCTCTCACTTTCTACTGTGGTGAGTTTCGTAACTACTCTCGCTTATAAATATAAAAGGGTGATGCAGCGCATCCACTTCCATCATTAATAAGCAGTTAATGTTTAAAAAATTGTTAGGTTGCGTAGACAAAACCCGCATAGTTGAAAATTATGGACAACGGACGAATTATATAAATAATTGCTGATGGCAATTGCTTATTCAGAGCAGTGAACGCAGGAAACTTGCCAACACTATGTTTATGTTATGTTTTTGAAATACGTACTAATAGACGTTTTCAAGAATGTTTTAAACAAGGTCGATTTTTGATTTTATTCTTATCATTTCATAAGGTAGAATTTCCATGTGTATGTATGTAGAATAAACCGGGGGAGAGGAGTAAGCCAGAGAGGAATATATGACGGAAGAGGGGAGGGTAAGCTGAGAGACAGGAGTGCTAGGCTTAGAATTTTCAACTGGTTATGTTTCTCTAACTTCAATTATTATTAGGTAAACTATTTGTAGAAAATCATTTACTGTTGAGGGTGCTATGGTAGATGCACTATAGAGAGCTATTGGCAACTAAAATTACATTTAGCTCAAAAACCCTTGGTGTATCAAAAACAATCAAGAATACCTTTTGTGTATTAAAACCTCTGGAGTTAAAATAAAGTATTTTAATTCTATGCTACTTTTTAGAAAATAGGCAATTTTATGTTGAGCCTTTCTAAATTTTCTATCTACATTAGTTATCTTCTTATTGTTTCTACAAATAATAGATCTTGCAGTAAACAAGTAATTTTCCAGTTCAAGAATTTCAAACTATGTATCTATTGGTCATGTATTAAATGCATGAGATTTTATTATAGTTAATTTCTTTCTTCCTGTTATTTAATTATTAACTAAATACACATCATTTAGAAGCATCTATGTTCGTAATCATTACAATCGAGTTTTTGATTATATAACTTCTATTTATCAAATTTAATTAGATATACCCATGTCTAATCTAATGCTGTCACATTAACTTTAAATTTTGAATATACATAGGAAAGAACAGTTGTCACACTTAATACACAAATTATACTCTTTTTTTCTGTGAAGGTCACATCTTACGTGTGTAGATACAACTGCTAATAGCTCCTGTGTAATGTGTAAGTATATGTATGTACCTAACCCAATAATATGTTGAACTTAATTGCTTTCTGTAACTATAGTCTACTTACTTTCTTTATGATTCAGAGTAGACTTTGTACTTTTGTAAGTGTAGGTATTTGAGCTGCATTTGTTTTAGTTCTAAGAATGAAGCAAACAGAATTTGGAACGTGGTCAAGTGATATAATTTCGAACAAAACTTGAATGTTTATTTTAAAAACAAATGGCAAATCTATTGTTTCTAATTTTCTTTCCTCAAATTATCAGTCAAATAATAGAAATAGTTAGTAAAGTAAGGTGAAGTCGTAGTAATTATGATAATTTTTGAGCACTAATGAGCTCTAATAAACTGCAGCCAATTAATATTTCAAACAATCAGAACCTCCGACAAACAGAACATATTTCTAACATTCTGAAATGCGTTAAACAAACCTTGATTACAAACGCAACCTTGATTACAAAAAGAATATTAGTAGGTACTTGTAGTGTTCAATTTGACAATTTGGAATTTAAGGTAAATCTTGTGGTAGGGGCGTCAACTGATCTTTTTTCGGAAAGACAGTACTTGTTTCTAAGAGTGTGTCTTTCGTCCTTTCTTGTAATAGGAATGAACGGGTTTTGCGTTTATTTAAAACAATCAACGAAAATGATTCAATATTTTAATTAAAATTTTTAATTTTATTTTAATCACTGCAATTAGTTTTCGGGAATCAAAAATTATAAATTTCAAATTAACCGCCATCGCATCGTTTGTGAAAAAGAATCAAATTTGCTATGAGCTGTATTCAGTTAGGTAATTTACTGCATGTTGTTAAAAGTCGTTATAGTATATTAAGTATCGAGAACAGTAAGGACAGTTTACCGATCGACGACAATGTTTGGCGACTGAGCGAAGCAAGGTCGCCAATATTGGAGGAGATCGGTAAACCCTTACTGTTTGAGATGCTTATACTATTTTTTGTACGACCATTATGAATACAAATGTATTAACTAAGGAAATATCCCAAAGATGGTAAAAAAATAGATTCAAGATAATTTATTTTTGCCCTGTATATCCACCAACCATTAAGTAGGTTTTGTCGTTACCATGGATACGTTTGTAATTTTATTTTTGAATGTCACGATATTTTTGTAGTTTCAACATAAATAAATAGATAGTTGTTATTATTATTTATTGGGTATTTTTTCACCGCAAATTTAAATAAAAACATAATTTGTTTTAATAGTTCAATAATTATTTAGAAAATAATGATTTTTTACGAAAGAGACATCTAAAGCTGATGCATTTATTTTATAAATTACATATAATTTACTTACCGTTCTGTTTTTGACAGAACTGAACGGTAAGTAATTACTTACCGACGCGTTGTTGCTTAGTAACTAGTAAACATAACCTACTGTTCTAAAACCAAGTTTGGTAAACAATCCGAAATAGCAGGGTCGTACAAAAAAATGAGTGAAGGGTCATTCCATGCGAAATCGATCACTAAAATCGGTCGATCTCACGGATTTCAATGAAAAAAATTATGAGGTAGTAATCAACTAAAGAACATAACTTTCATTCATCAATTTGCTAGATTATGCAGAACTTTGGAAATATTCAAACTGAAAAAATCATCAAAACTGCTTGCACGTCTTTAAGAAATATAAATATCTCGAAAAGTATTTATCCTAGATCAAATATTTTTTTATATATTGCTCGCAAGAAGACGGGCTTTTTGTTGTTACCAAACGTATTTTTATTCTTTTTTAAATGAAATATTTTTAAAATGCAGAAAAATCGGTGTGGTCACATTTTTAGAAATCTTAAAAAATTGTATAGATTCTTTGAACATTTCTGTATTTAAATGCCAAATGGCAAGCTGGACGTTTTAATAGTTTTGGCAGGACAAATTTTCAAAGACCGCGTTGCAGGCAGCCGCCGCACAGTGGGATAGAAAGGGTCAAAACGCGCGCATGGCATCAAAAAAAAATGTTTTTGCAAATGACTATTTACATTGATTTATACATTCTAAACCCTTTGGAAAGCCATAATCTGCAGTATTATGTACTTCAATCACGTTCATAAAACTGTAGTACGTAACGAATACTAACAGTTTGTGCAAATGATGAAAGAATTGCATACGTAAAACATAATTTGAATGATGTTATTTAGGCACATAATTACATGAAATTACAAATAAGTATATGTCTCCACCTATTGTGTGACACTAAAATAATAGTAAAAAGTTAAAAATTGTTATTAAAATATTGTTGTAACCTAGAAACATAAGATCAAATTAAAAAATGACAGCTTTTTTCACGAATTTTTGTGTTTAACATTGAATTAAAAAAAACACCTCAAAACACCTCTACGAAAAATTGACAGATCAAAATTGGACACATTCCCTTGATCGCAGTATCTTCATTATCTGCATTGAGTTGCATTTTTTTTGCGAATATTGAAAAAAATTTTCACATAAAATCTTTGCGGGTAATTTCAACCTATATGAAAAGTTAACTTCATTCGGGTAGTAAGGCAAGGTACAAAATATTATTTATGTGTAATACGAACATTGGTGACAATAATGTGATGTTAGTTCTGTTAACGGATACTGGTGGCGCGCCACCAGTATCCGCTGGTGTACTGCTTTCTTCCAACTGTTTAGTGTTGTGCGCGCAATGGATGGACACGGTAAGTTTTGAACGTCAATTTTAATGATGAGATAATATGGTTATTTCAGTGATGAATTAATAGATATCCGTATAGGTTTACCATTTTATGTGAATATGTAACTTTTTTCATGAAAATCAGCGTGTACAAAGTAGGCCTGTGAAAAGTTTGAACTGTTCATGAACTGTTGGAAAAATTCAAAATGTTCAAACAGTTCAAAAGTTCAAACAGTTTAAACTTTTAAATAGGTCGTATACAAACAAGTTTACAGAACTGTTCGAACTTTTGAACTGTTCGAACTTTTTGAACTGTTCGAACAGTTCGAACTTTAATTGATCAAGTTCGAAGATTTCGAACAAGGTTCATTTACAAGGCCAATAGAAAGTAATTGTTTCAAAGTAATGATTATAGTGCCCAATAAACATTGTTTAACAAAAACTTATTTTTATTTGATTATGATAGTGTTTTTAATCGCATTTTTACGCAGTAATTTGTACTTTGTGTTATACAATTCTTTTGAAATAGTTAAAACTAGAAAATGAAACAAAATAAGTGAAAACACAAATAATCACTTTTTTACGTACGACAAAAATATAAACATTGCACTTAAAGACTCTTACTTCGAAATTGAAAGCATAGAGACAAAAAACGTAATTCTCGTAAAACTTTACCTAAAACGAACATTTTCTTCATAGATTTCAGCAGAAGATTTTTTTTCCATAATTTCGTAAAAAACAGCGAAAAACGTCAATGCGACATCGTTATAAAGATAGAAAAATATGCTGAGGAAAATAATGTATATGAAGAAAATAAAGCTAAATGGTTTGTGGCAAAGGTAATTGGACATTGGAAAAAGTGTAATCGGATGGAAAATCAATTTGAAATGCATCATGGTGTATATTTAAGTGGAAACCTCTATACGAAAAGATGTGCAACGACACAACAACCCTCATCAAATGTGTTGTCGAAAACAAAAGATTTCAGTTCTTTGAGCGCTTCTCAAAAAAGGCGTAGAACTGTTGGTTAGTAAAAATTATATCTAATTTTTTATGATCTTATAGACAGTATTAAGGCAATGATTTTCGAGGTAAAATGATTTAGTTAACATTTCCAATACACATCAAATATTTTAGAGTTACGGAAAGAAGATACAAATGCTTTATTATTCTCAGCATCATCTAATTTAAAAAAGGAAGGGGCTAGCTCAGTGTCTCAAGTTATTGAATTAGTTTCCCAGTCAGGAGAAATTGCATCAAGTGTACTTCATTACTTGAAAAGTATTTCGAATTTACCTACAGAACTCAGCAGTGAAAAAGCATTAGCTATTGCTCTCGATTGTGATCTGACGAAAGAGAGATATCTACAATTACGGCTGAATTCAAAAGCTCAAGGTAAATAAATAAATTTCTCTCAATCATTGCCACATTCTATTCTCAATATGTAATCGTAGTTAATCTCAAATAATATCATGTGCAATAGAGGTTTCCTTGAACTGACATACTGTTTTATTTAAATTTATTATTTCAGTTTCGCATCAATTTCCCAGCTACGAAAAATTAAGCGCAGCGAAACGGGATTGCTATCCAACGAAAGCAGTTGTCAAAGAAAGCGAAGCTGTTGTAAATTTGCAGAGCTTACTGGACCACACCTGCTCAAGACTGACCTTAACTTTAGGTGGTATCACGGAAGGAGAAGAATTGATTCTATATCATAAGTGGGGGTTTGATGGCAGTTCCGGTCATACCCAATATAAACAGGTTTTTGAATGTGGTTCTTCGTCAGATGCATCGGTTTTGATGACAACTATTGTGCCGTTACGTCTGGCTACCATGGACCACTCAAAAGTCCTGTGGGAAAACAACACTCCGTCCTCCACGCGGTAATAAGCAAATGGACAAAGTGCTTATCATTTCTGAATTGTAATCGTGAATTTTAAATAGTACCATTTCTTTGCAGCTACTGCAGACCAATTAGAATTGCGTACGAAAAAGAGTCGGCTGAGAATATTGCAAAGGAGGCTGAATGCATGCAAACCGAGATTTCGTTGCTCGTTCCAACATTAGTAGAGTTGCAAGGAAAGACTATAAAAGTTCTCCATATTTTATTGTTAACTATGGTTGACGGAAAAATTATCAACACTTTGGAAGGGAACAAAGCTAGTTCTGTAAGTAATAATTATCTGTTTTTAGAAAATGTAATTTTTTCATGGTACCAAATGCTTAATGAATAAAAGACTAAGATCATTCGTAGTGTGTTTGACTAATGTATAATTTTAGAAATGTTACATTTGCGATTCGGGCCAAAATAAATTGAATGACTTGTCCAAAGACCGAGATATCGAAATCAGTCGTTTGAAGTATGGAATCTCACCGTTGCATGCGAGAATAAATTTTTTTGAATATGTTCTGCAACTCTCCTATAGGTTATGGACGATTTTTTTATAATATTATAAAGTATACAGCAACAAATCATTTTTTATAAAAAATACATTTTTTATTCCAATAGACTGGCTTTGCCTGAAAAGTTTCGTCAGAAGTTTACGAGACTCCAACCCGAACATAAGGAAATGTTAGAAAAGAGAAAAAAACAAATCCAAGGCGAATTTCGAGAAAAGCTTGGCCTGATCGTAGATACGCCAAAACAAGGTAACTAAATCATAATGTATATGTTTACACTCCAGTCAGGTTGAAAAAAGTTACTAATTATAGTTGTATGTTTAGGGTTTGGTTCATCTGATGACGGAAATACGTCAAGAGCAGTATTTGAAAATACTGAAAAATCAGCTGCGATTCTTGGAATTGACAAAGACATTTTGAAAAGGTTCGATGTAGTTTTAACATCGATAAACATTTTCCAAGAAGTCGATCCAGAAAAGTTTGGTGTTTATGCTCTCGAGACATCCGAACTTTTGGTTAAAAAGTACCCCTTCTGGCAAATGAGTCCTACCGTGCACAAAGTGCTTCTACACGGAGATGAAATAATAACCCACTCAATTTTACCACCTGGTCTGTGTGTATATCATTAATGCTATCAACATTAACACAAAATTCGTAACATTTTTTAATGAAATATATTTTTTGTAGGTGTTTTATCCGAAGAAGCCATGGAACACCGCAATAAAGATTTCAAGACATTCCGCAGTCGATTTGCAAGGAAGACGTCGAGAAAAGAAAATCTGACTGACATCTTCAATCGATTCATGCTCACGTCTGATCCATATATTAATCGGTTGAGAGCTTCGTCAAGACGAGCGATTAAGAGAAAGGAGCTTCCTAGCGAAGTTCAGAAGTTGTTGAAAAAAAGCGACGAGGATACTATTGTCTAAACGAAAATAGTGATAAGAGCTCTGAAATAAAAATATATCTTCTCAATCTGTCTTATTGTTTGTTCATAAATTTATTAAAGATTAATATTATCATTAAACATCATTTATGTAATATGCTTTACGTATTTTTACCATTTGCAGCTTGTAAAGTTTATTTCTGTGACGTTGACAGCGGTTATGACAGATGTCAATTATCATAGCTCGAAAATAATGTCTAATTCGAACTGAGCGATCCAAAAAACCATAAATAAACCTTTTTTTCTCATTTTAAACTTTTTAAAACGCGAGAAACACCCCATGCGCGCGTTTTGACCCCTTTCATCCCACTGTGCGCCGCAGCATTGCTTACGGTCAGCCGGCGCAACCCGCATTCGCTACCTTCTAGTTAATAACAATATGGTCCATAATCCTAGCGATCTGTCTTAACTAAAACTAGTGTACATAAGATAAATGTATATGTGTGGATATGATTATAACTAGTGATTAGTTAATTACTTATGTATTTAAATCGATTTCTTCCGGTGTGATACATAAAGTACAGGGTAATCCAAATTGACTGAGAACTGTTTGAATTTACCGCCACGGTAAATTATTGTCACGTTGGCAACATGAATACTTTTCGGATATTTTTATCCTTCTTTTATTTTACAGTGGCGCCTGAAAAATAATATAGCTTATAAACTTCATTGATTTTAAATAATAAGCTTACTTGATAATAAAATCGTCTAACAAACCGTAGTTCTGAAAAGTACTGTTTTGTAAAATAAGAAAAGCGAAATAAAGCAAAAATTCAATGAAAATTCAGAACAACGTGGCAAAGCACAACGATGTAAACGAGAAAGTGACGAGTTATTACCGCTTTAATTTGACGCTACATATGTCAATAGTGCTACACTAACAACGTGAAATACACTAAAACCCAAGGCGCCAAATTCAAACCATCTTCACTCAATTTGGATCACCCTGTATTTTTCTTGAGGCTGTCAAAAACCCTAAAATATAATGCAACAGCTTTTTTAATTTAAGTTTTAAGGTCAATTGGGATAATTGGGTCATAACTTTACAAGTATCTTACTTTAAACTCTTATTTAACATTTTTATCATGAAGTATAAGTTTAGGACTTTTTTTATAATATCTTTAATATATTTTCCAATAAAAAATGTAAAAATAAAGCAGCTCTAAAGTCAACTACTTACTGTATAAAAAATTATTTTTAAAAAACATGTAAGGTGGTTTATGTTTATTAAACATAAAAACCAATGCTAACAAAAATATTTTTATAAAATTATGGTTATCGTTTATTGAAATTTGTAATAATATCAATTAATATTAATATCAATTCCGTAAAGCAAAAAGTATAATTATTTAGAGTACTATTTTAAATTAGGTTCATTAAACTTGCACGGAAAGGTAATACCGATTCAAATGTGTTACATACACTGCATATAAGCACTGCTTACAACTGCTCTTCTCTTAGCCTTGGCGTGATTCAGCGCGCGTGGTCATATAGTAGACGATGCCCTTAGCATTGTTTGGCCGTTATTGTTAGTGTGCTTCATGCCCAAATGCTTATTTATTATAATTTGGTTCTTTGTTCAATTTAGTGTTTGTTAAATTTAATGTTACTTAAGTAATGTAAATCTGCGAATGATACTGTATTTTGTCGCATTTTATTATTTCAATTTATATAAGTTGGATTTTTTTAAAGACAAATAATTCTATTTAGTTTGCCTGTATCCAAATTTAAAATTGCATTATCGTCACGACTGCAAATTTAGCTGCTTCGGTGAAAGGTTCGAGTACCTTCGATACATCCAAATCGGGTCGGTTTTTTTTTGTTCAGTTTGTAAATTATTAATAATTTTCCGCATACAGTTTTGGGGAGAAATTACAAATTATTAAGAAGGGCAGATCAAAACCAGAATTTTCGAATTTAACAACAAAGATTAAAACCTGCACTGGTATTTTGCTAAGAAAGACCGGAAAATCGAGTTGCAGTATAAATACATAGTAGTATTTTTTTTTAAATAAAGAATAATAGTCAACAAATTCCCTAAGTATAAAGTGTAAAAGTTCTTCTTTGAAAAACTTTTAACCTTAATAATTGTGACACTGTTTTTTTATTGTACCTAGCAGGGGTGGATCCAAAGAAGTATTTTGAGGGGAAAATTTTTGGAAAAATAATTGTTTTAATAAATAATAATTAAACAAACATTATTTGTTTCTATTCTATGTATACTTATTTTTTAATTGGGGAGGGGGAATTATTCCCTCCCCGTTAATCCGCGCCTGTACCTAGGTGTATTATAATTAAAATCGTGGTTGCTTCCCTAGCCTAAATTCTCACCGCACGCCACTGATCATCCAATAGATTGGGGTAAATGGAACTATCATCTATATTTTATATCCACATTACTTTATAATAAGCTCTGGGTAACTAGGGCACTCTAAGAGTATTAATTAAAATGTCCTCAAAAATTAGGGCTGCTGTAGGAATAGTTCAGGAATTATCGCAGCTAAATCGGAAGAGTCGATAAAAATTCACGTAATTCTCATAGACGTTTAACGATGGATTTACCTTTTATTAGCAAAGTTCCAGTTACCCCATCGCTCCATTTACCGCAACTGACCTTATTAAACATCAGAACTTACAATAGAGATCAGTAATATATATTATGTAATTAGGAGATCAAGCGATACTTTAAATCCGAGAAGATGTATTATAACGCTGAGGCGCCAGCCGAGGCGTTATAACATCTTCGAGGATTTAAAGAAGCTTGATCTCCGTATTGCATAAGTTGTTTTACTTTATTTCGTATTTCAATCCTAATTTCTCCCTTTTAAAATTCATCCGAATTTATTGTATAATGAAGCAAGTTGCCTTGTCTGTGTCATCATACGCGTAACCAAGGAGATAAAAAGCAGCATGTCACGTGTGGTTGTTATACAACATCAAATGATTTTTACGTTGCCAACAACAACGGAGATCAAGAACGTCTTGAACTCCGGTGTCATTGACAACGAAGATCAAGTTATACTTTATTTTACTAATTGTAGTATATAAACAATTGTTTGAAATACGAAATGAAATAATAGTTATTTATGGTACAAGTTAGTTAATTAAGATGATAATTTTTGGAGTGGATGATTCATTAACTCACGTATTCCACAAGTTCAAATATTGAATTTGCAATGTACCTATACTTTAGTCTGTAGTGTTTGACGGTAATAAATTTGACACTAGCCCGATGGCTGGATTTTAATAACATAATACAAGGTAAGCTGGTGAATGGTTGCTAGTTGCAACCTTCTATAGCACCCAATCTAACCCAGTAAACACCTATTTTTTAAAATTTAGGATCAAAAAGGACTCATTTTCTGTAAACAAAAATGGTATTTAAGCTATTGCATTATAATATTTTAGCGTCTTTGACGTCCGTACGAAAAATGTTTTATGTAACACACCCGCAAAAATCGATTTAAATACATAAGTAATTAAATTAATCAGTAAGTATAATCATATCTACACAGATATACATTTATCTTTCGTACATTAAGACAGACCGCTGGTAATATGGACCGTATTATTACTTACTAGAAGGCAGCGAATGCAGGTGCGTCGGCTGACCGTAAACAATGCTGCGGCGGCTGCCTGCAACGCGGTCTTTGAAAATTTGTCCTACCAAAACTATTAAAACGTCCAGCTTGTCATTTTGCATTTAAAGACAGAAATGTTCAAAGAATCTGTACTGTTCAGTTTTTCAGATTTTTAAAAATGTGACCACACCGATTTTTCTGGATTTTTAAAATAATTCGTTTAGAAAAAAATAAAAATACGTTCGGTAACAAAAAATTATTAGGCCGTCCAAGAAGTCCGTCTTCTTGTGAGCAATATATATACATAAAAAAATATTTGTTCTAGGATAAATACTTTTCGAGATATTTATATTTCTTTAAAGACGTGCAAGCAGTTTTGATAATTTTTTCAGTTTAAATATTTCCGAAGTTCTGCGTAATCTAGCAAATTGATGAATGAAAGTTATATTCTTTAGTTAATTACTACCTCATAATTGATTTTCAATGAAATCCGTGAGATCGACCCATTTTAGTGATCGATTTCGCATGAAATGACCTTGAAGCTAAAAGTGTAAGTAAAAGTATAACATACGTATGTGTGTATAGTATAATGTAGTAAATTATTAATGGTCAAGCCGCAGTTGAAGTTCTACATTATGAGACTGATTGACTATTAAGACTATATTCAAACAGTCCAGAACCATTTGCTGTGGGGGGGGGGCAGTGGTAAGGGGAACTTCTCGAACTAGGTCCCCACAGAGAAATTGAGATTTCTCAAGCAGTGGCACCAGAAATAGCATGTGTAAATGAATTAATATTAATTGTTGATTAATTAATATTAATTAATTAATAAGTGACGAACTGTAATTAATAATTGTAAAAAAAATCATCAAAAAATAATTAATATTAAAAAACAAACAAAAAAGGATGATAAATGACGTTCATTAAAAAAGCAAGACATGAAGAGACTTACGATTACAAAACCCGAGTTCTATTCCAAGTTTTGGTAATTTCTTTTTTAAAAAATTTCATAAGCAACTTTTTTATGGTTATAATATTTATAAAAAGGAATAACTTAACAATTAAATACTAATATGGTATGCATAATCATTTAATTTTACAGTTTAAACGACTATATAAAGAAATAACGATGTTATTTTTACAATTTTTACAAGGTAATTTCTTTCTATGAACATTATAATTATAAAAAAAATATCTATTATGAAATATATACATATTAAATATTCTATTTAAAAAAAATACCCAAACTGGGAATAAAACAGGGGTTTTGAAATCGTAAATCCAGTGTGCCTTCCAGTCGGTCATGCTGCCTGTTTATGTCTTTTGCTTCTTGAATGTATGTAATTTATCATCCTTTTTTGTTTGTTTCTTTTTTATTATTAATTACTTTTTGACAATTTCTTACAATTACAGTACCTTCACTCATTATTTGATTACAGTCTGGCTTAGTAAGTATATTTGCTATGAAGCCACAAAGTTGCCTTAAAAATCTGATAATTCAGATTTTTGAAAATCTGTAATGTCGAGTATTGGCTTTTAAATTATTTTGATAATATTATTTACTCACTCAAAGTAGCGCGATTCTATATATAACAATAATTCGGAAAAACTTTAATTTCTGTAATAACTATCCCTTGAATTTATAGTAAAGGTAGACTCGTGTATACGTAGAGACAACCGCTTTGCGAGAATTCAAGAGAGCCCATAACATTGATGTTTCGTTTTCATTTAAATATAAATAGCATTGGAAAATCTTTATTATTGTAAATGAATATAATAAATAAATAACATTTCTGGAAATTCTTGACTGTTCTTACTTCCAATTTGTTGTTATAAGTTGTTAACCCTAGGTAAATGTTAAAATGTGTAACATAAGAATTTAATGATTAAATTAAATATTAAATAACGAAAAGTTAAAGTGTAACTGTCAAGCATATAAAATATGAAAATATAGATAGTTTTATATTTAGGATATTATTCACATGTAAAACAAGAGAAATGGTCGTTATTTTGATGTTACAGTTCAACCTTGAATTCAAAGCTGTCAAGCTTAAACTTCAAAAACATTAAACAATTGCTTCAAAAAGTACTGCCGATATTGCAAATAATAATAAATCATTTTACAATCCATAGCCACCCATCACTAAAACAACAACAAAATTAAATATACAAGACCTCCCACCTATATAAACAGTTTGATATTAAAGAATAAAGACTTTTCGCACTTGCAGAATTTTCTCATCACTTCCAGTTTTTTTTTCCAGTTCTCTGAATCTCCTCCTCCTGTTAATAATTTTTTACCACTTTTATTAAATCAGAAAAATAAATAAACAACATTATCTGAAGCTGAAAGAACTAATATTAATTTTAAAATAATGATTTCTAAGTTATTTATTTCTTTATTATATCAAGTTATAATAGAAAGCAAATAATAATAATAAGTTTGTAGAAATAAGTTAATAAAACAAGAATTTTGTAAAATAAAACATCTTCATTTTATTATTAAAAAATTTTAGAAAAAGATATAATTAATAGAAGTAATTAATGATCTTCAAATTAAAAAATATATATATATGCCACAAAAAAGAGTCAAGCCGAAGCTTTAAAGGACAATACATTTATGCGTCCTTTTTCTTTCCCACACAGCATAAACCCCAAATATTTATCATTAGTAAAGGAGCCTGGTTCGTTATACGTGGAACAGCTTGGACAATTAAATAAGGTATATTAGACTTTCTTTCTACAAATTCAGTTGATCCCCACAAACTCATAGCAATTGGTTGTGAGGGTACAGTTACAAATACTGGTGCGATGAGGCTCTTGGAACTGGAGTTTAAAAAGCCCATTCAGTGGTTTATTTGTTCTGTTACGACACCTTTTTGCACGTTTGGATGGAACAAGTGATCGAAAAGGTTTTGTAGGTGTTATTGGAAAACAGCTTGAAAAATGCAAAGATCTCCCAATTTCCCAGTTTGAAAGAATGGACCGTAACCTACCAGAATCTATTACAGATTTAAGTACCGACCAAGAATATTTGCTGGATATTTGTCAAGCAGTTAACTCAGGAATTTGTTCTCCTAGTTTGGTAAAGCCCAGCCCAGGGAAAATAGTGCACTCCCGGTGGTTAACTACAGGGAACAGAATTTTAAGATTATATGTTTCGTCTGCTCAACCTTCAGCTAATCTAATTACCTTGGTGTACTTTATAATAAGAGTATATGCCTCAATGTGGTTTCAAATAAAGAGACAATCATCTTGCATAATAGACCAAATAATGTCTGTTGGTAATCTTGGAAACTATTTAATACAGAATGCTAAAGTGGGGTGTTTTGATCAGTATTCAGTAAGATCTACAACTTTGCTGTACTGACTTTTCTTCTAAAATAATTAGGGGAGCAAATATTTGAAAAATTGTGTTTTTACACACAGAAAAATGTATACTAAATTCAATTACATGAGTCTCATTTTGATTATATAGTAAGCTCCTATATAAACGATAATAGGTTCTTCTTGACAAGAATAGTTAATATATTCATATAACAAAACTTCCTAATATTCATATTGAATGTTGCTTTTATTCCTCTCTGGCCTTATACATATTCGTAAAACAAAAAAACAGTCTTTATCGTTTTGAGAAGATTTAAGAATCAATTTGAGTACAACACCAACTTGAAATAAGTACTTGTAACACTCTATAAGAAGATATATTTATTGAATTTTGCATTCAAAATAAGCATAAGAACTTATTGAAATAAATTAATGGACTGATTTGTTCAAAGAAAGGAACTCTTCCATTCCATCCAAGAGAAGAATAGATCAAACATTTTGCTCTTCTCATTTTAAAGTTCTCTTAAGTTTCATTTATAAAATGCTAGCTAACGTTTGGTTGGACAGTTCTACAAACAAAAAATAAGAGATATACAATGTATACTATTGTATGGTACTTGGTATTGTATGGTTACTTATGGCACTAACACAGTACAATCATATTTAAAACTTTGTTAAAGGAAGTTTACACTTTGCCTGCTGCTCATTTATAAAACACCCTGTATAGTCAAACAGTTTTAAAATATGAAGGAGATTAACTGAAAATCAACATTTCCAATTTCTTTTTAACAAAAACGGTTGTTTAAAAATGTATTCCCGATTTTTGCGCCACCCGGAATGTTAATTTGATGTAATGGCAACATTACAAGTTACCAGTTTTGATGCTGTATAATAATAATTATTATTTCATTTCGTATTTCAAACAATTGTTTATATACTATAATTAGTAAAATAAGGTATATCTTTACCTCCGTTGTCAATGACACCGGAGTTCATTATACAAAATTGATACATTCTCTGAACAAAAACGACACAGGTCACATATTACAATTTTTTAACAAATTCAAATCTTTACTAATTCTAAACTTTACTAGCCAATCAAAGTGATCCAAATTTTTTGCTTGATTGCCTGTTGTAGTTGAAAAAAGCCTAATTCCATTTATATGGTCTTATTAATCACCATAATTGTATTTATTATTCTAATGGAAATCCCCAAATTGCACACGAAAATGATGGAATAAACATTTGGACTGGAATTTGGTTTGAAGGAATTATTAAACCCTTTTTTCTTGAAAAAAAAACATTACTGCCGATGCTTATCTTGCTTTTACTTTGAGAAAAGGTAACATCTACTATTTCATAGCATGTCTTCCAATTCAGATCAGATAATCTTTCAACAAGATGGTGCTCCATCCCATTATGCTGTATAAGCCTAGCAATTCTTAGATAAGCACATACTTTCATCAATCTCGGATTGGGGCAAAAAGGTCAATTGAATAGTCTGCAAGATCATACGACTTAACTTCTATAGATCCAAGTCCCAGTCACACTTGAGCTTGGACTCGTCTGGGCAGGGGATGATGGGAATTCCTCATGCAGGCAAACTCACTCCCACCAGTGAGTACTAGTAGCTCTTACAAATATAATTGACATGCTAATTGAGCGTATTTCAAATCGTTGTCTCCTAAGGTTGACCGTGACGAGGTGTGCCACATTCAACAAATCTTGGAATTCTGTTTGGGGAATTCATCAAGATTTGGTTGACATTTATAATGTTAAGGGAGACATGGAAACTTTAAAATGTCTGAAAACTTTTTATGCTGTTTATAGAAACATTTGTAGGTCTGTTCAGCGAAAAATTTGGTTATGTTTAGAGAGTGAGGTGTCACCAATTTGAGTACTTACTTTTAAAACTTATATTTTGCACTGTTGCCGTCAGTACCAAATTTTGTATTCGACTGACATGACTCTATCGCTTAGCCACAGGTAGAAAGTGACCCAACTATTATTAGTAGCCATGGTAAGTTTTTTAGACATATTGCAACATCTCTTAATTACATACATACCTTACTAGTCAAGTCTCTATGGAAGACACCTTTGGAATGGAAATATTGCATGCCTAAAGCAACATCACGTGCAAGTGAAACTCGAACTGGCTGAGGTAATTCTATGGACTGATTTTGTATAAGCTGCTCTAAAGATCCGCCATTAATATACTCTGTAAGTGCATGCAGTTGCCCTTCGTGAACACACGCACCTAGGAAGCTTAATATGTTTGGATGGGACAGTTTGTTCATTAACTGAACCTCCTTGAGCATGTTGCGCCTGTTAGAGCGCAACAGATTCATTTTGAGCACCATTACTTGGCCTGTAGTGCGATGTGTCACCTGAAAACAAAAAGAAAAATCAATGGTTTAGATATTATAAAAGGGTAGGAGTATTGCACCAGCAACAAAGCCTACTATCTGACGTACATATGAGCGCATTTTCAGATGTTGCACTTAATTCAATATCGCACACAAACTTTTTTTTTTTGAAAAGATTCAACAGATCGATAAGTTTAAGTTAAGGAATTTACAGTTACAAGAAAAAAAGTTCGAACATGTAACATAACCTTCAAATTTTCAATATGACAATCATTTCACTGCATAATTGGTTTAATAAAGCCCCCTTTATTGGCACAAAATATTAGAGTCAAAATATAGCTCACGTTTTTCATTCAGTTTTCTTATAATAATCGTTTTTTTAGCAAGATAACGTATGATATCGATTGCGAAACTGTTAAGGTAGTGTGGATCATAGTTTGTAAGAAGTAGATATCTAAAATAAATTTTATAATCGTAGTGGAACATCGCCAATTTTGTAGAATTAACGTTTTCTAAAAAATAACCGCAAAATCTATGACAATGGATAAATGTTTTTGCTTACTTATTTTAGTATTGATTGAAATAAAATGTTGCGATCATTCGCTAAGAAACGATGGAAAAATATTGATAGCGGATTTTCAGCTTTTTTGTACAATGTACGCTGTAATTTGACCTGATTTATGAATTGGGCAATTATAATATGCAAAAATAAAATGTTTTTGAATACCATATAATAAACTTACATTTACATTGTCCAAAAAACTCAAAAATCGGCGGTTATGATTTTTTCATCGTTCCTTAGCGAATAAGATCGCAACTGTACACGGCGCGGAAATTTAAATATGACAGCACGAAAATCAGTCATTTTTAGTTGAACGCTTTCTGCACCAGGAAGCGTTTGGTGGTAATATTCGCGGGACATTTAAAAGTAATTTAACTTTCCTAATCTTTTAACTATTATTTAATAAACTCCCGAAGTAAATGTTGTTTTTCTTTACTTAAGAGCATGTGACGGTTAATTTTTGAATATACTATTTCACTCTTAATTAGTCCTGATTAATTTCTTAAAACAAATATATATTTTAATATAGTAATACTTTTCTTTTTCTTAAAACCAGCAAGAACAACTAATATTTTTAAAGATATTTAGCAGTTTTATGTTACCCTTTTTGATTTCAACTACCTTAAATTATTCCTTGGCATTTAAAAATTAAAAATTTCAGTTAAACTTAAAATATCTTGAAAGTTCAATATTAACGATTTTTGATATATCTTCGAGGGTGAAGTTACTATTAAGGGTGCAGTTCAATAATCGTGTTTAGGAGCGTTGTAGAGCTGGTAATTATCCTACAAGAAACTTCGATATAGGTATCTCAAAATTTATGGTTTTTGATGTTTTCAGTGGTGCTTTTTCTACAAGGGGTGCAGTCTAAGAATCGGATGATTAGGCACGTTGTAGAGCCTATAAATAGCATGTAATTATCGCGCAAGAAATTTCGATATATGTCGATATTAACGATTTTTGATGTCTTCGAGGGTGGTATTACTAGTAGGGTGCAGCCTAAAAATCGTGATTAGGCGCATTGAAGAGCTCATAATTCATTCATAAGTATAACGCAAAGTTAGAGAAAAATAAATTATTTTTCGAATTTTCAAAATTTTTGAATATCGATTAACTTCGAAAGGGTAGTTCCGATGCAATTGAGATTTGCATATTCGAAGAGCCCATAAAAAGCCCATAAATCTGAGACCAAGTAGGTATGTCTAACTACCTTAAGGAAAAAGTGGGCGCTAGCTTAACGTTAAGCTATAGCACCCCCACACTTAAATTTGATTTTTCTCGGAAATGGCAAGAGCCCAAAAATTATTTTTGAGGGGATTCGAGAGCCCATAAATAGCATGTAATTATCGCGCAAGAAATTTCGATAAATATCTATATTAAGGATTTTCGAGGTCCGTGAAGCTAGCACAACCATTATAGCACAATCAAATAAAACCTTCGTAAATATTTAGTACTCATTAATTACTAATTAATTACTAAAAAGAAAAATTTATTACTGTTGCCTTTTAAAAAAAAACTCGGGTTGTTCCAGCCTTACAGTGAAGCTAGCACAACCGCAACAAAAATAAACAACGATTACAAAAAACTAACGTACTTATTAATTACCAATTAATTACTCAAAAATCAAATTTATTACTATTGCAGAAAAAGAGAAATTAATGTTAAAACATCTAAAAATGTATCTAACGTGGAATTGTATGGAACGAAACTACAATTTATTACTCCAGCACAACCGACAAATTATGCTTTATGTCAACAAATCTGATTAGTCAGAACCAGATTCTAGCATGTTTTGACATAATTACCGTGTCCAAATTCGTTAAAACACTACAGTACACCTTAATACGGGAATTTCCAATCTGAATGAAGTAGGACGAGACTACAATTTATTACTCCAGCACAACCGACAAATAATCGTTTATATCAACAAATATGATTAGTCAAAACCAGATTCTAGCATATTTCGACATAATTACCGTGTCCAAATTCGTTAAAACAAATACAATAAACCTTAATACGGGAATTTCCAATCTGAATCAAGTAGGAGGAGACTATAATTTATTACTCCAGCACAACCGACAAATTATCGTTTATATCAACAAATATGATTAGTCAGAACCAGATTCTAGCATATCTCGACATAATTACCGTGTCCAAATTGGTTAAAACACATACAATACACCTTAATACGGGAATTTCCAATCTGAATGAAGTAGGACGAGACTACAATTTATTACTCCAGCACAACCGGCAAATAATCGTTTATATCAACAAATATGATTAGTCAAAACCAGATTCTAGCATATTTCGACATAATTACCGTGTCCAAATTCGTTAAAACACATACAATATACCTTAATACGGGAATTTCCAATCTGAATCAAGTAGGACGAGACTATAATTTATTACTGTAGCACAACCGACAAATTATCGTTTATATCAACAAATATCATTAGTCAGAACCAGATTCTACCATATTTCGACATAATTACCGTGTCCAAATTCGTTAAACATACAATATACCTTAATACGGGAATTTCCAATCTGAATCAAGTAGGAGGAGACTATAATTTATTACTCCAGCACAACCGACAAATTATCGTTTATATCAACAAATATCATTAGTCAGAACCAGATTCTAGCATATTTCGACATAATTACCGTGTCCAAATTCGTTAAAACACATACAATATACCTTAATACGGGAATTTCCAATCTGAATCAAGTAGGAGGAGACTATAATTTATTACTCCAGCACAACCGACAAATTATCGTTTATATCAACAAATATCATTAGTCAGAACCAGATTCTAGCATATTTCGACATAATTACCGTGTCCAAATTCGTTAAAACACATACAATATACCTTAATACGGGAATTTCCAATCTGAATCAAGTAGGACGAGACTATAATTTATTACTCCAGCACAACCGACAAATTATCGTTTATATCAACAAATATCATTAGTCAGAACCAGATTCTAGCATACTTCGACATAATGATCGTGTTCAAATTCGTTAAAACACATGCAATACACTTTAATATGGGAATTTCCAATCTGAATCAAGTAGGACGAAACTACAATTTATTACTCCAGTACAACCAACAAATTATCGTTTATATCAACAAATATGATTAGTCAAAACCAGATTCTAGCATATTTTGACATAATTACCGTGTCCAAACTCGTTAAAACACATACAATACACCTTAATACGGGAATTTCCAATCTGAATCAAGTAGGACGAAACTACAATTTATTACTCCAGCACAACCGACAAATTATCGTTTATATCAACAAATATGATTAGTCAAAACCAGATTCTAGCATATTTCGACATAATTACCATGTCCAAATTCGTTAAAACACATACAATACACCTTAATACGGGAATTTCCAATCTGAATCAAGTAGGACGAAACTACAATTTATTACTCCAGCACAACCGACAAATTATCGTTTATATCAACAAATATGATTAGTCAAAACCAGATTCTAGCATATTTTGACATAATTACCGTGTCCAAACTCGTTAAAACACATACAATACACCTTAATACGGGAATTTCCAATCTGAATCAAGTAGGACGAAACTACAATTTATTACTCCAGCACAACCGACAAATTATCGTTTATATCAACAAATATGATTAGTCAAAACCAGATTCTAGCATATTTCGACATAATTACCATGTCCAAATTCGTTAAAACACATACAATACACCTTAATACGGGAATTTCCAATCTGAATCAAGTAGGACGAAACTACAATTTATTACTCCAGCACAACCGACAAATTATCGTTTATATCAACAAATATGATTAGTCAAAACCAGATTCTAGCATATTTTGACATAATTACCGTGTCCAAACTCGTTAAAACACATACAATACACCTTAATACGGGAATTTCCAATCTGAATCAAGTAGGACGAAACTACAATTTATTACTCCAGCACAACCGACAAATTATCGTTTATATCAACAAATATGATTAGTCAAAACCAGATTCTAGCATATTTCGACATAATTACCATGTCCAAATTCGTTAAAACACATACAATACACCTTAATACGGGAATTTCCAATCTGAATCAAGTAGGACGAAACTACAATTTATTACTCCAGCACAACCGACAAATTATCGTTTATATCAACAAATATGATTAGTCAAAACCAGATTCTAGCATATTTCGACATAATTACCATGTGCAAATTCGTTAAAACACATACAATACACCTTAATACGGGAATTTCCAATCTGAATCAAGTAGGACGAAACTACAATTTATTACTCCAGCACAACCGACAAATTATCGTTTATATCAACAAATATGATTAGTCGGAACCAGAGTCCAGCATATCTCGACATAATTGCCGTGTCCAAATTCGTTAAAACACATACAATATAACTTAATACGGGAATTCCCAATTATGTCGAAATATGCTAGAATCTGGTTCTGACTAATGACATTTGTTGATATAAACGATAATTATTGGTCGGTTGTGCTGGAGTAATAAATTATAGTCTCGTCCTACTTGATTCAGATTGGAAATTCCCATATTAAAGTATATTGTATGTGTTTTAACGAATCTGGACACGGTAATTATGTCGAGATATGCTGGACTCTGGTTCCGACTAATCATATTTGTTGATATAAACGATTATTTGTCGGTTGTGCTGGAGTAATAAATTGTAGTCTCGTCCTACTTCATTCAGATTGGAAATTCCCGTATTAAGGTGTACTGTAGTGTTTTAACGAATTTGGACACGGTAATTATGTCAAAACATGCTAGAATCTGGTTCTGACTAATCAGATTTGTTGACATAAAGCATAATTTGTCGGTTGTGCTGGAGTAATAAATTGTAGTTTCGTTCCATACAATTCCACGTTAGATACATTTTTAGATGTTTTAACATTAATTTCTCTTTTTCTGCAATAGTAATAAATTTGATTTTTGAGTAATTAATTAGTAATTAATAAGTACGTTAGTTTTTTCTAATCGTTGTTTATTTTTGTTGCGGTTGTGCTAGCTTCACTGTGAGGCTGGAACAACCCGGGTTTTGTTTTAAAAGGCAACAGTAATAAATTTTTCTTTTTAGTAATTAATTAGTAATTAATGAGTTCTAAATATTTACGAAGGTTTTATGTGATTGTGCTGTAATGGTTGTGCTAGCTTCACGGACCTGGATTTTCGATATGTCTTCGAAGGTGGTATTGCTATTAGGGTGCAGCCTAAAAATCGTGGTTAGGCGCATTGAAGAGCTCATAATTCATTCATAAGTATAACGCAAAATTAGAGAAAAAAAATTATTTTTCGAATTTTCAAAATTTTTGAATATCGATTAACTTCGAAAGGGTAGTTCCGATGCAATTGAGATTTGCATATTCGAAGAGCCCATAAATCTGAAACCAAGTAGGTATGTCTAACTACCTTAAGGAAAAAGTGGGCGCTAGCTTAACGTTAAGCTAGCATCCCCTTGAATTTGATTTTTCTCAGAAATGGCAAGAGCCCAAAAATTATTTTTGGGGGGATTCGAGAGCCCATAAAAAGCCCGTAATTATCACGTAAGTTTAAAAAAGAAGAAAAGAAAATTGTAGTGGGGGTGCCAGCTTAACATACCTGGCGATAACGCGTCCTTAATAAGATTCCGCTAGAGCGTACATCAATCTCTGGCGTGCTACAATTGCCAATTTAAATATACCTACTAGGTCAATTTAAATATAAATTATGAAATTTCCCTAACAATGAAAATTATTATACATACATATATGTATTGAGGTACACTATAAATGGCGAATATGGTGTGTTCCATTTTCTGTTAAACACAATTTATTCGAATTGAGAATCTATTTGAAAATGTCATCATCAAAAGGATGCAACCTAATCATAAATTTAAAACCCGCAACAGTTGGTGGTGATCTCTCTAGACTCTATATTAATCAAGTTTTGTAGGTTACTGGCCTGAGAAATACGAAGATGTCACGCGTAAATTCCACTTTTTAATGTGAAGAAAAAATAATTTTAATTTCCTCATGTTCTAAGTAACAGGTTAATTTCATAATTTTACGAAAACAGGAAAATATTTCAAATGATAAGAGTAAAATACCAAAAAACTTGAAAGCTATATCATCAGAAGTAAAGTTTTAATTGCAGTCTCTAACTAATCCAATATTTTGAAATCAAATGTAACCCACAAAATGATAGATTTAAAGACTATAAAAATAGATTTTCTTATTTCTAATATACTTCCCTCTTATTAGGTCGACTATGTTGCAAAAGAAACAATTACCTTTGGAACCTGTAGGTTACAGGCTTATAGCAATTCATTTCTTTATGGGACAACTTTTATTAAGTATCTCTATCTCTGACATCGTTTAAAGTATAATCTAATTTCCTGTATAATCTATTTTTGAAACTAAACCGAAAATAAACTTTTACTGAGATAATTCTATATATAAACCTTATCTAACTAGCCTTCAATTTGCAACAAAACGCGGGAGAGATTTTGATTACTATTTCTGGACATCCCTGATATTAGTTTACTAAATCTTTAATACCGGTCATTCTGGCTGAAGTGTTAAATCAGTTTTAAAATATTCACGGTAACTAAATTCCAGTTAGAGCTAATCAAATTGTATTGAAAAATCGGCTCTACATGTAACCCATCTGTCATATTAAAGTTATAATTCACGAACCCCGTCACGTAATACTTCGGACACTTCTATTTTTGTTAAAGAACAGCCCGGAATCATTACTTCTGAAATTTTCTCTTGGTCCATGATATCGTTGTTTCGTGTTGCTAGAGTGAAGTACCCTGCACCTACTCCAAGCTAAGTTTCATCAAATTTTATTAGTAGCCACCCTACCAAAGCTTTTCGGTGTGAAGGAACTTACCGTAGATAGTTAGAATGAAAGGCAAGCATTATGTACAAGAACACTACAGCCACCTGGTGTACCAAAAACTTTTTGGGGTGGGGGAAGATTGCAGAGTGTCCTTTCATTTAAATGTAAAAGAGGAATATACCGCCAAGTATATACATAAATCACAAATCACTTGGATTTTTAAAACAGAACACCCTGTATATCTTGGTAATCTACGAATCAAATTACATCCGATTATGTTGCTAAATATTCATTTGTCGAAATCTTTTAGTTTTAATTTTCTTGTATTTTATAATTTAATAAATAAATATCTTCTATGTTAAATAAGAAAATTGGAAATTAATAAAAAATGAAAATGTTGCAACCTGGTCCGATGTAATTTGACTTTGACGTAAATTGTGTATAATATCTTTTATCTGTACCATGGTGTAAGAATAGAGGTTTCGGTCGCTTCCCAAGAATGAATAGTAGGCAGAACTTTCTAAACCAATCAGATTTGGTCGAAAGTGCAAACAGAAACACGTGCTACACGAAGTTTTAACCTCAAAACGGTTGCGTACATTCGTAATTATTTTTGTTAAAAAAGATTTCTGTATTTAATTGACATACGAGGGTGGTCTGAAAAGTTTCCAACCTAACAAAGATACATTTTTTCTTTAAATTTATTTTTATTTTTCTACATAGTCTCCTTGTAAGTCTACACACTTCTCCCAGCGATGCTCCCATCTCTTTAACCCGTCCAAATAGTACTCGGCCTTTTTCTCTGCAAAATAATTGTTCACGAAGGTGATTGCCTCTTCATTTGACGAAAATCTCTGTCCTCCGAGCGCAATTTTTAGATGAGGGAACAAAAAGAAGTCGCTTGGGGCTAGATCTGGTGAGTAAGGAGGATGGTCAAGCAGTTCAAACCGCAATTCGTGGATTTTCGCTATGGCAACTGCGGAGGTGTGAGACGGCGCATTGTCTTGGTGAAACAGGATTTTCTTTTTCTGCAAATGTGGCCGTTTTTCCGCAATTTCTGCCTTCAGCTTGCCAAGTAATGATGCGTAGTATGCTCCTGTAATGGTTTTCCTCTTTGAAGATAATCGATTAAGATAACTCCATGACTATCCCAAAAAACAGTCGCCATCACTTTCCCAGCCGACATAACAGTTTTTGCTTATTTTGGAGCCGATTCCCCCTTCGCAGTCCACTGTTTTGACTGTATTTTTGTTTCGGGCGTATAATGGTGTATCCAAGTTTCATCTACAGTAATTAATCGGCGCCAAAACTCTGATTTATTGCGCCTAAACTGCGCCAACAAAGCGTTGGAAATGTTCATTCGAACACGTTTTTGGTCTAACGTGAGCAAACGCGGCACCCAACGCGCGGACAGTTTTCTCATGCCTAAATCTTGATTCGATATGTGACAAACACGTTCTTTGGACATATTCATAGCCTCTGCTATCTCTCTCACTTTAATTCGACGGTCGTTTAGCACCATTTGGTGAACTTTAGCGATGTTATCGTCAGTGGTTGCAGTTTTTGGACGTCCCGAACGTTCATCATAAACAACTGCGCGTCCAAAATGGCTGAAATTTTGGTGAGTACCTGTCAAAAGATGCACAACTACATTCCCTAGCTTTTATTGACGAGTGCTGTCATCTTCACGTTAAGGTCGGAAACTTTTCAGACCATCCTCGTATTTCATTTATTAATTATCAGTTATTAATTTATAAATTAAATATACATTTTGTTGCTTTATATGACATTAATTATTTCCATTCTCTTTTATTTCCTTTAGAATAATTTTAAATTAGCGCGACTTTTGACGAATTTTCATTGGTTCACCGATTCTGTCCCTCTCTATAGATGCGCAACGCGTCAAGGTAAGCTTGATCCTAGTTCAATTGTCACCCGGTATAAGTAAAACCAAAGCCCTAGTTATACTGAAGGAAAGAGCAACATCGATTCAATTTTCCAATACATCTTACTTTTAATAGAAGTAGTTGATCCTGGTTATCTTATTATTTATATGTTATATTTATGGATACTTTTTTGGTTTGAATGAATGGAGGTAAGTGTACGCGTACGGGTACGTAGTGATTTGCAATTCCGACACCTCTACAAAAGAAATGCGTTGATCGGAGCCGATGCTACAGTCGAAAGGTGGGTATTTTGTAGACGGACCCTTTTCTGCACAGCGCAAACTTCGACAACTGATTGATATGGAAAAAATGTATAGTAAAAACAGTAAGTCCTAAACCTTCTAACGTAATTCTCCTATGCTTTTCCGTCTGATGTATACTGAATACCCCAAAACTGAGTTCACATCACATCCTAAGTAAGCCTATTGGCATGAATAAGATGTCATCACGCTAGATCTCAGATTGACGAAAATAACGATAAAGATGTTGTCACAGAAGAATTCAAAGGTTTGAAATCGATTCGGTCTTCTCCAATGCAAAACTTATTTCCTTGGTAGCCTTACTTCGTAAAAGTGGTCCCATATCGCCCCCCCCCTACTCGTTACATTTAGGATAAAATTGCAAGATGAAATGTTTTATTTCGAAAAGCTAAAAATATAGCGTCGCTGAGCAAAGTGCACGAGAGTCTAGAAAATAATCTGTTCTCGTATGGTTTCATTAACCTGTTAATACTAAAGTCTCCACCGATAAACCTTCCTATTGTTATTCGGTTTCAGAGTGACTCTAAAGAAAAATACGATTCAAATGATACCATTGGTTTTGCATTGCATTTGATTGCAACCCGAAAAAATAAAGAAAATAAAACTTCCGTTTATGCAAAAATCAGTTATGCCTTGGAAACATAGGAACGGTGAAAGGAAACTATTTGGTATCTAAATGTCATTTTTAAGGTTAGATCTAACTGATTGACAGACAATACAACCTTAAAAATGGAATTTAGGTAGCAAATGTTTCCAAGGCATAACTGATTTTTGCATAAACTGAAGTTTCCTTCTTTACTTTTTCCGGTTACAATAAAAATGCAATCAGTAACCAAAGGCATCATTTGATTCCTATTTTTTTTTCTTTATAGTATTCTTTAATATCTTTGTTGTAAAATAATTATAACAGATAATATTAAGGTTTGAAAAGAATGTACGTAAAACTGTATTGTGCGTGAAGTGATTCTACCCTGTATGTTTATTTTCCTTGCTTTCCATCTAGAAAAAAACAGATCGTAAAATCAGATATCTTTTAGGTTTACGAATGTTTACCTATAGGTATACTCCGTAGGCCTTTCTTAATTGGCATTTCGCAGTCAACCTAATTATTCTTCTTCAGCTTGTGATATAAAAAAAACTGATAAGTGGTCAAAAATTAACTAAAAAGGTAAAAAATGATAGGCATTATAACTTCATTTCTGATTTATTGTAGGTTTAATCTGAGAAAGTTAACATCGCTTCGGCAGTTTCCGTAATCGGCGTAACGTTTCCGTAACTTTTTTGCTCCAAAAGCTCTATCGTCATAGTTACAATTATTTGCAATAATGGATTGCTACTATGGAAAACGAGCTCTTCGAGTTAAATAGATCTGATTGCCGAACTTGCCCCCAGGGTAGCAGTATAGCGTGTTAAGTTAGTGCATCTAGTTTATGAGTTTCTGTCAAGATCAAAACTCAAAATTATGCTTTAATGGTATTCTATTTTTAACTTCCATCAAGACAAGCTTACAATGTTGTGCGACTTATGATTTTAATGCATTTAACCTATATACAGGGTGCAACAAAAATGGCGGGCCTGTGTATAGGCGGCTTCTAAGACTAAAAATAAGGAAAGAAGTTTATATAAACATTTTGAAATCCGTTACTGAGTTACAGCAGTGAATTTAAAAAAGATTCACTGGTTAGAAGACGCATTTAAGCTTTTCAGGCCATTATCAAGTAGGTAATCCCTGATTCTTGTTTTCAGACGTGGCAGTTGATTAAGTCATTTGTAATGTTTTCTAATTAATTGTAGAAAAATGGCAATTTATTCTTTTGAAGAGATATCCGACATGCATTTGATGTACGGTTTGGCACATTGTAATAGGACGGAAGCACGAAGACTTTACGCAGACCATTTCCCAAACCAAGCTATACCAAACGAGAAAACATTCGATAGGCTTCATATTAGATTAAGGGACACGACCTTTCAAAGCGGTAGTCCGACATCGCAGCAGACCACGAAGTAAAAGAACTTTGGAAAATGCAAGTGAGATTACTCTAAGAATTGCATTGGCGGACGGTGTCGATCATATGATTGTGTGGCGAATTTTAAGAACCAATCAACTGTATCCGTACCACGTGCAAAGAGTATCGGGAGTTAGTGAGAATGACTTCGCACCACGAGAAGCTGATTGTGTATGGTGGCTAGAAACATGCGCCGCCAATCTTCTCTTTTTACCATCTGCTCTTTACTGATGAAGCTGGTTTTACAAGAGATGGTATCGTGAATTTACATCGGTGGCAAGATGAAAACTCTGGCATCAACAGCAATTTTCATTAAATGTGTAGGTAGGAATTATCAACAACTTTTGTACTACCCGCAAGACTTCCTGGCCAGAATTACCCGTATTTTTTAGAAAATGATTTCGGTTGCACTAGCTGTTATAGGACGCATGTGGTTCATGCATGACGGTGCACCGGTCCACTTCAGTGACACAGCACGCGAATTTTTAAACGCAGTATATCCTGGAAGAAAATCCTCTCGATTTTTACGTATGGGGACATCTAAAATCTATGGTGTATTCTACTCCAGTTCAAGACATTGAGGATCTTCGACAGAGAGCGGATGCCAGCATATTTGGAACACACCAGGAATTTTTAAGCGCGCGAGGCGTTCCATGATCCGACAAGCTCAACGGTGTGTTCCTGCCCGTGGAAATGAACATTTGTTATCATTTCAATTAAACAACTCCGTTTTCTGTTATCTTTTTGAATAAAAAAAAACTGAAAAACCTCAAGTAGCTGTAACTTAGTGCCATTTTAGGGTATATGTTTATATAAACTTTTTTCCTTACTTTTAGTCGTAGAAGCCGCCTGTATATATTTGTCTTTTTAGCTCTCAGTGCTGTTTCAGTTCCATTTTCTAATCATTTTGTGTATAGGTGCCTCTGAACCAAATGTTTTTGATGCTAAATGTTTAGGTCCTAATTTGGCACAGAATGGCCCCTATGCAATATAGAATAATGGTTTCCTTTCTTTTTCTATCTTAAAAAAGACCACAAACCTGATATATTAAATATTAAGTAAGTTAACTAATCTTTTTCTCAGAAAGTATATGTCGTATATCTATGAAATTTTTGTAGGGGTTAGAAAGAAACCTTGCGGTTCTTATGTTATTAATTTTCAGACAAAAAAGCGTTTTATTCAAGATTTATGTGAAAAAATAGCGAACTATGCGTTCTTATTTATTAATAGAGATAGCGTCAGAATTTTTTCGTTAAATCAACACTTTTCATGTGTAGACATTATTTTTTTCAAAAAAATGTTCCTAATTTTAATAATAAAAATGCGGAAACAAAAAAAACGATTTTTGATGGCGAGCGGTTTCGACAAAAACGGTTTTTTTGTTATTGCACTTTTATTGTTAAAATTCGGAATATCTTTTTAAAGAAAATAATGTCTATATATGAAAAGTGTTAATTTAGCGAAAAAAATTTGACGCTATTTCCATTAATAAAGAAGAACGCATAGTTCGTTTTTCGTCTTTTTCGTCCGAAAATTAATAGGATAACAACCGCAAGGTTTCTTTTTAACCCCTACAAAAATCTCATAGATATATGACATATACTTTCCGAGAAAAAAAATATTTAACTTACTCTCATTGCAATTGTCCCTAAAAATGGGTACCTTTTATTGCGTATCGTCCGATAAAAACAAAAGTATACCAGTTAGAAATATAATATTTTACTGTTGTATGTAGAAATAAATTTATTATTTGCTCGTTTTTAAAATATTTAATTTGGTTCATTAGTTCCCGAGCAATACGCTTTCAAAGTCACAGGACTCTAGAAAAAAAATGGATAGTAGACTTAATTAAGTTTCATTCAGAAATATGATATATGATGTGCCTATTATACAGAAACGGATATGTAACTACTATGTAAATTGTAACACGTTATAAGGGAATGCGATCAACAAAATAAATTTATAACTTTTAATGAATGTAAATTATAAATATGGCATTCATATAAGGCAGGGTATAGCAATAGCATTTGATAATAGAAACAATATGGCATTCATAGTATGTTGAAGCAATGTATGTCTTTAGGCAACTGGGGAATTGTAACTGATTAGATCGACTCGTTCGTGTTACCATAAAATTAAATAGTGTTTTTTCTGAAATCGTCAAGAAAGCTTGTCATGACAGAACTCAGGTTGGTCATGAAAGTGTCACTTTAAAGACTAGTCACTTTCATGATTTTTACAAGACTCCTGTCACTTTACAAGACTCATCTGTCATTTTTAGACTGCAATTGAATTAGAAATCGTCACTTATCTTATGAAACGTTTATTTAATATAATTAAAAACACTAACAATCAAATACAACAAAATATTTTTGATTTGTTGTTGATTCATTGTCATGGATATTAACTTCTCATACGACTCTGATGTTGATATATTTTTTCAGTTTAAATCTATTTTTAGTTTTGAAAAACGATTTCAGAAAAAATATAATACATCACTGGTCATGAAAGTGTCTCTGCTTGACTCGGAGGCTTTAAAGAGATACTCGGATGCTACGCATCCTCGTACTCTTCAATAAGCCTCCTCTTCTGCAAAGTTTCACTTTCATGACTTGTAATGTAATACACTATTACGTGCGAAGTTTATTAATAAATTAAACATTCTATTAATAACACCATTCACAAATAGCTATCATTTGAATATTGCCAAATCAGATATTTTAGTAATAGACATGACTAAATGAGATTTTACTACGTCAATTATATGTAAGTGCGCTAATACTGTAGGCTATTTAAGCAAAGACAATGTCCAATTTTTTCCTGTACAGTAACTGCAATGACGCGGCAACAACTACGTGCAGATTCATTTTCAATTACACATTTTATAAAAATAAACCAAAAATATTATTAAACGTAGTGACGTAATTACCGCCTATTTAACACTATGAAATCAGTAGAAAATGCACATGCACATATATTGTATCGTGTGCACATATGTGCATGTTATTTTAAAGAATTACCTAGATTTGCATTTAAATGTAAATATTAAAGAATGAGGAATATTTACTGCTTCTTTTAATATATTGTTTGACAAATAAACTTCTCTTCTGGTATTTAATGCAATTAAATGGTTCGTTAATAGTAACAATCTTAAAGTATAGCAACGCCTTTATAAGGTCAGGCTACAATAGTTTCAACTTTTGACAAATTCAAAAAATAATTTAGAATAAATTACTTTATAAGTAAAATTGGATCTTTTAGCCAAGATGTATGCAGTTTTGTTTAATTTAATTATCCTATTTGGGAGCCTGGGAGGTTACGTTAATCCAGTAAAATGCAAAACAAGTATTTAAGATTCAACTTCTTTTTCTGGTCTCAAATGAAATCATTTCAATGAGTGTTAAACTTTCTACCAACAGTTGTTTAAAGTGTCCTCCATTTTATTCCAACACAAAGTAATTCATGATTTCAAACTCTTCTATACTATAGCGTAAAAGAAATACTCATCGAAATACTCACGTATTAAATATCAAAGAGTTTGTCAGTGCACTGTGCAGAAACCCCATCTTGTTGAAAGTATCCTAACTGCAATTCAATTCATCCTGTACTGAAGTACTAGTTGATTTATGAAAACATTTAAAATATGTTTTTATATCTCAGCTTTGACAAATATCGTTAAAAATTGTTACTACAAAGAATCTAAAAATATACAGGATGTTCCTTTTAGAATTTCTAGGTTTACTGCATTCCTTCAAAACAGGAAGTGCCAATGGAATTCTGGCAATGCTACAACAAATACCACAATGACCATAGAGAACATATCTTTTTTATAAGATCAGGCTTCTAATAATTTATTATACACCTACACATACCCGTCTATTAGTTAAATATTTCGAAACGTTTGTTGTAGTTTGGTGTGATAAACACACAAGGAAGGAATTCTATTAAGGCTATACAAACTGACAGTTATAAACGATAATTCAAAAGTCATAGGTGCTCTTTTTCTTTTTATAAAAACTACTAAATTTCATTAAGGACAGGGAACCAGTCATCATTGAAATTTTTGGCAAGACGCAATCGACATAATACATTTTTAAAAAGCAACAAACAACTACTTTAAGTTGATGACCTATATAAATTCGTGGATTTAATAATAAAAAAGAAAACACACAAATAAATTGTTTAGAAACTTTTTTTTGTGTAAATGCATTATTGTAATTTAATTTGTGAGGTGTGTCCATTGCTTTTAAACGATTTTAGCGTACGCAAACGCGTTATTTTCACCGCATTCCTCCGTGACTGTCACAATTATCATAAATCTTCGTTGTTCGTGATATAGTATATAAAACTATTTAACAATGCTTTTTAACCTTTATAGTAGTTTACATGAATGAATATACAAACTAGAATATAGAAATTGTAAAATAATCTTTTGAATGGTTATAATATACTAATAATAAATGCTAATTGTTCGTTTGTTGACATTTGTGTTTTTTAATACAAAGGGAACAATTGTATTGCAATTTGTTAATAGTAACTGCATCAAAATTGCTGGATAATAAAAAATCAGCCGAACAATTTTTAGAGTACTGGGTAAAGATTTTAGAGTTAAAAAGAATAGAACATTAGTTAGTCAGAATTTTTCTCGCTCTATTGTTATAACAATAATAAATCTTTACTACTGAAATCTATTTTCTCTCTATATTATTAATTAACTCTATACAGATTAAATATTCAATCTAATAGTATTCTACTTTAAAAGTATAGTAAAAACCGCTCTAATTAAAATTTCTTCAACAGAAGAATTGGTAAGAGAAATGTTTGTTAGTGTTCATGTTACTCTAGTTAGAGCAAATAAAACGAATTAGCACCAATAAACCGGGTGGGGCAATAGTGTGAGAAAGTCCGATAGCTCCTAAACGGCAACAGCTAGAAAAATCGTTCTAATACGGATGTAAACAGTGAAATAGAGGCGCATCTAGAGAAATTATTTTCAAATATACAGGGTGTTGCAGAAAAGTGTGGCACGCTTAAGGTCATTTTTTTTAAATAGAATGCCCCAAATATTTTTGCATATTTAACACCTCTCTTGGGAGATTTATTCATATATAAAACTTTACCGCCATCTAATGACAGGGTTTAGAAGTTATAAATTTTTTCAAGAAAATTGAGTTTTACATTATCCCACTTAACAGTTTACCGCTTTCACGGCCGCTACTGTGAAGACGAATTTAAGTAGGGATTTTAATGCAAGGGCTTGTAGGGTGCTCTTCTTTAAAAGAAAATGGACCCACCATGTACAGGGTGTTCAAAATTAATTTTTAAATTTAGAGAACTTCAAAGCTAAAATTCCCAACTTTTTCAAATGGAACACCCTGTATATTTTGTACCGTTGTGATGCAGAATTAAATAACGAACATTTTTGTGTGTACGTCCCTATAGCTATCTATAACCACTTTTAATGTATTGAGTAAAAACTGCAAGAAGTACACAATTAAAAAATTATTTATTTAAAAAATCAATGTTTTTCAAATAAAACAAAAGAAAGAAACTATAACAAATGCTCCATATGTTGCCCATTTGCATGGACACACATTTCGATGCGCCTTTGGAACGATCTTTGTACGTTTCTTAACATTGCCGGCGTGATACTTCTACAAGCATACTTCTATCCTTCATATTTTGGATTGTGGTTAGTGTCTCTGTATAAACAATTTTTTTCACATATCCCCACAAAAAGAAATCCATTTTTGTAAGATCAGGAGATCTCGCAGGCCATTTAGTGGGTATATTCCTTCCAATCCATTGATGTGGGTAGATATTATTTAGGTGGTCTCTTACTGCATGTAAATAATGCGGTGGAGCACCGTCTTGCTGAAGCCACATCCCATTTCGGATCCTTTGAGGAAGGTTCGCCAATAACTGTGGCAGATAGTTCTCCAAAAAATGAAGATAAATAGCTCCAGTTAATGTACCATCAAAAAATTGTAGCCCTATTACATGTTCTCCAATATTTGCCCCACAAACGTTTATGGACCATCTGTGCTGGTTATCAAGTTGTCTGAAAAAGTGGGGATTTTCTGTAGCATAATAATGGAAATTGTGCCTGTTAACAAATCCATTTTTATGAAACGTTGCTTCATCAGTGAACAAAACATTGTTGAAGAATGTAGAATCATCTTGCATTTTACCAATTACAAAACCGTAAATGTTTTAGAAAATCGTCATCAGAGTTAATTCCTGGTGCATTTGAATGTGATATGCATGAAACTTATTTTTCTTTAAGATTCGACCAACAGAACGTCTACTTATTCCTACAGATGAACTCACTTCTCTCTGACTAACACGGGGATTCTCGATCGTTGCCAGCACAACAGATAACTCATTTTCTTCGTTCACAACATTGTTAATTCGTTCACTTTTTCATACTGTACATTGCCGGTCCTCACAAATCGATCGAGCAGGTTTTGAAAGCTGTAAACTTTAGGGAGCCTCCGTTCAGGATACCGTTGGTGGTAAATTCTACGGGCAAGCAAACAATTTCTTTCCGACTCGCCCAAAACAAAAGTCATGTCTACAAGTTCTTCATTACTAAAATTCATTTTGAAAAACTAAAACACCTACTAGAACTAAACACTGATGGTCGATAACTGCGAGAAATATACGTTTTGCATACGTGCACAACAAACACACTTGACAACTAAATAAATAATTGTTTTTAATTGTGTACTTCTTGGAGTTTTTTCTCAATAAATCAAAAGTGGTTACAGATAGCTATAGGGACGTACATACAAAAAATGTTCGTTATTTAATTCTGCATTACAAAGGTACAAAATATACAGGGTGTTCTATTTGAAAAAGTTGTGAATTTTAGCTTTGAAGTTCTCTAAATTTAGAAATTAATTTTGAACGCATTTTCTTTTAAAGAAGAGCACCCTACAAGCCCCTGCAACAAAGTCCCTACTTAAATTCGTCTTCAAAGTTGCGGCCGTAAAAGCGGTAAACTGTTAAGTGGGATAATGTAAAACTCAATTTTTGAAAAAAAGCTTAGAACTTCTAAACCGGTCATTAGATGGCGCTAAAATTTTATATATGAATAAACCTGCCAAGAGAGGTGTTAAATATGCAAAAATACTTGGGACATTCTATCTAAAAAAAAATACCTTAATCGTGCCACTGTAGTGTACCCTCATTGGGTACCAGGTTCTTATTAAATAATTATAAAATAAAACATTTAAAACGTAAATTTATTGAGAAATTCTCCCTATCAATACATGTTAAAGACTCTATTAGTCCCGTTACCTCTAAATATGCAATCGCATAAAAAGGTGCATTATTGCAGTTCACCACACTTAATGAACTTTAGGACTTGTTGCAAATATGTGTCGAATCTGCACATATCACAAATCAGAAAGTGCAACAAGTCCTCTTCTGCAACACCCTGTATATTTGTAAATAATTTCTCTAGATGCACCTCTATCCACTGTTTACATCCGTATTAGAACGATTTTTCTAGCTGTTACCGTTTAGGAGCTATCGGACTTCCCCACACTATTGCCCCACCCGGTATACTTGACAGTGTAATTGACAAAAGAAGCGAGAAAATGGCGATAATCAACTGTCTTCTGTATTTGACTTCGACTAGTTATAACTGTCGAATATTTGCAATTTCAAAACTTACTAAAATTGGTGAAAATTTCAAAATTTTACAAATCTTTCAATAAATTAAGGTAGCTGTACAAGTTAAAACCTAATGAACAACCAAGAAAATTTAGAGATCAAAATTATATTGACTATACTCTAACAAACAAATGAAGGATCTAGGTCGCCGAAATCACGAGGGCTAACTTGCATACCGTATCGCGAATCACGCGGGAAACGTACGTCACTGACAGTTTTAACAGCTTATATAATATCAGTGTTGCTTAAAATCTGATCTTAGATTTTATGTGTTTACCAGGTAGTGATCACGCGGCGACCTAGATCCTTCATTTGTTTGTTAGAGTATAGACCAAAAACAGGTATCTGTACATAAATAATAGTACCAACATTAAGTTTAGATTTGTAAAATTTTAAAATTCCCGCTAATTTTAGTAACTTTTCAAATTGCAAAGTTTTAACAGATATAACTAGAGACCTGTTAGTGCAAATATGTTGACGTCTTTTACTGTGTGTGAATGTAAAACTTCGCAGTTTGTTTTAATAATTAATATAAGGTAACTTAAAATTTTACATTTTAAACATTTTCTTCATACATGTATTAATTATTTTATAATTTTAGTAATTAGTGTTACTTATGATGAGTAAGTCGGGAGCACTTGGAAACTTCAATATTGCCATTTGAAAGATCCCGATTATGATTACTGTCGCCACCTTCATCAGGTGGATCAAGCTCTATCAGTAATGTCACCTCATTCTTCTATGCCAGACAGCAGACGACATGAAAAAAGCCGTTTACCATCTAAACCTTACATAATTATCTTGTATATGTAAATTTAAGAAAAACTTTTTTTCCTTTCAGTTGCTTGGTTACGTTGCGCTTCCCCTCGCAAATGCAAACATAATAACTCGTTGAGCAATTTTTTAACAACTTTTAATCCTAATAACACAATATGCTATTTTTCTTGACTATTTTAAAAAAAGCAAGTAAAGAACATTTCGACATTAAAAATAACAACAAAAATGTTGTTGACATTTTATTTGAGAATTGTAAAATATAGTATGAGCAAAAAGTAACTCCAAGAAAGGTGCCTTTGGAATTTTAAACCTGTGTGTATTATAACACCAAAGAATTATACCAACTGTCACTGTCAAAGGACTCAAGGGCTCAAAGGTCAAAGGATTATTTTGTATAATTTCCTGGTGTTATATAATACACATGGGTACAAGATTCCAAAGGCACCTTTGATGGAGTTACTTTTTGCTCATACTATAGTTATTTATACAAGTAACAAAAAGTAAGTGTTTTTTCCGAGGGGTCAACCACTTGCCGCAATACATGTACATTTTGGCGGTAATCGCACGCAATCCTTAGCAATCACAAGGAAATCATCAGAAATCTCGCAGTCTTTATTGGAAATCAGCGAAATCTTTCGCAATCCCGCAATCATCATCGCAGTCGTCGAGATCGAATATAGTAGAAGTGGTGCCATCATTAATTTGTGGGAAATTCGATAGTGATCCATACTTATCATCAGTACTTTTGCCAAAAGCGGCATTTTGAGAATCGGTAAGTGAATACGTCACTAAATCTAACACTCCCACTTCAAGCAAAACGAAAAACCTGCCTATAATTTAGTGCTAATTAAAGACAAAGTACCAAAAAAAACTAGTTTTTTTGTGGCTAAAACCATTTAGACACAATTCGCATTTCAAAATTGGGGGTGCTAGCTTGAGCTCAAGCTAGCACCCACTTCAAACAAAAAAATAATAATAAAGCCATAATTAACTACTAATTAAGAACAAATTTGTAAAACAAAAACTTTTTTCGCAACTACAACTCTATAGTCGCTATTCACATATCAAGACTGGCAGCGCAAACTAGCAATCGATCAACTTTCATAAAAGTGAAAATTTCCTAAGCTGTCATTTAGTACTAATTAAATACTGATTTGTAACCCCAAAATCTTTATTTTTGTACTTTGCATTCACAATGGGCTCATTGTGACACCGAAAACGATCTCATAATAGAGGCTAGTATAACATCGTTTCTGGGGTCTATTTGTTTTGTAAGATTGGTAACATTTGTTTTATATTACATATAAACACATTTAATTTTGACACATTCTAACCTCACAAAACGTGAAAAGTCATGTTATAGCTTTACCACATTTTAAACGCAAAAATCACTAGATTGTAATGCAATGTTTTTAAAAGCTTGAATTTACACTTTCTATCAAACTAATGACGCAAAGTATAAAAAATACTATATTATACTTGTTTGATAGACGTAATGTAGCACTCATTCCTTTGGAACACTTCTCGCTTCTCTCGTCGTATTCCAAACAACTCGTGCTATAGACCGTCTTATACAACTCGTATAATAATATACTATTGTACCATGATTATAATGTTTAAATAAATAATTGTTTAAAACGTGTGCCATCTGTTTTGAGATTATAAGAAATTGATTAAATATAGAAATGTCACCTGTCAACTTTGACATGGCTTATTGCAAGTATTTTTGGAAGCAGAGTCGATTGCCAGTGCCGGTCTTAGTCCTCTTGGCGGCCTCGGGCAGAGTCCTTCACAGCGCCCTTATTAACTTTAAAAAGTTACTATTATCGAATGATTTTAATGATTTTACTATTTAGCTAACTAAACAGCCTAGCGCTCTAGGGCGGCGCCCGACCTCGCACACCCCAAAGGCCGGCACTGTTGATTGCCTCACAATGTCTTTTTCCTAGCAGAATATTAAAAACTTTCCCATATGGATCCAACTTTATGGTAGACACTGCATGTGACACATGGTACATCGGGCGCATAGTGCAAGTTTTAGATGTTCAATAATTTAAAATAAAATTTTTAAAATCTAAACTAGACGAGTATTAATATTTGGCCAAAAGAAGAGGGTGTGCAGATTGGAAAAATATATTTTTCTTTTAAGGCCCTATATAATTACAGTAGGACTCGATTATCCGTCAAGCATTGAAGGACAATCGAAAAGACGCGTAACAGAACAATAAGGTATTTTTTAATGAAAAAAAATGTTTTTTTTCTTTCTCAATTGTTTTTGGAGAAATTGTATGTATGTAGTAATAGGCAATAGTTCATTTCGTTAGGTCCTCTATTATACTTGATCTATACTGCGAGCCTATCCACAACAAATTCTACGACTATTGCAACCTTGACAGATGACACAGTCCTGTTAGCAACAATGATCCACCACAACAACTTCAATTCGATTTTCATTCTTGAAGTTGCTGTGTAAGAACTATGGTTTATTTTACAATTTTTGAGGTGGCTTTTTGAGGTTGATTAAATTCTGATTAACTTAATTGTCATAAAATTCGAAATTCAGAAATTTCACTGGCTGAGATTTAAGAGACCTGGAATGTATCCAATTATATTTCTAGATTTCAAATTTAATCACAATAAAGTTAATCAGAATTTAATCAAGCTTTGTGAAATCAGTCATAAAGATCTTAAATAACATCTACAGGGTATGGACTGACTGGTTTCAATAGGTTTTTATTTTTACATATTCCTTGGCGGCTTGCTTGCCTTAACACCCACGGAAAACAGCTGCCATTAAAAAACATATATGCAGAAAGCTGAACTTTCAATAGCAGGTGTAAAAAGATATTAACTTTCTGTCTACTACTCCAGGATTTTAATAAGTCTGTTAGAAAGGATTTTTGTTTTTAGACTGTATAAAACTTTACCGGGGCACTATATGAAATTCTAGGTATGGACTTTGACCAGCTGCCCATGTAAACCTTGATAAAAGTATCATATACTGGAGCGGTCTGGGTTTTCCTTCTTTGATGAGTTGTTTCTTTTGTTGGGTTATCTTGCCTTTAATTTATTTTTATTTATTTACTTTTCAACAAACTTATTCTTTTGATAAATCAATCCACATACACTTAATAATTTGTGAGTGTTGCCGCTTCCCAGTGCCACCCAACTTCATCTAGTTTCAACCAACAAACCACCACTGACTCCACGCAGGCGCGTGCTGGGTCAATTCTAGGGGCCAGGAAAATATCCCTTTGAGGGCCCACCACCCCACTTCGGTTAATCTTTTTAAGGATAATTTATTTATTTAGATTAATTATTAGATCATCTATTATGTGGGATTCATTAGTAACTGTCAGTACAAATCTACGTTCCTCTTGCGGAAAAAAACTTGCAGAGAATGAAGGTTGCTGCACCACAAGTCTGGGAGACGAGGGAGCCATGGAGGTCCAATCCACCACAAACTATGATTTAGCAATTGCGAAGGCAAAAGTCTACGTGAGGCACCATCAGCCAGATTCTCTGCTGGTTTTTTTAACATCAAGGTTGAAGCTCCACTCGGAAACCAGGGCAAACTCAGATTATTCATATCAGAGACCTGCTAGAGTGATTAAAACAGTTTTCAGAACTCCGTCCGTTTTTGGAAGGGAGCCCTTGTTTTAATAAATCTAGACAATTTTAAATTTGAAAGTTTACGAAGTTCCAACTTGAACAAATTTCAATTATTGATCGCTGCCTCAGGAACAAGGTAATCCCAATCTATTTTTGCCATCCATAATTGCTGCATCAACCTTTTTGCAAAGAGTACCACTGGGGTTAAAAATATTAAAGGATGGTAAATTTTCGCTACTTAATATAAGATAAGATATTTTTCGCAAGTGCGGTCTATAGGTGACACATGTCGGAAAACATGTCGAAAACATGTAGAAATACATGTCGGCCATCGGGTCCCAATGAAGATCTAAAACCTTAATAAAGATAGGTTCTTCTTTGTCGAATTGAACTGGCATTTGGGCATCAGTTATTTGCCCACTTTCGCAACTCGAATCCACCAGATCGCAGAATCTGTATTAACTCCAGTTGAAGTTTCTGAACAGAAACTACAAAATCATATCCGCAACTTGCGTTATCAATATAAATATGATTAAGCAACGTATCTGCAACATTACGATACTTCGATTCTTCTAAATTGGCAAGTTATTGGCTAGCAAGGCTAAAAACGGGTAAGAAGATTAGATAAAATCGGCGCTGTTTGTCAAGTACGGTCGAGTTCAACAGCTGCGAGGTATATTGTTTCTACTTAAATATAATTTAATTGTTGATAATCTAAATCCAGCCGTGTCGTGTCGTAGGGCCCTTCGAGGCAAGTTTATAAAGGCCCACCTGGAAACTCCAGGTATCCCGGTGGGCCAGCACGCGCCTGGCTCCACGTGTATGTCATCGACAAACACGCAGAAACAGGTTAACCCTATAACAGCCAGAGCCCTAGTATTCGGTATTCCAGAAATTACATTCAATAGTTACTTTAGTTCTTACCTAGTTTACTAACAATTATACAGTGTGTTTCACTTCACAGCTTGACACGCATGTATTTTTGTTATTTATAATAAAATAAATTCCAGATTTTTATCAGGTATAGAACCCCTTAAAATAAATTTATGGACAATTAAAAAGCCTATTTATTATTAACCACCAGTCTACTACAATAGAAGATAAATGCAAAAAATTGAAAAAACATATTAAGACTTTATTTAATCGGCAAAGTCGCTACGGAAATTTGTTCTGGACCACCTGAAAACCATAAATCCAAATTTTGGTTAAAAAATCTCGAAAAATAATTATTTTATTTTTTTGGGATTTTAACCAAAATTTGGTTTTGGGGTTTTCAGGTGGCCCAGAACAAATCTCCGTAACGATTTTTCCGATTAAACAAGGACTAATATGTTTTTCAATTTTTTTGCATTTATCTCCGATCGTAGTAGGCTAGTGGTTGATAATAAATGGGATTTTTAATCACCCACAAATTTATTTTAAGGGGCTCTATACCTGATAAAAATTTGAAATTGATTGGATTATAAATAACAAAAACAAGGGGTGTCAAGCAAGTGAAGTGGAACACACTGTATCTACACATCTTTTTAAATACATTAAACAATACCTAATCTTAAAGTCTTGAATGCTTTGGAAATAAATCAAGGTTTAAATATTTCTTATTCTTAATAACGATAAGACGATCTTGGATGCCATAACAGTAAATCGTGGGCTATCGAAAACAAAGTAGTGTCGCCAAATTTAAAAGTATTTTCGTATGCAACGTTGCCAGAATGTGCTATTATTATCTAGGTGTGCCAGCTTTTTAGGCGTCATCCTCAATATTCAAACAGCAGATATGTTTTGACCCGATGCCCGTAAGTATAGGGATATGAAAAATTCTGAAATTATTTGCCATGATGATAACTTAAAGGTGGGTTAAGTTAGCAATTTTGATTTTATTACTACTTACAAAGTAATTTTACGTAGGCCTTGCTTTTAAAGCGCCTACTTCAAGCCTTTTATTAGAAGTCCCAACATAATTTCACGTAAGTGTTCCGATTTTTCTTTATTACATACATTATTTCTTATTAAGTATAATTAACATGAAAACATGTAATGGAAACAAAAGAATATGCGTGTCTTTTTTTAAATGCAATTATTATTATTGATTTACTACTGCAGATACATAAATATTTTAGTTTGCCACATGAATATAATTATGATATATGAATATGATCCGATTCTTTTAAAATATTTTTCTTCCACCTACAGATCATCCGATGGAGTTTCAAGGGCGCGTTGATTATTATTTATTATTATTGTAGACCACCCATATTATACACAAATTATTTTCCTGACTTTACTATTCAATATTTTAAATCACTTTCTTGATTGTCTGTTCCAGTCTCGACCTTAATCATTCAAAATTATTTCGTGTCAAATCCATAGAATGATATTTTTGATTGTAAAAATCGCAACAATATTTCATTATTACACAACCTCACTCCCTCATCACCAATTGTCCTTTATTTTGCCGTTTTTACAATATCAAAGAACCTATAAGTTGTTTCCAGTAGAGCGTAGGACTTGTATTACAATTTGGACAGGCGTGGGGTGCCAAGGTTTGGTAACGGTGGCCAAAAACTAGTACGTTTGGAGTTGGCGGTGATTCGAACCGTCATTCATTTGTCAAGCAACCCCGACCTACTCCAATCGGTTTTGTCTTTAAACACTATTTGGGATCAACTCAAACCATTGCATTGCAGTGCCAGCAAAACGGAATCTCATTAGCTAACTACTTTTTGACACAAAAACCCAGTTATCGATTGTTACAGTTCAGAATTTATGCAACCAATTCCCATTGTTAAATTTCTGCGAGTTTGTACATACATTTCAAAGAAATCAAATATTGGAACTAAAAGATATGATAACAAAACTCTCTACTGAACTGCAGGAATTAAAAAATAAAACAGTAGTTACGTCTTTAGAAGTATTAACACACGAAGTTATGGAAACTATTATTAACGAAGTAGATGAGAGGAATAAACGAGCTTCCAATATTATCCTTTATAATGTCGAAGAATCGTCATCTTCACTTGCTGATACTCGCAAGAATCATGATATCGCATGCGTTATAGAAGTCATACAAAAAGTACATAATATAGATAAAAGCGATTTTCAGGTTTACCGTTTAGGGAAAATAACTGAAGATAAAACGCGACCAATCAAGGTAGTACTAAAAAGTCCAAAAGATGCTAAAGACATTTTAAAGAAGAAAATGCTAATACATTCAGATACTTCTATACGCGTATCTTCGGATGAAACGCCAACTCAGCGCAAGTACTTGCAAGAACTACGTAAAAACTTGAATGATCGAATACAAAAAGGTGAGAAAAATTTGACAATTAAGTACATTAATGGAATACCCAAAATAATTACTAACAATCTTTCTTCAAAAAACTGAATAAACCCGTTATACACAATAATATAAAATGTAAATCGCTACGTCTAGCACATGTAAATATAAGATCTCTTATTTCAAAATTTAGTACTTTTTGTGAATTTGTCAAAGATAATAATTTTAATGTAATTGCCGTATCGGAATCATGGTTATCTCCAGAATTTAGCTCATCTCTTGTACATATACCTGGCTATGAATTAATACGCGCAGATAGAATTACCAGAGGCGGAGGATTATGTTGGTATATTCAAAGCAATCTGAGTATTAAAATTATATCTACAAATTTTTTAGCAATGACCAGCACTGAACAATTGTGGCTGTCTATAAGATTCGCAGAAACTAAAATTGGTTTGGGCGTTATATATATACCAAAAATATGTAACTCCTGCTTTGACGAGATAGAATCAACTTTTTCAAATGTAATGTTAGAAGTTGATGATCTCTTAGTTGTTGGGGATGTAAATATTAATTTAGATGAAAACACATTATATTCGAGAAAGTTTAACAATCTTATTATGTCTTATAATATGAAACAGATCGTAACGCAGCCAACAAGGATAACGAATACTTCTGCCACTTTATTGGATGTTATATGTATCAGTAAGAATGTTAATGTCGTAGAGTGTGACAATATCGATTTATTGAACGGTACTGATCATATGCTAACCTACTGTGAGCTAGATTACACAATTAAAAAACTTCCACCTACAACAGTAACGTATCGCGACTACAAGTACTTCAATCTAAATAATTTCGAAAGAGATGCGGCCTTAATTGATTGGGATTACGTATCTGAGTTACAAGATATAGAGGATAAAGTAAACTTCATTAATTCTAGCATTACGGCATTATTTAATGTTCATGCTCCTGTTAAAATGTGTGTACTGAGGCATAAACATCGACCATACATTACAGATACCATAAAATTAATTATTGAAATGAAGAAGAAGGCATACAAGAAATACGTGAAAACTAGAAAACAATATGATTTAGTATATTATAGACAACTGCGAAACTTCCTATCAACAGCTGTAAAGAATGAAAGGTGTGCTTATATTAGACATCAACTACAGTTAAACAGAAAAAATCCACGGTTACTATGGAAAGATTTCTCACGGTGGAATATTCATTGTAAACATAAATCTGAAATAGCAGATGAAATTAAAAATGCGGATCTAATAAACAATTTTGTACTTAACAGCATTGAAAATGTAGTGATTAATAATGAAACATTAAATTACTATAAGAATAATAGATTAAATGAAAATCATCAGCTGCCACTATTTAATCACGCAACAGTTGAAGAAGTTGAGAAAATTGTTAATAAATTAACATCTAACGCATGCGGTGCGGACAACATCAACCTAAAAATGCTAAAACTTGTGTTGCCGTTTTGTAAAGTCGCACTTACCCATATATTAAATTTCTCGGTAGATAACGGTAAAGTACCATTTATATGGAAAAACGCTATTATTAATCCCCTGCCAAAAGTAAACAAGGCAAAGGAATTGAAAGATATTAGGCCTATTAGCATTCTACCTACTATGTCGAAAATATTGGAAAAAATTGTAAACGATCAACTAGTTAATTACGTTTCGAATACGAATTTGTTGCCATCCGTACAATCAGGATTTCGTAAAAATCATAGCACAACTACAGCCATGCTCAAGATCACAAATGATTTAGCCAGAAATATAGATAATGGAGAGGTAACTTACCTTGCTCTTTTAGATTTTAGCAAAGCGTTCGATGTTATACACCGTACTTTGCTTCTAGCAAAACTTCATTACTATGGAATCTCAAACCAAGCTTATCAATGGTTTGATGACTATTTATCAGATCGCTACCAAGTAGTACAGATTGAAGGTAGTACCTCACAAATGCTTATGGTACGGCACGGTGTTCCACAAGGGAGTATATTAGGTCCTACTCTATTCGCTATATTTACGGCTGATCTTCCTAACGTCTTACAACACCAGTGGAATATTCATCAGTATGCTGATGATACACAAATATATAAGTCGTGTTTACCAAGGCAAGTCGATATATTGATTACAGAGCTTAATAGTAACTTTCAGTACATAATGGAATGGTCTGAGAAAAATGGTCTGCGTCTAAATCCCAAAAAAACTGTGGTCTTATGTATTGGAACAAGAAGAGCATTGAATAAAACAAATCAACAAGAACCCATACTATTAGGAAATACCCTTATAGCAGTAAGTGAAAGTGCACGTGACCTTGGCCTAATTATTGATGACAACTTAAATTTTGAAAAACATGTTGTGCGAAAGTGTTGTGAAAGTTATATGAAACTTAAATCTCTCTGGAGCTTCAAAGATATTTTGCCGCATGATATAAAGTGGAGTTTGGTGAATGCATTAGTTTTGAGTAATATTGATTATGTTAGTTCTGTATATTTTAATTTTTTAACTGTGTATATGAAAAACGGGCTCCAGATTCTCCAAAACTGTTGCTTACGTTTTTCGTATTCAGTCACTCGCACTGAACATGTAACACCACACTATAATCAACTTAGAATATTGAAACTCGATTTCAGATTTACACTTTTATATGGAACATTGTTGTTCAATATCTTACATTCAACGCAACCATCTTATTTATATGAACTATTAGTTAAAAGATCTACTGTGCATACACTAGCATTAAGAAATATAGATTCATTTAACATACCTTGGCACAGTACTAGCAAATTTAAAAACTGTTTCCAATATACTGCGGTGATGATGTTCAATGAATATAAAGAGTTATTTTTAAATTGTTCGACAGTTTTGCAGTTCAAGAAACGATTTAAAAATATTTTATTAAATAAACAAGCTAGTATAACTCAACTGTAATAGTAAGCATATATGTACATATGAAACCATATTTGTATGGGCAAAGTGAAAAACGGCTGTGCCGATCTTTTGCCCCTTTGGATGCAACTTTTTTTTTTTTCTGTCTTTTTTATGCTTTTTATATATTTTCTTTTTGCATTATATTATATAATTACGTTATGCATTCAATAAATATTATTATTATTATTATTATTTACAATTGTATCAGTTTCTTCAGAGTGTCTTAGAAATACCGAACTATATCTCGAAAACAATACATTTACAAAAAACTTGTAAGGTTTTAAGAGGCCGGTTAGTATAACAACGCAAATTATCACCACCTTTTGGGTGATACTTGGGACGTATGTAGGTCAAAATTTTTAAATGGAGACCTCTTTAGAAAGCAGTTAAGGAAATGAACAATTTACATCTGAAACTTTTTTCGGTCAGTGTTTGCAGAAGTGCAATCTCGTGTATGAGCGTACATATAATTGTGGCAACTCCAGCTGTCTTTATATTTGAGATTCGATTTGTTTAATTTTCAAAATTTGTAACCTCTTCATTTTTGAGGTTAAGTTACATTGGAGCAGAAATTAAATTCTCTTAAAACATCTGAAAATGTTGAAAAAAAAGCGTTTCAAACAAAAGTTGTTCGTTTTGTTAAGTTATTTCCAAAGAGGTGCAATTTGACACCTCTTTCCATTTAAGATTTTTGACCGCCACCCAAATATTCCCAAAGAAGGTGTGGAGTCCAAAATCTGCATCATCATTTGGATCCCTTGTAATAATAATTGCTACAACCCATAACCTGTAAATCAATCCCCAGAAGATATAAGCTTAAGCGGGAGAGGGGGCGATTATTATTATTATTACGTACACCTTACGTGCGGCTGCAGCCAACTTACAGATTGTGGTCACATATATGTCGCTACTAACGTTAAAGGGTACAGTTGCCGCCGAAAGATTTTTATCAAGTTAGCCCATTTTTCTGATATTCACATCGAATGAGTCTGGCTTGTATGCCATTCAGATGAATAAAAGTGACTGCTCTTATGAGAATTGAAAAGTCCAAATTACGCAATCACAGTAGACCGTTGCAAATTTCTAGGCCGCAACTGTACCTTAATATATGATAGTATAGTTATTATATTAAAAGGTATCAAACCTATAACCTAAGTTAGTAATGGGTACTAATATATTTCACGTCAGCTTGTTACCTTTTACCCCTCCATCCCCCACGTATTTGACTCCTACTCTCGAGGAGAGGAGATTTTTTCGTCTTAAAGCCGCCCGCACTCGATTCACCCCTTTGGAGGGTAGTTATCTATGACTGGGGGGGTGGTTTGACGCCAGAGACCATTTTGGAGGCCAGGATGTTCTTTAGCGCCCTCGAAAACGGGCGGCCAGAATGTTTTTGCGTTTTAAAGCCGCCCGCACTCGATTCACCCCCTTGGAGGGTAGTTTCATGGCTCTGGGGGGGGTGGTTTTGCATCGGCGGCAATATTGAAGGGTGCGAGAGTACTGGCCTACCCCGAAAACGGGAGGAATTCAAGATATTTTAAATTTTCCCGCTTGGGGGTGGTTTTTGGCCCATTTGAGGGGGTGGGCCACCCCAAAAAGAATTTTGGACCGCACCATCGTGCTCAGCATCCTCGAAAACGGGGGGGGGGAAGTAGTCTGGTTGCTGCAGAAAATTGGTATGTTTTTCGGCCTTTTTTCCGACTCACAGAATCCACTAAACTGTACCTTCCTAACGCCCGAATCTCACCCCTCGCACTCCGATCATTGGTTCCCAAATATATGAGGCTCTACCCCCTAAGCTTTTGAATGATAGTGTGGTCCATATACTAAACTTGTACCTTTTAATTTATTAATACGAACTATATAAACAACTCCATAACAACCAGGGCATTATAAACGGATGTTATACTCTATAACGCCCGCTCATCGCTTATTTTGCAATCGGAAGCGGTGTTACGTTCAATACTAATTTGGATCACTAGGCCAAAAAACATAATGTACTATGTTTGCGTGCGAGTGTTGCAACACAACAAATAACGAGTGTTTGCAACCTAATTTCTGAGCGTGTGATCCACAAACTCTTTTGTGCCGACTGCATATATTTCTTAAATAAAATTAACTTATTCTTTAGATGACATTAGTGCTTTACATTAAAACAACATTTTTGTTTTCATGTTGGGAACAACAACAAAAACATTTGAATTTAAATTGTCATATCTCTGTTTGACTTTTGTAAATTTAGTAAAAATTGTTACCATCCGACAAACATAAAAATTCCCAGATTTATAAATATATATAACCAACGCCAAGAATTATAAATTAAAACTAATTTTCTACTTGTACTATATACATACCTATTCTCGTGAAAAATAAAATTTTGTATGCACCACGAGCGTTACTAAATGATAATGCCCTTGGTACATAAATAACTATTATTTCAATACAAGTACCGACATCTGAGATTATACGGCGACATGCGTTCGATCTCTTAGCCTGTTCCGCATCCTCTTAAGAGAGTATTCCTCTCATGAAAATAAGAAGAAAAGTTTATATTAACATGGGTCCGCAAATGCCTCCTTATTGATATACAGGGCGTTAAAAATCGCAACAAAATAATGATTTCTTTAAATTACTCGAAACTGATTGCGAATTAAGTTCTGAAATTACACAATATGTTTTTATATGTCTGTGTACCATAATACGAACCATAGTAAGCAGTTTCGTCTCCACCAGTGGCATAGAAACAGGAGTATACGTTGTTATTTAAAGAGAAAAAATGGCACGCTACTGTTACAGCTTTTTAAGATTTTGAAACTATTTTTAAATTGCCCAACTACTTTACCATTAACAGAAAAATCAATCGTAATCTTGTTATTTAAACCGAAACGCCGTAAAAATAAATTTTGTTGCGTTTCTCTACATATTGTTAATGTCATTAATCTCTTTTAGTGAAGTTTTTGTTACCTGCGTGGTTTTCTTTAAGGGTTCGTATCTACAGTGTGTACCAGCTCTTGATCATTATATTTATGTACAATGTCTCGGTCAGTATCCCAAACTATCATTTAATGGTCAATTGTTGATTGCTTGCAAAGTGCATCCATTTAAATCACATAACAAAAGGATGCGGAACAATTTTGAATCATCCTGTATAGATAAGGCACTGGAAGAAAACATGTCGGAAAATTCAGTTAACAAAAAACCAATGTATAATAGAGTAGGTCAGAGAGAATATTGAATATATGACGAGAAATATTTATTTATCATCGAAATATCATTAACAAAATCATTACCGTTTTTAGTAAATCATTAACTCTTTTGTTAAATTATTACATTATATGGAAAAAATAGAAATAAATATCTATTCCAATAATTCTAGGTTATTTAAAAAAAAATAATTATAATAACTTATTACAAACCGACAAATTAGCCCACAAATATAATGCTATGTGTGTATTTCAGAAACGACACTCCAGGACAGCTGTTTCTAGTTGTTTGACTCTATTCAGCTGGAGGTAATCGCTTGTGAATTACGATATTAATGTTATTTTGAATTTAGTATATCAGTTTGTTTGATGAGTGTGTACTTAACAAGCAACTACCTCCAGCTGAAGAGAGTCAAAAGACTCGAAATAGCTGTCCTGGAGTGTCGTTTGTGAAATATCAGTATATTTGTAGGATAATTTGTTCATTTGTAATTTTATAAAATTTGTACCCACTACTAATAATTAACAACGCAAATACTTTTGAATTATATTTTTGTAAAATAACTTTTGTTAAAGAAATTCTAAATTTATGCACATTTCAAGGCGAGTCCTAAAATTTCGTATGTCATTTATCAATGTCGCTTGTGTAATAATTACTAGGAAAATCTTCCCACATTATTTTTTTATATCATTTTTGGTAGCAGCAGGTGAGCGTTATACCATATATTTTGCGCTTATCGAAGAATAAAAGTAGTCCATACTGGTCAAATCGGGAGATCTGGCAGGCCAATTAGTTGGTCTTCTTACGTATCCATTCAGCTTCGAAAACTTGATCAATATTTTCCCCTCAGAAAATCACCTCTCATATCAAAAACATATCCCATATGTAAAAAATGGCCGAATTACATAATCATGAATTATACCCCAAATATCGAGCAACCACTTGCGTTGAAAGTTCAAAGCTTGAACAGCATGAGGGTTTTTGATAGCGTGAAAGAAAATTATGCCGATTTACAGACGCGTTTCTGTCTAGCTATCGCTGATTCGTTTTTAAATAACATATATTTGTTTGTTTTGTGCCCATTTACAAACTCCTACCAGATTCCCAAAATAGTTATCAGTAATCTTTCGGTAGAGCTAATCATGATAAGTAAGAGGTCATAATCTGTTTTTCTTAAAGGATTCTTGCTACTGACAAAGCGTTAATAACCAAATTTCTGACATTTAATTCCCGATTGTCTGTCCTTATGGTCAACACTACCTCACCTGTGCCGTCAAATCTTATTTTCAGTTTTCTAAACATATTTCCCGGTAGTGTCTTCATGGCTTAGACTTAGAAGTTCAAACGTTTTTGGAATTTTGAGAAGATAAAAGCCACCAATTTGGCAACTACTGAGGATAAACAGTTAATAACTCAAAATTTTAAGTATTTTCTACTCAAGTGTAAACTTTAAAGTACGATAAAATACAAGATACATACATGGAAAAATTTCATAATTTGGCAACACAGCACTATTGAAGAACATATTTTGTGATTGGTTGGGTGATTGAGTAAAAATTTAATTTTATCAAAATGTGAAAGTATAATTTGATATCCTGGACATAGACAAGACTTGGAGGCATTTTAATAGTGTTTGTAGGACCCTGAAAATACTGCCCGCGAAGAATGTTTTTAAAATTCAAATAAATAAATAAACTGTCTGATTTATTTATATTGGAATTTACCCTAAATGTAACTTGGTAACAAAAAAGAAATCGATTAGGCGATGTCATGGTTCCATGCGTGTTATTTATGTTTCAGAAACTCACTCCGCCCTGCTAGAAATCAATTAACTTTTATATTCCCTTCAGGAATGTTTCTTATAATTAGTAGTGTTGGAATTAATATATTTCTACATATAGTCTTAAGAATCTGTTGTCGGCGTGAGGACGTACTTGACGTGTGCTTAATAAAATATATACGAATAATACACTTTGTTTATTTATTTCGATCCCTGAACCTCTAATAATTTATTACGACTTTACCAAACTGAAAAATTTAAGAAAATAATTTATAAAATGAATCTATTGTTGAATAAATAACTAATACGGGAAATGACTCCTGGGTAAAATATATAGGGTGTCCCATTTAAGAAATGGTGTAGTTGCATTTGTCCCGCTTTTATTATTGTAAATATTACTTAAAAAATATAGACTTAAAAAATCGTACAATCAAAAGGTTTATACGAGGATGAATTGATAAATCTCCGGCCTAACCCATATGGGATACAAATTTTTGCAATGTTTTTACGGCATTTTATTTTTTCATAATTTATCAGTATGGCTGTGAAATAACAAAAATTTCTGTCAAACAATAATTGTTTGGCAAGTTGTCAAAGTCGATAAAGTTTTGTGTGGTGTTAAAATGGAAAAAGCTGAAATTCGTGCGGTTATTAAATATTTTCACATTAAGGGTTTATCCCCAAAAGAAATCAAAGCTGAGCTAGACGGGACATTAGGCGAATCTTCTCCTTCCTATAGCACAGTTAAAACCTGGGTTGCGGACTTTAAACGGGGTCGCAAAAGCACAGATGACGCACCGCGTTCAGGAAGACCGAAAACTGCCACCACAACGGAAATTGTCGAAAAAGTCCATAGAGTTGTGTTGAATGATCGGCGATTGAAGTTGGCTGAAATAGCAGATACCCTGGGCATTTCAACGGAACGAACATATCATATCCTAACCGAAATTTTGGGAATGAGAAAGTTATCGGCACGTTGGGTGCCGCGGCTGCTCACAGTGGAACAAAAGCTGACTCGCAAAACAGTTTCAAGTGAGTGTTTAGACTTGTTTAATCGAAATTCAGTGGACTTTCTGCGACGGTTTGTAACAATGGATGAGACGTGGATTCATCACTACACACCCGAAACAAAGCAGCAATCAAAACAGTGGACTGCCAAAGGAGAACCTGCTCCGAAGAAAGCCAAAACAGTTCCGTCAGCCGGAAAAGTTTTGGCTTCAGTCTTTTGGGACGCCAAGGGAGTACTTTTCGTTGATTATCTTCAAAAAGGTAAAAAAATCAACGGAGTATACTATGCTACCTTACTGGATGAATTAAAAAAAAATATTGAAGAAAAACGACCTGGATTAGCAAAGAAAAAAATTCTGTTTCACCAGGACAATGCACCTTGTCACAAGTCGGCAATTGCCATGGCAAAAATCAATGAATTGCAATTTGAATTGTTACCCCATGCCCCTTATTCACCAGACTTAGCCCCATCGGATTTTTATTTATTTCCAAACCTAAAAAAATTTCACGCTGGAAAGAAATACGAGTCCGATGAAGAAGTGATTGCTGCCACAAACGCCTATTTTGACGAGTTAGAAGAAAAGGCTTATAGGGACGGTATAAGAGCACTTGAACAAAGGTGGACCAAGTGCATTGAACTCGATGGGGACTACGTAGAAAAATAAAATTTTTGTTAACCTGATATTCTTTTGTTTTATTGCCTAGGCCGGAGACTTTTCAATTTATCCTCGTACATTGGAGCATCCTATTATGTGGTGATTCATATAATATTCCATAAGGTAATACATAGTAGAATTGGATGAGAAGTTCATAAACCCAAATATATAGCTATCCTCAACTTTGACATTTAAACTTTGGCAATAATAACTAGAGCGTATAGAGGGGGTTGGTTGTAGCTTATAGTTTATTACTAAAGCATTTTGTAACTTTTACTGCAGCATTTCCTACTTTTTTGATAAAACTTCTTTCGACGAAAAGGAAATAAGAAAACCGTTTGATTAAATTTTCTTGTTAGCAAAAACGCACTGTAAAAGTAATATTCGTCAAATAATAATTTTAATTATACGAATTTTATAAAAATTGTAAGTAAACATATTTCGTAGCGTAGCGTAGCGATATTTCGAGAGCAATTTATCTATCTAGTTTAGAAGACCTTGATAACTATAATGATTTAGTACAGATGACGCAAAACATCGCTATTTTTGCCCATAGTTAGGTAACGTATATTTCTCAGGTTAATACGTAAAACGAATCGAAACTCGAACATAATAATAAATTGGAAAAGGTTTATTGTATCAAACGGAAATCAAATGAATCGACTTCTTTTTATTTGGCGACCAATTTACTTGAGGATGAATCCAATTGCAATCTGATAAATAGAAAAATAAAACAATCTTTCATGAAATGCAATCGATTTACGTAGAAAGAGCAGAAGGCAGATTGTTTGAACTTTGAAATTCGCATTAAGCCTCGATCGCGTTTTAATTATACACCATGTATGTTCACATTATTGTGATTTACAAAAGCACTTAACACATTAGCATTGTTGCCAACAAAGGTATACTTTATAGTATTAGAGAAAAGAAAGTGTCAAAGTTTATACTAATATATCGACCAGATATTAATGTGTGCGATTCATAATAAAACTAATTATAGTTGAAAAATGAATTTTTTGTATTTTATGTTTCATCCAGTAAAGAGCCGGGAAAAGTTTTAATCTTGAAAAACACGGTTGTGGGGCTTGATCAAATGGCAATTTGGGCTAATTTCTTAGTAAAATAAAAAAATTTCAATAGATATGTTGTTACAATAGAAAATTGAAGAATACTGGTTTCAACAACATGGAGCACCGATCGATGCTGCTCCAGCCACTTAATAGACATTTTCGTAATTGAATAGTCCTCTTCAACTATCATCTTGAGAGTCTTCTTATTCTGCAGATCTGGCTGTCTGTTTTTTTTGGGGATATCTCAAACATTCGTTTATAAAACATCTCAGAATAATCTAAATGAGCTGAAAAGCAGCGACAGACGGCAAATCAAAGTTATCCCACATGTGCCATCCGTAATTTCGAAAGCCACTACGTGCTGTCAATGCAAAGAAAAAGACCTTCAACGTTCAAATTGAACATATAATATAGTCTTTGAGTAACAATTTCTTAAGATTTAGATATCACTAACTATTGATCTGAAGCAATTTATCATAATTGTTTCTTCAGTGGTTTAGTGTGTTTCGGCGATACAGGTACGTAAATAGTCAATAGTTATTTATTTTCGAAACTGCCCACGTTGAAAGCCGTATCGTCATCGACACTTACCATATTGTTGCCTAGTAAGAATTTCTTTTGTTATTTTGCGATCACGATTTTGCAAAAGAAAAACATCTATTTGGAGGAAAATCTCCTCGGAGTATTTTTCCAAAAATTAGTAATTTCATGTACTATTGATTTCATAATGATCTAGGACAGCAAGGCTAATATGATGCTATTTTTTATTATTTTCTCAGTGTAAATGCATAGGATAAAATAATAAGAAATAGCATCATATTAGCCTTGCTGTCCTAGATCATTATGAAACCAATAGTACATCTTGACAGCCAATACTATTGACATACATATTTGATCTTTTTTCTTTTGTCTAGGGGACGTCTCCTTGTGGCGGGGATGGTAATTGTCCGTAATGGTAAAGCTTGTCCGAATGATTGAACGTAGACTGTTGAATGGGACAAAAACACCATTAATTAATTGGTTCTAGCTCCGTTATTATGCATTTTATACCTGCAGTACCCCAGCACGTTTCTATTTAAAATCACATTTTCTATCGGTTTTCATATTTAAAACTTAATAGTTCTATTTAAGAAAATGCCGATGACGTCATGTGTGGTACCAGCACATGTTCTACAATGGGTTCTAATACTGATTTCGTAAACTAGAGGTCGTAATATACAAAGTTCTTTTAATTGTATTGTTATAGCTACGAGGGGAGTTTTTTAAGTTATCTTACCTAGCTAAGAAAAAATATACTACCGCGACAATATTCTTATCTAAATTGCTGTAACATTTTATAGTGCCATCTCCAAGTTTGATTCCAATCGCTTAACATTTGTCATTTATAAGGTGTGAGCAACGGAATCTTGATTCAGAGAAGGCCTTGGAAATTTTAGGTTACATCTGCACTCAACGATCTAATATTAATTTTAAGTAGGTAGTAGAACTACTACAGATCATTAAGAACTACTGTCAGTCACTAACTGACAGACCAACTAAATAAATTTTAGATACATTAATAATAATTCATAATAAACAATTTCTACCATATTTCTCTTTTGTACTTCATTAAATATGAATGCCATTAATAAAAACTGATTTTTACAGATTTCTTTTCAAAAACAGTTAATCTGGCAGCTCTCTTCAAAAAGTGACAGTGTAAATAAACTAATTCATACGATTCAAAATTTCACATGACCGATATGTCTATCTCTTTCTTTCAAGGCCAACTCTGAATCGAAATTCCGTTGCTCACACATTATATCAGTTTAAAGAAACGAAAATGAGTGATTTGAAGCTTGAACACAGAAGCGTCATGAAATTTCTAACGAGAGAAGGCAGTAGCCCGAAGAATATCATCCGTGAGAGAATGGTGGCAGTGTATGGAGAAAATAGCCCGTCCTATTTCCAAATCAAATATTGCTACAAGCAGTTTAAATCAGGGGAGGAAACCATTCATGATGACCCAAAGTGTGGAAGACCTCTGGAAACACAAGCTGAAGAAATCATCAACAAAGTTGAAGATTTGGTGTTGATGACCGCCGAGTAAAAGTTTCAGTTATTGCTAGAGAAACGGGAATATCAGAAATGAGTGTTTTTAAAATTCTACACGAAGATTTGGGAATAAGCAAAGTGTCGGCACGATGGATTCCCAGGCTGGTCTTAGGAACTTGAAAGCCGCTATTCGCGAAAAAAGACCCCACAGTTATGTTTAGAAAACTCTGCTTCTGCACGACAACTGCAGGGTGCATAAAGCACGAATTGTACAAGAAGTAATCAATGAATGCGGCTTTGAGGAATTACAACATGCACCTTACAGTCCCGATCTCGCCCCCTCTGACTATTATCTTTTTCCAAAACTCAAAAACCACTTGAGAGGACGTCGTTTTTTTATGGAATGATTACTTGGAAAACACTGTGGAATTATATTTTGCAGAATTACCAAAAGAGTTTTTTTCGAAAGCATAGCGTTATTAGAAAAACGCTGGAATAAGTGTGTTAGTGTTAATGGTTCTTATGTTGAAAAATAAAATTTTATCTGCTTTCTAACTCGTTGTTTTCATAGCTAGGTAGATAACTTAAAAAACTCCCCTCGTAGAAGCTTGCCCGAAATTGAGTGTAAACTGTTAAACATGACATCTAGTATAAGGATAGGTAGGTGTCAGCCTTTCCTAAAAATCTGACTACGTCCATATTTATAGTCCAATCAATTTCAAAATTTTATTATTAGATATTGGTATTTTGTTGCTGTACAACGCCATCTACATTTATTACAATTAAAAACTCCATTTATTATAATCCAACAACCTACTACGATCAAAAATATAAAATATAAAAGACCAGACATCTAGACATTCCTGATAGGAATTGAAGGCGCCATTTAGGGGCTCGTTTGACTACATTAAGTTAACACTAACTGTTGCCTCACTTCACTACACTATACTACATTTTTATAAATTTTAATTTATAAAAATAAGTTTTATAAATAAAATAAAATAAGATAAATAAGTTTTTATAAATTGTTGTGTCTTGTTGCTTCTTTCACAATTCGTCTCCATTCCTTTCTATCTCAAATTCTCTATCTCCATTCTGTGATTCCCATTCTCTTTATATCTTGAGTTACTTGCTCTTTCCAAAGTATCTTAGGCCTTGCTCTTGTTCACTCATCCGTAGTTTTCATTTCGTCCTTTTTCACTAACGAATATTCACTCATCCGGTCTATGTGTCCGTACCATCTTATTCTTTTGGATTTTATTATTCTAACTATATTTTCATTGTCTATATCTATTTCTTCAACTTCACTGTTCATTAATCTTATAAACTGCCCCTCATTTATTTTCTTCCCTCCGAATATATTTCTTATTATTTTTCTCTCAAATATTTTTAGCTTCTCGTCGTCTTACCACTGTCCTATACAATCTTAATTTTGCCCTCTTGCTTATTTTCTTGTTATTCATTATCATTTTATATCTATAGTACGTTTTATATCCAGACTGTATCTTTTGGTCCACCTCCCAATTCCTATTATTTTTCTTATTTATTATTGTCCCTAGGTATTTGAAACGTTCCACTCCTACTAACATTAATTTCTCCTATTATTCTTACTCTTCCGTTGTTTCGTTCTTCTCTTCTTGTAATCTTCATATATGTTGTTTATTGTTTCCAGCCTTATATATGTGGAATAATTCTAATATAATAATAATGGAATAATTCTTATATATTCATATATGTGGTTAATAATGCACACGTCTTTTAAGAAGTTCTATACCTGCTAAAGATTTGGTGTTGATTCGATTATAACTAACAAAAATAAGGGATGTCAAGTTTTAAAGTGAAGCAAAATGTATATAAACTATAAGGTTATAAAATTTTTCAAAAAGTAAAAAAACGGGAAAAATAATAGTATGGAGAATACTAAACGGTTCTTTTTATAGCTCAATATTCCTGTTTTTACAGATATTTTCAAATATAATTCTATAGTAATAACTACGAAAAAAATCTTACTTGATTTGAATGTAGAATTCAACACTTTCTTTATTAAAAAAAACTGTTTTAACGTGCACCTACATGCGGGTCAGTGAAACTAAGAGTGTAAAATATACTCCTAGGTTACTAGTTTTAACATTAGTTCAAAGATGACACTCCCTATTCTACAGTAAATCGCATGAACCTCTGTGCCCTGGTGTTCCTTGTGTCCCCTTCTCTCCTACTACCGATAGTTCTATAGAACATCTGAGGGTAGCGATACTTATATTCAATACAAATATTCATGCTTCGGCTCGACAGTCGGACAATACCATAACAACTGATGTTTGATTTAAGTATTTTATGGTTAATTGCACTAAGCTTGTATGTGGCAAATACGTGTAGTCATTTCAATAACTAATAAGTCTATTATTTTAAAGAGATTTAAGTAGCTTTGCATTTTAAAACAATAATTTATCTATTACCTTACCATATGAAATAGTTCTAGGTCGTCTGTAATAGCATAAAAATGCAATAATGTAAATAAAAGTTTATATCATTAATAAAGCAATTAAATAGAATAGGTGATAAATGACTACCTTGTGGCGTGGTTGGAAATATAGAAACTTGAAAAGTTTTTTAACAAAAGTAAGAAAAGCTCTGCTATTAACACTATCAAAAATATTATAAACTTAAAATAAAATTATAAATATTACTTACTATTAAGAAATTATACATATATTGCTCCATATAATTTTACCTTCATTAATTATTCCCCATAACATTTTTAATGATAAATAAATATTACTTTTAATTTACAATCCATTTTTGGAAAAATAATCTGTATTATCAATTCATATCAAGGATTATAAAGTTGTACTTCCATTCTTAGTAGTAATTGATTCAATTAAACTATAAATATCGCACAATGGCACTACCAATAATAGAAATGTCTTAATTAATGTACAACTCGAGTTTTATTTTTATCAGATTTCTGAACAAATACAAGAAAAGATTTTATCCAAGTGCGTAAATGCCTGAAGAAGCCATTTAAGAAAGCACAGCAAAGTGATCAGAATAACTAACAAATTTCAACATTAAGGCCAGTAATAGACGAACGTACAACACGTACAACAACAGTCAGTACAAAAAGGGATACTATGCAAACCGGATGCATTGCAGCTTTGTGCTAGTGTTAAAAAAATGAAAACGAAGACATCGTCGTTAGTGGGTACACCCCATCATCAGTACCAGGTTCCAAACAGTACATTTTTATTTGAAGTTTTCCTATCACAGAAAGTATCCCGAAAAATTCTTCTCATATTATCGAATGTCTGTCTACCTCAATTATAAATTCCTCTGTTTCGAACATATTAAAGACAAAACTTAAATAAATAAACTAAATCATTTAAATAAACATAATGCACTACTATGCACTGAGTTGAATATTCAATATTATTGCCTTTTAATAATTTAATAATCAGTACTATATAATAATAATATAATAATAATAATAATCTTTATTTAGCATTCGCTATAACTTTACATATAGGTACTACAGTGGTCCCTTTCATTACACTTTCTTACAATAATTACCAACAGCACAAGTTACAATAACAGATAAATATAAAAAGTATACAAATAGATCATATAAATGACTATATGTATAAATTATATGACTAGATGCTAGATATAAAGAATTCTTTGACTTTTCTTTTAAACATTTTCAAATTTAATCCTTTTCAAGCAATTCAGTTCAGGCAATTGATTGTAAAGAATAATTCCATTATAAAAAAGAGAATTTTGTGCTTTAGATGAATTTCTTCGGCTTAAATAAAAATTATTGTTAAACCTTGTATTGTGATTGTGAATTTCATTTCCTAATATTAAATTATCTGTCAAATATTGTGGTAATAACCCTAATTTCATTTTATGCACAAAAACAACAACCTGAATTTTAAAAAAAGTTTCAACGTTAACCCACCCTAATGTACTTAGCATATATTCCACTCTTGTGTATGTATTACAATTAAGTATTACTCTCATTGCTTTATTTTGTAGAATTTGTAATTTATTGAAATTCTCTTTATTTCCCATAAATAAAATAGTAGCGGCAAGCAAAAGTGAGGTAGTATTATTGTATTAAAAACCAATCTTTTTGACCAAGTTGACAAATAACCACTACATCTCCTCAAAACCCCAATTCTTTTGAAATCTTTTTACAAATGTAATTAATGTGTTCATCAAATTTTAAGTTTTTATCGATAATAATACCCATATACCTATGATTGTCTACTGTTTCAACTATATCACCATTAACATTAACTACAAAATTATTAAAAACCTCTTGATACCCACTCCCTTTGCCAATAATTAACGATTTAGTTTTACTTACATTAAGTTTTAATTTATTACTTCCTAACCAATTACTTATTATATTATTTATATCCTCATTTAAATCCCTTTGAATACCAATATTATCCCTCCCACTAATGTACACAACCATGTCGTCAGCAAACAGATGAAATTTACATTTTTTAATGACATTACTAACATCGTTAATATACAGACTAAACAAAAGGGGTCCTAAAATACTCCCTTGTGGTACTCCATAATCTATGTTCCTGTCTGATGATACATTTCGGTTACATTTTACATGCTGCTTCCTATTATCCAGAACTGTTGACCATGTCTGTCTGTACTTGCGCGCACAATATCACTGCTCGTATCCACCTGTGTAATAAGCAATGTGTTGCATTGTCGACGTTTTCTAAACGACGCGTTGGCAACGCGATCAACTGCGTTCTGTCAACGGATACGCACGTGTTCATCGCTCTTGTATTTTCTTGAACTAGAATGTACAGTTATCAATACGACGGAGAAAACGTCGCGTGCGGCACGCAGCGTGTTGCACGTTCGTCTATTTTTAGCCTTAGTGTCAATTTAGTGCTAATTTGGTGCAACAACAAAGTTAAATAGATAAACAAAAACATTGTTTTATAAGCGAATTTAATAGCACTGAATTGTTTTCGAGTTTAGAAATTTTCTGTAACATTAAAAAAATATATAATACAGTCTGCTAACTTTAAGCTCAAAATGTTTTTTTCCAACGTTAAGCGACCAATTCTTTGGTCACTAAGGCAGCACTTAAAAAGTACTATATTATTGAAGAAAAAAAAGTTAAATAAATAAACAAAAACTAGCTTTTTGCAACATTAAAAAATATATAATACAGTCTGGTAACTTTACTTTAAGCTCAAAGTTTTTTTTTGCAACATTAAGCGCCCAGTTTTTTTGGTCACTAAGGCAGCACTTAAAAAGCACTATTTTATTGAAGACCAACAAAGTTACATAAATGAACAAAAACATTGTTTTATATGCTATTTAATAGCACTAAATTATTTTCGAGTTTAGAAATTTTTTGTAACATTAAAAAAATATATAATACAGTCTCTGCTAACTTTAAGCTCAAAATGTTTTTTTCCAACGTTAAGCGCCCAATTCTTTGGTCACTAAGGCAGCACTTAAACAGCACTATTTTATTGAAGAACAACAAAGTTAAATAAATAAACAAAAACATTGTTTTATAACCGAATTTAATAGCACTAAATTATTTTCGAGTTTAGAAATTTTTTGCAACATTAAAAAAATATATAATACAGTCTGCTAACTTTGCTTTAAGCTCAAAATGTTTTTTTTCAAAGTTAAGCGCCCAATTTTTTGATCACTAAGGCAGCACTTAAAAAGTACTATATTATGGAAGAAGAAGAAAAAGTTAAATAAATAAACAAAAACTAGCTTTTTGCAACATTAAAAAACACCTATATAATACAGTCTGGTAACTTTACTTTAAGCTCCAAATGTTTTTTTTCAACATTAAGCGCCCAATTTTTTTTGGTCACTAAGGCAGCACTTAAAAAGCACTATTTTATTGAAGAACAACAAAGTTAAATAAACAAAAAAAAACATTGTTTTATTACGCGAATTTAATAGCACTAAGTTATTTTCGAGTTTAGAAATTTTTTGCAACATTAAAAAAAATATATAATACAGTCTGCTAACTTTACTTTAAGCTCAAAATGTTTTTTTTCGAAAGTTAAGCGCCCAATATTTTGGTCACTAAGGCAGCACTTAAAAAGCACTATATTATGGAAGAGAAAAAAAGTTAAATAAATAAACAAAAACTAGCTTTTTGCAACATTAAAAAATATGTAATACAGTCTGGTGACTTCACTTTAAGCTAAAAATGTTTTTTAAACGTTAAACGCCCAATTCGTTTTTTTGGTCACTAAAGCAGCACTTAAAAAGCACTATATTATTGGAGACAAAAAATTAAATAAATAAACAAAAACATTGTTTTATTACGCAAATTTAGTACTAAACTATATTCGAGTTTATACATTTATTTTATACTAATTTACAAAAAAATATGCTCAGCTAACTTTAATTTAAGCTAGCAAAATGTATTTTTTAAAATGCTGAGCACTCAATTTTTTAAATTAGGCACTAAATTAGCACTAAATTTTGAAATATGTTAGAAGTCATTCTGCTCACTTCGCTATGCTAGCTTAAAGGGGTTAAATACCTGAGAGAGAGGAGAATTATTGACATTTTTTATTAGTATAAAAAATAAGTTCAAAGTATGACGATACAAAAAATATAAAATTAATAAAATTTATAGTTATGGTTTAGTATAGTAAATGTAATAATTTAAAAAGGCGAAAGGTGCTTTAATTTACTTTCTGTTACAAAATATTTGGTTAAAAGCCATTTTGAATAAATTTAAACAAAAATTAAGAATTTAATATGACTTTCAAGAAGATAAACAAATGAGATATTATTATTGCTAATTTAATGTTCAATTAATGGAAATTAGTTTGTAGAAATCTATCTCACAACTAAACTTTTAAAAATAGAAAGTAAAATCTGGAAGATTTATGCACTAATCATCAACTCATGTTCGTATTTACACCAATTTATTACAAAATGATATTAGGTGTATTTTAGTGATTTTAATGTAAAATTATGAATTCAAGACCTGTTTTGTGTTCTGGTAATATTTTCGGCAAATAAAATCAATGGAAATAACTATATTACAGTGTTTGGGATGTAAATACGTCCCCCGTTAGAATTTTCCCAAAAACCGAAACCGCTATCCCATTTTCGACGAACAAAAAGTTTCGTGAAGTCGGTCTGTCGCCTTTTTCCCTGTTGACTTTTTTGAATTTTTCTTTTTGAAATCTTATAGTACATCAAATTCTAAGAAACTTTTGGTTGAAACATTTTTTGTATCTCTTCGGGAAAGTGGTCAAAATGACCACTGAAAATTTCGAAAAATTTTTGAAAAATGAAAAATTTTGTATTTTTCAAAAATTTACGAAAAAATAAGCATTTTTAGCAACTTTTTTTTTCTTCTTTTTTTAAACGAAAAATTTTAGGACTTAGAATTTTAGTTTTTATAACAACTAATGTGTTACGTGAACATTAGTTTTCAAAAATAAATTAGTTTATTAAGTATAGTTGTTTTTGTTCGTCATGGCAATGCTAGCTCTGCGCATTCTCAACTGGTTTCTTCTCCGGTAGCTACAAAAAATGGTACAAACGTCGCAAAATGAGGCAGTCGCTCGACGGTGAAATTCACACGACTTGTTTTATTTAACTTCGCCATTTATACTTATGTTAGTATATTTTTTGAGCCTACTGACTTTGTTCCTTCTGCAATCTGCAACTTAAATATTTTTATAATATTTAAAACAATCTGCCCACTTTGGGCGCCAAATTATTGTAGGCTGTCGAACCAGACACAGAAGTTTTGTTTTTATTGCGAAAATGATATAATTAAAAGTTTTATAAAAGGTTTGTCGTTATGTACATTTAATAACAATGCAAAAATACTTGTTTGTATTGGTTTAGAACATCAAACATTTCAAATATTGTTTAGATTATAATCAAGATTGCTTTGTTCACAACCTACTTGCATGTTATTCTTCATTAATTTTAATTAATCTATACTATTCTTCATTATTCTTTACATATGGTAGACACGTGCAATAAACAATACCACACAATATTTTTTGTTCTCAGGTTGATGCAATGCGTTCAGAAGTTAACTCAAAACGTTTCATCTATCTTGTCAACACCACATTTATGAATTGGTTCTAAGAGCTGTATATCAGACATTTTTTTCTAGCCCAGCAATTTTAGGTCTTTGCTAACAAAAAAGTATATAATAGGGCAGGAAATCTGCACATTGTACTAATCGAAGCCCCGGACGACTTCTGAAAAATTCCCGATCCTCCTTCTAGTCCAGTCAATTTAGAGCAAATTTTCATGAATAGCGGAAAGTTGAGGCAAGTCCTTGTATTTTTGCATAGGTCTTCATTGTGGGTTGTTAAATAACCCCCCAAAAGCCATAACCTGTAGGTGGTAAGCACGAAGAGATAATGAAGGTAAATAACGCCCCCTAACGGTTTTTGCCGTTTTTCTCGGAAACTATTAGATATATCGAAATGAAGGTTAGGTAAAATAAAGCTTATTTAATTCCCTACTAAAGATACCCGAATGTTTTTTGTACCTCGCCTAATTTCCTTTATTTATAAGATTTTGGTATCGAGTAGATTTTTTCTTGAATGATTTTTGCTGTACAATTCAGATACATGATTTAAAATTGCCTTGTGGCGCCCCCTACAATTTAAAGCAAGTGAGGAATTAAATCGTGTATTTCAATTTTACAGCAAAAATAAGAAAAAAATTACTCGATATCAAGATCTTATAAAGGAAATGATGATTTAAAAAAAGCGAAATACCCTGTACGTACTGGGTACGTATTGATTAGTACAGTGTACTCTCTTAACAATTAACGCCAATACGTAATATCTAGAAAAACTTTTAATACAAAAATTTCTTGGTTGCCAAAGATTCACACTTTAAAACTATTTACAACAACACAGGGTGTTTCACAAAAGCGGGACAAATGAAACTACCCTTTTCTCAAATGGGACGCCCAATATATTTTACACGGAATTGATTCCCCTGTCAATTGTTTATTCAACAATAGTTAATTTTTTTAATCCGCTGTGATGTCAGTTTACAAATTATTTTCTTAATTTTTTATAACGTCGCGTCGTAATAAATAAATCACAGTGTATTAATTTATTTGAATTTTCAAAATATTTGCAGACAGTATTCTCAGGGTTCACAAACACCATTAAAATATTTCAAAATTTTATTTATCTACAGGGTAATTAATAATAATTAATGATTGCAAATCGCCAGTTTTCCGCCCTAGTGGCGTACCCACTGTTCTCTTACCAGCCTGAAATCGACCCCTTTGCTGACGTTTTATTGACTAGGGAATTTATCCATTTTCGAGCATATATGACTCTGCTAACTTAACGGTAAAGCCAGTAGAACCTTATATTAAAAAAAATTATTGCAGGATAAAAATCAAATTTGGGCATTTAAATAGCCGATAATAATTTTATTGGTTTAATTGCTTGCTGATAATTATTTTTTCAAATATGTACTATATTTTGTATTTCCATACAGAACGTGAATTCTAATTTAAAGGTTGAATTGGAGTAAATGTGCAAAGTTTGTCATTGTCAAGTTCATAATTGACTCATAATTCCCATGTAGTTAAATTTGAATTTTGATTACAATTTATATGATGGGGGTACTGAGTTGGTGTCGAGATAGCACCCCCATTTAAAATATATAATTTCCGGTTGTAATATGGCAGCTCAAAATTTTAACTTTTGGCTCAAAATTAGCTAATACTAATTACCCCCCTAATTAAGCTAGCACCCCCCCTTTAAAGATCTTATTTAATTAGCTTATAATTAGCTCATAATTTTCACGTAGTAAAATTATAATTTTGATTGAAATTTGTATAATGGGAGTGCTGAGCTGACGTCAAGGTAGCACCCCCACTTAAAATATGTAATTTACGGCTAGAATATCGGAGCTCAAGTTTTTTACTTTTGGCTCAAAATTAATGTCAATAAAGTTAGCATCCCCACTTTGTCAAATTTCAAACTTTTTTTAAATCAATCAAATCATTTAAATCAATCAATCAAATTTTACTTTTGGCTCAAAATTAATGTCAATAAAGTTAGCATCCCCACTTTGTCAAATTTCAAAAATTGTAGTGCCAGAATTTTGAACTAATTTTGGACCAATTCAAAAAATTTTGGACCAATCCCTATTGATCAGAAAGGAAGATTTTAGAGTGGGGGTGCTGACTTGAGCTCAAGCTGGCACGCCCGCCATATAAATATAAATGATTAATAAATTTAAACTAGGCTATAATTGTGGACTAATTAAAGACTATTCATTCCGTATGATACATTTTCGAAATCAACCCCTAAAACGAAAATTACCCCACATGAACAATACCACAAAACTAAAAATGATGAAATTCAGGAAAACACCATATCATAATTTTGGACTAATTAAGGACTATTCATTGTCGCATAACTCATTTTTGAAATCAATCCCTAAATTGATAAAATCCCGTTTCCCATGAATAATCGCGATTTAAAGATGACAATGTGGGGGTGCTAACTTTATTGACGTTCAAAATTAGCTCAAAGTATTTTTTGCTTTGCATCCCCTTAGAAAATATTCTATGGGCGCCCATGCATTCTGATTCACAGCGGCATTTTTTTTAAACGATGCTCAGATTATTCGCGTAATCTGCGTTTAATCAAAATATAAATGTTTAACCGTTGCATCACTAGCAAATTACCAAGAATTGCATACAGGGTGTTATCTTACCAATTTGCAACAGATTATTAAAACTCAATAGAACTAATTAATCATTAAAAATACTATTAATCACAATTATAATAGCATTTGATTACTTCTAATGAATATCCAAAAACTGTTTGCTTAAAAAGGAAATAAATAAAAAAAAAGATGTAGTTATATTATTCTATAAGAGCACGAAATTAATTTTCTTGCTAAATGAAACTTCTGCATACCATCTGCGCTTTTCTGTGAATGTAAACGTAAAATAACTGAAATTTATTGTATGATGGTTGGTTAGGAAATTCTCAATATTCAACTGTCTTTTATGTGATAATATAAAAAGTTAATATAAAAATTCCAACAGGAAGACACGCATAATATATTATATTTTTACTTCCTCTTTTCTTTAATGAAAAGGTCTAACGAAATGGAAAATTATTAGACTAATATTTTTTCATAATCATAACCTTCAATTTTACATAAATAACCTTAAAAAATAATGGGCCATTTAGATAAAAATGTAGTAAATAAAGGTTTTTAATGAGTTAATAAAGAATAACAAATATGTTTATCATGTAATTAGAGTAGGATGGTGCATTCATTTATTTACTACTACTATATTTTGTTTGTACGGACCAATAATATCAAAACGATTCTCGTTTGTTTTCTTATAAAAACCATAAAAAATTGAATGCTGCTATCGCCTCTTCAAATCTCCGCCCTCAAGTGCATGCATGACTATGTAAAACAATACGTTTTATTAGAATGGAATCTTTAGAATGTACCTGAGCGCTGAACAATTAATTGATAAAATTCGATTAGATAACAATCTACCTATTGGGTTTTTTTTTGTAAACTCATATACGGTCTGAATATCATATAGGAAAGATTAAAAATGCCACGACGGACGATATACTTTCACCACCGCTGGTCAAGATAAGCGCTAAGAAGATGGCACTCTCAAAGTTAGAAATCGCCTACGCATCCCGAAATAGAATTAATGCGGAAGTAAACATATTTACACCGTTCTAGAACAGGTACATTAAAGCCCGGAGACCTAATTATGTAAAATAAAAATTAAATAACAAATTAGTAAACATATTGAGCAGCAACATAAGGTAGTTACTAATAAGTATGTTGGCCTTTATTATTAGATCTATTTAAACCTAAATTAAACGTAAATTTTATATGTATGTAGTTGTCCTTACCTTGAAAACTTCTGAAAAAAACCCCGACCCAATTTTTTCTTGATGGAAGTCATCAAGGCGGTTAAGTGAAGCGACTGCATGTCTCAGGGCTTGGCAGGATGCGCCCGTTTTCAGTCTATCGCATCTTGCTTTTGGTGGTTCGGAAAGTTCGTTATTTGGACTTAGCAATTTGTGGTAGCCACTATCTGATGGATCGCAAGGGGTGTCGTACATACATGTCGGGCCTCTCGGAGCAGGTTCATTACTTTTACTATTTGGGTGCATTATAACACAAAATAATCATTTATGTAGGGTTAACCAACTTCGTACATGTTACTGTACGATTTGGATATCGAAATTTTATAATAAAAGTTTGGAAATAGTTACACATTATAATTTTAATAGACGAAAAGACACTAATCAAATGACAAATGCAATTTGTGTGTCGCGGTTAAGTTTGACATATTATCATTATCAACACTAGGTTCAACTTATCTCGTGTTTGTTTACACTGAATTCGTTAACATTATTTTCGTAAATAAATAACCTTTTTGTTTTGTAAAAACTCCACTGAACGTAAAATGTTGACGAATTAACTTCCAAACAGTGAGCGAACGCTCAGGTATGACAAGACACCAGAAATATATTTTCAACTTGATACACTTCCACATACATGTATACACTCACACAATATTATTTTTTCACCCAATACCGAAATAAACGAAATTTTAATAAACGCCACATCTTATGCACTAAAAGTTAATGAAGGAGCAACACAGCACATTTTCCACTCTCCATGTGTCATTCGAATAAAAGTAATTTCTGACTTCGAAAGCTTTCACTCGGTCAAATCTCTCCTCCATCAGCCATCTTTACGGGAACTGTACAGGGACGCACTCGGCTAGTTTCGTTCGAAAGAATAATCTCCCCACTAAAATGTTTTCTACGCAATTTATACTTGAACGGTGCATTAAAATGTACTGTACACAATCGTGCATAATTTTATAAAGGATTTTATAAACTAAAATTTATCTGTTTATTACAAACAAGCAAATTAATCTGTTTTTCTACCGTAAAATGACAAATAAGAGGTTAGAATTTTAAAATGTCATTGCTAAGGTTACCAAAGCTGCGTTCGGTTTTAAGTTTCAAGAGCAGAGTGTTAAGAAGAGTAGATCACGTGACCAGCGAATGTAAAATACTGTAGAAATAAATTGGGACACGCTAAAGATCGATCTGCACTCTCGCGCTATTTTATTTTATTAAAATAATGTAGTGAGGTCTAGGCCCTCATAAACATGGTTAATACAGGGTACGTCAGTGAAGCGGGAAAATTTAAAAGCTTGGTAATTCATTTGACGTTTGAGTGAGGGCGCTGAACTTGATTATATATTAAAGTCACTATATCTCTTCAAAGTAGCGCAATTCGGCCGCCATTGTGATTCCAAAATTACGCGGTAAATTTCAAATGTTGGACTAATGTTGCAATTTGGTCAAGAAATGACATTCACAACCAATTTTTTTGCATTCGAATTCGTATCGAAAGTAGTTTGTGAAATTTTAAAAAGGTAAAAATAAAGTTTTAAATCAAACGAAAATTTGTAATGGCAACGGTTTATTTGTTATGCTTGGGATTATTAACTGCGGCATTCATGGCCACGCTACGACTGTCCTGTTTGTTTGTAACCCTTTTTTTTTGTTCCCTAAGTGTAAAGTAAACTCTACTTTTAACAAAAAGATGTATAACATTTTTCAATATACCATGACAATTAGGGATGGGTGGTATATTTTGTGCTTTTGTTAAAATGTCCACGAGTTGAGCCACGTTGATTTTGTTTTGAAGGATTTGATCTTCGTAAAATCTAAATTTTACCTCACACTCGTATATAAAATTAAATAACTGCTGGCTTGCGTAACACAGATTTTCTTTGTTTTCTTTGTATTCTCTCAATTTTGTGAAGTGCCCTACTGAGATGTGATCACCTTGTTTCAAAAGGAGGGAAGAATAGCATGTGTGGCAATTTTTAAAGTTCTTCTTCACCTTTAATAACAAAGCTCCAATAAAGTTGTACAAGGCTTCTTTGACACTGACACTTAATTTACAATTTGCAAAATGTACCATTAATCCATAGTGAATTGTTTCATCTGCATCATGAAATTGCGCACGTGGTTGCAGGGTATTTATCGCATCACAATAGCGAACCAAGTGATCGGCATCGGCAATGTGGTAATTCCCGTGGTGTATTTTCCCTTCAAATTGTGACAGACACACCATTCTGAGGGCAAACTTAAATTCTCGGGCATCAGGTACGGACCGTCTTCTTCGAATAGAAGAAAACAAATTTTCTAACGCATACTGAGTTAGACGCCCCAACATAAAATAATTAAATTTTTCCCGATTCAAATATATTTCTTGTAGATCCAGTGCTATTTGTGTAGCCAAAAGGAGTCCCGTCTGAAAAGGTTTCCAAACCTTGTCACTTACTGTGATGTTTCTGATTATATTTATAAAAGAATGGAAAAATTGTATTGTATTTTCATATTCCTCTTGATTTGCATATGCGAAAGCTAGCTTTTGGCATCTACTACTCATTAATTTGAACCATTTATGCATAATCATAATAAACCATGCCGTCGTCTGATGTTTTGCTTCTAACCTGTTAGTACCCACATAGTACAGAATTGCTGCCGCAACATCATGGTTTAACAAAGCAACACTTAAGGCAGTATTCATTTTTTCAAAATGGTTTGGGTGAATCACATTTTCCTTCAGACGGGGACATAACTTAAGTACATCATCTTTGTCCAGTTCCATAACTGTTTTAATCGGATCCAATGAAATTTCTGTTGACGGCAAATGAAACTCTTCACAAAGTTCTTCAGCCAGGAAAAATCTGTGTCCATTCGTCAACGCACCGGCAACGTTCTTAAAAATGTGTACCGGATCAGGCATTATAAATAATTTCTCTTCAGGAATAGACGGGTGCAATGTATAATTCTTAATTTCGCTGTGTTTACCAGCCACTACGTTTAGTAACCTCCAAAACCCTCTATTTTGTGGACCCATATCGGAAATGACGACACGTATTGAAAGTCCAATTTCATGTGCTTTTGTGATTATCGTCATGATTTTTTGTAATAAATCTTGAGAAGATATGGAATTTCCTGTGAATTCATAAGCCACCGTTTGCTTCCACCTACTGGTTACGCCTGCCAGCATAAATACTAATCCATGAGTGGCCAAATCATCACATTTTCCTGAAGAGGCATTTATTGTGGGCCGACCCAAAGTTGTCGAGGTTGAACTGTCATAGACAAGGCCTGGTTTAATAGCCATTTCATCAATAAGTAGGCAGGCATGCTTCTCCTGAGGCTGGAATGACGCTATCTGAAAGTAAAAAAAATCTTCAGCGTGAAATTGGAAAAAATTTCACGCGCCATGAATCAATTTTAAAAACAAATTAATTTTTAATTGACTCAAGGCCGTGTTTACCAAAATGGTTATCAGATGTGTTAGCAACGGGGTTGTTATACATACTTTTAGTTTCATTACGTTAAACATATCTTGGAGAATACCTTCATCAAATTTCAAGTTGTGAAGACGATGCTGTATTGTACGAATACTTGGGTATGGGAGATTTTGTTCTCGCAATTCTGTATATCCTTTTTCACCACAAGCTAGGTATAATTTTATTGCTTTTGTTACAGTTTCTTCGCTCCATTTTGTTCCTCGCTGTGATCCTGTTTTTAAAAACTGTAACTGATCGTGGTTGAATACTTTTGCCAGTCTTTCCTCTTTCTGCTCATATTTTCGTTTATACATGCTACATCTTTTCCCAACTTTGCTTAGAGCGCGTTTTAACTCTTCAATATAATTTTGAGATGGCTGATGAAGGTCGCTATTTGCAAGCAATTCTGATATTTCTGTCTCAACATCGTCATGAGATAAATCACCCACATCTTCATCATCTTGTAACTCACTATTATCTAAAATTAACAAAATTGCACAATACCCATATTTAGAACTTATTTATTTGAAATTTCTTACCATTACTCACATGTTCTGACAATAATCCAACCGTAACACTAGATTCATCACTCTCGTTGTACTTTCTCTTCTTTGTGTTAATTTCAGAGGGGCATCCTGGCTTTTCTACATCACTATCAGGATAAATACTGTTTTGAGTGGCAGTCATTTTCAAATCAGGAACTGCATCACGACGTAATAATCTTCGATTGTCACTCCTATTTCTTTCAAATTGTTGTTCTGAAAAATGCACCTGTAACAATTACATTTTGTCATACACCACAACACACAACAAAAAATAATGTACTTACTTCACAAATCATAGACATAGGTTTTAAATCGGATCTTCCAATACTTTTCTCCCAAGATGTTCTTCTATTAACATCATTTTGACCTTAAAACAATGAAAATATGTGACCACTTAATCTGAATACAACAAATTGTTAATTTTTACCTTGTGGCAATCTAAATAACCGAAAGCCTTTTTCGGATCTATTTTTGCAATGTGGTACACAACATCCAGGCATGTTTACTGTTTCACAGCCCCTTCACAGAGTTCGTCCAACACCACAAACAACGACACACAGTATCCAACAAATCAATAAACGTGTATAAAAATCGAAGGTGCAGTTTAATTATCCACGCGGACTCTTGGATGTTTATGAAACGCGATAAAAACCTGACAAAAACGTGCAATTCCACCGGTGACAACTGACAAATGACAATTGACAAGCGTTTGGGAACTGTCACTCCGCCATTGTGATTCCAAATAATGTTTTCTCTGTCTAACACATTGTCTCTACCAATTGCGCTACTTTGAAGAGATATAGTGACTTTATTATATATTAGAGTTACTGCATATAGTTACCTAGGCCAGCTGGTCGACCAGAGTAACGAAAACCGCCGCCATATTGGGACAAAAAAGGTGATTTTTAATAATGGACAAATGGTTCGGGTTCTCATCTTAACATTAACACGGATTTTTATAAGGGTTCCGATTCCGATTCCATAATGATTCCATAAAAACAATCGGTTCCGGTTCCGATTCCGGTTCTTTTTGATTCCTGTTCCAGTCCCTGAGAGCTACCAATATAAAATGTGACGTAACACTTTTCTAGTCTATTCACAGACTGTTGGTCAGTTAGTAGTGTAGCTGGATTTAGTATCAACATCAACTCAGTAAGAAATGGTTATGGTAGCGCTGTTGGGAGAATGTTTAACTATTTTTTATATTTACCAGTAGAACCGAAAAATAACGGTTCGTTCGAAAATTTATAGTTCAGTTCCATAAAAGTAATCGGTTCCGATTCCGGTTCTTTTGGGTTCCTGTTCCAGTCCCTGATCAACACCGTCTATGTTTTTTATTAACACGTCTAAATACCTATATATTTCTAGTTTTCTGTGTTCTTGTAAAAATATATTTTATTGTATACTAGCATTGTAATAGTTATTTACATTGTAAGACTTAGAACTTTTCGTGCAAGCACGGTACCTAACAAGCGAGCAATCAGCGAGCTTGTTATCCGTGCAAGCACGTGGGGTTCGTGTAACGGTCGAGGATTGTACAACGTTTTATAGTATACTGACTCGTAAATCTTTAATAAAAAAATTATTTCATTTACTGAAGCAGAACAGCACAATGCATAAGATATATATGAATGTTTTAAATAAACGTGTATGTTGCTATGGTATTCATAATAACAACCCCACAATAATTTTTTATTCTCTCCTTTACGAAAGCGTAACTTTCTATCTTGATAAGGCAACCAAACGCGAAAGTAAAACAGGCGAGGTAGTTGCTAGGTATGAAAAACTTTCGGTCCCTGGACAACGAAGTAAAACTGTCAATTTTTTTAAAATATAATATTAAAAGGTGGCTGTTGTCAACATTACCTTGGTAACAATACTGTAGTATATACAAACATTAATTTATTATAATCACATCATTTTATTTATTTACGGTGGTTAATAAATGTCAAGGGGGAGAATGAAAAGTTTAGTACATTACGTACATTGCTCGGTGTTTTTAACTAACCTCGGCTACGCTTACCATTCGCCTCGGCCAATCAAAAACACCTTGCACCTAAAAGTAAACTTTCACAGCTTGTAATGTAAATAACATTATTTCATACTGAATCGTATTATACAGTCCGGAAAATGCGATTTTACGGTCTACTATGACTGTAAAGTTTTTTATTCGGAATCATATGGTAATATGTGCATTCCTAACCGCCTCAGAGGGTGGGAAATTAACCATTCCTAACTTACTTTTAATTCCCTCTCTTGGTCAGGAATGTAATCATTCCCTACCTGTTATCCCTCTCTTGGTCAGGAATGTGATCATTCCCGACCTGTTGTAAGTTCGTAGTTTGCTCGGTAGAGGGCGGGTGCATTATTAGGTCAAGTTTGTCACTTCAGTTGTCAGTTGTAAATAATTATTATTTGTTAAAAAATATGATGATTCCGAATAAAATAGTATACAAACCTCGGCGGGACGTTTCCTCCTGTCTCGAGCATTAGCTCACCTCGGGCCTGGGCCCTCGGTGAGCTATCTTAGCTCTCGACAGGAATGAAACACTTCCCGCCTCGGTATGTAATCTACTATTATTTCCCCCTTCTATGTAAATGCCACTTTACAGGCCTTTATCTAACTAAGTAAATGAGTAATTACAGCCACATCCCTGTAAAACTTTATGGGCTTCTACAAGAGACCCCTAAAATTTTACAACGCTTATCAACAAAAAGCTATGGCAACTAATGTGTTTCTTAACCACAACACCATGGCAACGCCTAGCTATAAATTGTACTACCGCCTTTAATTCCAAAATGTCTTTTTATAAAAATATGCAATTCATAATAAAATGCTGGTGAAGGTGGAAATAAAAGTTTGTACTTGACACGCTTTGCAATTAATCGTTACTGGACTCGCTTCTTCGTCGCTCGCCCCACAAACTTTCCAGGTCGCCCGTAAAGATTAATTTACAAAGCTTGGCACGTAATAGTATATTACGTTATAAGTCCGGTAAACCCAAGTTTACAGTAGCGAGTTGAAAACGTTTCGGGACGAGGCGACGAAGGAGCCGAGTCTCGAATGTTGAAACGAGCTACTGTAATGGTTTACCGGAAGTATGACGTAAGGCGTTTTATTTCATACTGCCTCACATTGTTCATTTTTTAAAAAAATGCATTTAAAATTTTCAGTCCGGTAAAATTTTTTACCGGACTCAAATTAGATTTTCAGTCCGGTAAAATTTTTTACCGGACTCAAATTGGATTTTCAGTCCGGTAAAATTTTTTACCGGCCTTGTAACGTAATAATTCATTTACCGGACTCAAATGAGTCCGGTAAATACCCTTTTATTTCATACTGTCCGGTAAAAGGGTAAATAACTATAATTCTCGATCATATTGCAATATGAACGGTGAGATCCAAATTGAGTGAGAATGGTTTGAATTTCGCGCCTTAGGTTTTAGTCTATTTCACGTTGTTAGTGTGCACTATTGAAATGTGTTGCGTCAAATTACAGCGGTAACTCGTCACTTTCTCGTTTACATCGTTGTCCTTACGTTGTTCTGGGTTTTCATTAAGTTTTTGCTTTATTTCGCTTGTTTTCTTATTTTACAAAACAGTTCTTTTCAGAACTACTGTTTGTTAGATGATCTTATGATCAAGTAATTATTATTTAAAATTAATGAAGTTTATAGGCTATAATATTTTTCAGGCGCCACTGTAAAATAAAAGAAAAATAAGAATATCCGAAAAGTATTCATGTTGTAAACATGACAATAATTTAACGTGGAGGTAAATTCAAACAGTCCTCAGTAATTTTGGATCACCTTGTACAATTGTATCATTGTAAAAACCTTGGAAAGTAAGCTGTTGCTATAGCAACAGCAAAGTGGTATACAATTACATGTATTCTGTAAGCACTGGTTCATATCAATTGTTAAGTATAACAATAATTGTTATGAACCCGATTGCTACGAAATCTTAACAATTCCTGCAATATTTGGTATTCTGTAACTGCACTTGTTATGATCCAATTGAAATGAATCACAACAACTGAAATGCAAACTAATTATGAACTATATTACCGACTGTGCATGCGCGTTCGAGCAATGACATTTGCATTTGACAGTCTCGAATAGTTAGACGCGCCAATTTGAAACATGGAGAAGAATACCCGACACACCGAAAAGCAATTTTATGTAATGTTGGAGTTTATGTCCACCAAAGAAATATTGCTTACGGAAAGATTGTGGCCGGGAAAAGGTCCTGAATGTTTACAAAAACTGTGGAAAGAGCTTACTAGTATACTAAATTGTCGCAAATGGACCAGCAAGAGCAACAACTGGTGATGACTGGATGAAAGTTAAAAAATTACTGTGTGTGTCGCAAGTCGCAACAGTGTTTTCTTTCTAAAGTAATAAACAATATTACCTACAGTTTTATAACGTAAATAATAGTAAGAAAGAAATCCTATTATTATCCATACTTAAATTTTCCAAAATCGTGTGAAAGAACTCCAATGGATAAGATTTAAAACCTTTGGGGCGGTTACGCTCGAAAAGGAGGAGTTACACTCCCTGGCGTGGACAGACATCCTGACTTTCATTAGAGAATCGAGGAGGTTCACGGAGGGAGATGAGGTAGAAGAAGACGAAGGCAGTGAAGGTGATTAAGGGGACGAGCGGGGGTTGGCAAAAAGGGCCCATAGAGGCCTACTTGCTAGGCTTAGGTCTCCCCATAATTACTACTACTACTACTACCCCAATGGATATAAAAATATAATGCAATTTCTTGGGAATCTGAGGTCACAATCAGTTCTTTGGGTCGTAAGTTGAATAAGTGATTTGTTTTTATCTAAAACATTGACTTTGAAATATACATGCCTAAGTATTACTATGCATTAATAAATTGGGGGCAAAAACTCATTTACCGAATTTATAATCTAGAGAAAATATTGCTTAGCAACAATTTCTAAAAAATACACATATCAAGCGACGACAGCAAATAATACTCCCACGATATTAAAATTAAACTTAAAGATAAATAATACTTCAACACTTCATTTAAAAAAACTACATCAACATTTTCACAGTTTATTTATAATAATTTACAAAATGTATATAAATGCAACACTAGAAACAGAGCTCGAACCTTAAGGGTGGAACTTGCCATTTTTCTTAGAACCCCCAATTCCGTCAACATATCAGCAGAAGTGATTACTGCAACAGACGTTACAATTTAAAAGATGTTTTGGAAGGTAATGAAATCATACTTGTACAATCTCCCACGATGAAAGTCAGAGTAGAGGATGTTCAAGTAACCAGCTAGACTTTCTAGGGTACCAAAAGATCCAGGGGTGCAAACGGTGACACTGAAGCAGTTCCCAAGCGACGAAGAACCATTCGTCGTATTGCTGCACTACTCTCTGCTGCAAAGAGGACTACAACTGCATATGCAAGAATACTACTGCCATAAAGAGATCATATAGAGATTAGAGGGCTGCTGTTATTGATGCTGTAGCCAATTTGCTACAATTTCTAAAGAATAATAATAGGAAATAATGTACTAACAGTTTCGATACTTTATCACATAAAATAAATATTACCTCGTTCTATAAGAAGTGATTTATATGTTGTTTCTTATTTGTCTTCTACAATCAACATCACTTGATAAATCATTCCTTGCTACCTCGGATGCATCTGACAAAGTTCAGGTAAAGAGAAAGGGTCAGTACTATCCCATACTTGCCTTGCGATATACAAATACGATTTCTGTGTAGAATGTTAGGTTAAGTTTTTATACTATACTATTTATTTATTTTTACCTTTCATTTGCTGCTTCCACTTTTTCTACTTTACCCAGGAACACGTTTCCTTCCAAATCCATTATTATTGTAATAAGAATCAACGGCAATCATTAAAAAATTTACTTACGTTTAGTAGCAATACTACTAATAACAACAAACAGTTCCGCTGACCGCAACCTACGAAGTCGAAATGCACTGAACGTTTTTAGAAGAGGAAAATTATTTCTTCGACAACAATTGCTAGGGCGTTTATTTTAAAATTACTTATATTTTAAATAATTTCCAAGTATTTTCGTTCATATACGATACGTTTTAAAAGTAAAAACTAACATCAAAATCTCGAAGTGGTGAATTGTTATTCATAACAATTGTTACCCAACAATTGATATAGATTTCAATAAATTGTTAAGCCATATCAATTACTTGAACAAAATAAATCCTTACAGAATACCGTTTTTGACACATGAATTGTTATGCTTGTTGCGTATCAAGCATAACAAGCGTAACAATCTCAACAATTTGCTTACAGAATACACCTGAATATCCTTTACGTGTCTCTAAAACTGACCAGTAAAGTATTGGCCAACTTCTATTTGTAAATAATTTAAAACAAGACATTTTAATATAGAGTTTGCGCAAGGGGATGTTTTCCCTTATAAAACTCTGTCCTTATAGTTATATCTATAACGACACCGAAAATCATACCGTACGAGCAATTTCTTTCCGCTATTTTATAAAATAACGTTGACCAATCAAAAAACACAACGGTATATTAATTCAAAGTTGCCAACCAAAGGCACGCGAACTCCCTAAAGTAAAGTTTTTCCGAGACCGAACGAATTAAAGCGTTAAAGGAATTATTTAACATTTTGTGTGAAGATGTTGTAACAACGGAAGAAGAATTGTGGGGAAATCTTCATGCAGTGTTATGTCATGATGAGGAAAGGTAGGTCCTATTGAAAACAATTCAAAGCAAAGAGTTAAAATGTGCATGTTCAGGAATACGTACATTAAATACTCCTTTACCTCTTCTGTACTAAGACATGCCACAAGAATTTCCAAAGTATTATTGTCCATATTGTTAGTCGTTTCTACGCTGTTCAATCAAAACAATTTTACAATAGCGAGGATTGTAGTTCTTGTTGTAATACATATACCTACATAAGTATTTTTCTAAGATAACCTCAATTTTATTCAAGGGGTTGACGGTTGTGTCTTCTTAACTGTCAAAATATAACGTAAATACTGCGTCAAGCGCAAACAACGAAACGGAAGATCGCTCTTACGATTATGATTCCTCCGCTATAGCTCTATAACTATAACGAAAACTACCTTGCGCAAACTCTCTATTATCCGATTTAAATTTAGGTTTCTATAAATGTATTTACCGCTAAAAATATTTTTTTATTTAATATTAGTTATTATTATTAGTATATTCTTATTTTTCCGTATTTTATATTTAATATGTATTAAATGTATTTAATTAATTTCTAATTTTAAAATACTGGTATAGCCCCTTTATTTTCAAACAGTAGCGACAACGATTGATCTCCCTTTATCTTAGGTTTAAAATAATCATGCACAAATATAATCACAATTCAATATTAATTTGATAATGGATATTCAAATTCTGTAAAAGCGATCATATTAATATATCATATTAACTACGTAATTGTAATATTGGAACAACTTTTTATTAAATTTCCGTAACAATTTGCATGTAGTAATCTTTTCTGTATTAAAGTTGGTGCCAGGTTTCCTCCACGATGTCGCTACTATTTGAAATAGAGGGGCTACAAATACTGGTATAGCCCCTTTATTTTCAAATAGTAGCGACAACGACTGATCTCGCCGCTGGAGCAAAAGCACCAGACCGATGTTGCCGACATTGAATATTATTAGATTTGACATTCCGTCTTACAATACATCTTAGGTTTAATAATAATCATGCACAAGAATATTCACAATTTAACATTAATTTGATAATGTACATTCACGTTTTGTAAAAACGACTATATTAATATGATATATACTTCCGTAATTGTAATATTTGAGCAACTTTTTATTGAACTTCCGCAACACCGTCCATGCAGTAAGTTTTTCTTTATTAAATTTGTGACACGATGTCGCTACAATTAGAAATAGAGGGGCTATAAAATACTGGGAGCGTACATTGCCATCTAGCGGCGAACAATGAAATCTTACTTAAAATTTCGTTTGGTCTATAGATGGCTGATTGGAATTTATTGACAGTTTACAGAAATTTTATTTTAAAATTTAGAATTATTTTTTATTTTGATTATTTAAGTCTAATGATTGTGAATAAAATAGTATACATGTTTTGTTGGTAAAGTTTCCAAGTCTCGCGACATATCGCTTTGGCTTGTAAAGATATCCTTTACCAACTCATCGTGTAATATACTGTTCTGTTTTTAATACCGTATGTCTCATTTGGAATTCGATTATAAGGACTGACTTGTTCGTTTAAAAAATCGATTCTAAAATCACCCCAAGTAAATAAAGTTATTATTTCTGTTTATCATTTTGTTTATTAGTATAAACAGTACTCATATCTTGAAAATGACGGAAAATTTACATTTAGTCTCTTTTTTTAAGAAAAATCATTTAAATTACAGTTAAATTAGTACAATATTTTAAAAATAAGTGTAACCTACTCAAACGTCGACATGATAGCATAGCTTAGTTAACCAGAGCTGGGTGATAATAACCCTAAGTCACTGCCGCCCCTGGTTTGATTCCAACTAGCAGATATTATTTAAATTAATTTTTTTACAAAACACATTTTATTGAAAATGCGATTTTAATAAACTGTATATAGGATTGTTTTTTATTTATTTCTCATGTGATTAGTAGTTTCGCTATATGTTTTGTTTTACTGCTCATTACAAGTTTTGAATTTTCTGCTACATTTTACTGGCCTGCTTAATTTGATAAGATAAATGCTCAAGTTATGTAGTAATTGAATCGGGAGTACGATGCGTGCCATTTTCCTGGATAACAATGCCAACGATGCTTGTGTCTGTGCCAGTTTAGCGTGCTACATAAAGCTCTGCAGATGCTTAAAAGCATTAGACGACCATTTAAACAGCTGATTAATTAAAAACAAAACTCAATATAAAAACAAACTGCTGATTGCTAATTAGCTTTTAGTATAAATATTTTCCGCTGAATTTGGATTCAGCCGCTTTCAACCGCGTTGTCGTCTATCTTAACCAGATTTATCGTCTTAAATGTCAAATATCTTGCATCCGCTTAAAGCGCTAAGTTGGAAAAGACACAAGCATTTTTTCAGTGCACTAGCGTTCAGTGATGCAGCCGCCGACATGCGCCGTGACTATATTTCAGTGATGTGTTACCTTACAATGTATCCGCACATCGATTTTGAATTCAAAAGCTCCACGCCTACCTTTTACCTACCTAAGTTTTAAGAGAAGTGATTATCTGATTATATGTCAACCAACCACACAATATTCTTGATATCATTGTCTAAAAATCCGAAATTCGGTCAAATTATTTCTGTTATTTTTATTAAAAGGTACAAATAGTAATCAAAATCTCAGACCAGAGCCGCATTATTAGAATCCAAACTATACTAATGTTGTAAAGCATGAATTGTGGATTTGTGTTCCTTTGTGGACATTTAAATATGAAGAGATTTGCCTCAAAATGACAATCTGTTTGTCAAGAAAGGGGTTGTAAAATGCTATATATTTATGTTAAATAGACTGTTTTTTGCTTATTTAGTATTTTTAATGTAACGTGAGTACAGTGAGCGTCCTTAAAATTTAAACTGAGATTTTCTCGAAAACTAGCAGGAAGCGACCACATGTTGATAAGGAAATTATTTTCTAAATCATCAAGGCGACCCACCATTACGAGGTTTCTGGTTGTATTACTAACACCCTGTACATAAATGTTGTAAATAATTATTTTTCATTATTACATTACTAACAACCATTCAACAATATAACAATAATAAAATTTATTTCAATTAAGGTAGTTGTGCCCTTTACTGTAATAATAACTTTAAATAACTAGAAATTCTTAATAAATTAATTTATAAAATTATAGTTAAAATTAACATACTTATATGTAATTTTGAGATAAAACTTTCAAATTATGTAATTTTAAATTCAAGCTTTCAATTAGTGTTACCCTTAGAATGGTGTCACACAGTGCAAACCGCCCCCCGGTAACTACGCCACTGTTTATACGTTCATGTAAATATGAACTTTACTAAAAACAGTAATAGATAAAGTGCAACATCCCTCGTATTTCTATGGCACCCATCACTATGATCATTTGGCTTACCCTACTAGAATTTAGCCGAATCCGGGCGAATTCCACCCCTAGTGACAAACATCACATTGACACGAGACCTACAATTTTACTTCATATCCAAGAAGAAATATGTTTTACCAGATTAAAAATTACCAGATCGGCCGGGGATCGAACCTGCGACGTTTGGATTATGAAGCAAACATACAAACCACTAATTTACCGAAGCTGGCTAGATAAAGTGTAATTATAAATGTAGTTTCTGTGAAGTTTATAGATTTGTATTATTAAAGTATTAAAATGTCGAATGATGAATTGTAATGAGGTGCTGGTTACTTACCAGGAAACCCTCCCTGATAATTAAATTAAAGAGTGCTGCATGAACTGCCTAAAGCCACATTTAACAAAAATGAATGTATTACTAAACCTAGCTAATCAACATATTTATGCTGCACCGATTAGTTCAGGAATAGACTATGCAATCTATGGCGAAAAGCCACATACTACACATAAGTCTGTTCTATATGTTTCAAATCATACTTCAAGGCTATTTCATGTATAGCCACAAATTGGTTGCAAGAGGCGGTTATGTGTGTTACATTTAACCTATATTTTTTGTTACTATCGATTTATTACATCAATTACTTGTCGATGAATTTCTTAATTCCGATGATAGTTACGACGTTCAAGACTTGATACAACACATCATTAAATATGAGAATAATGAGAAAACTAACACTAATAGTGAAAAAATAATGAACGTTTCAACGACAAGGACGACGAATTCAAAACAAAGAAGCAGTTGTGCCGACCAACTTAATGGAAGAGAAATAAAGGAAAGTTTTTACGAATAGTGGAAAACTAAGAAAATTGAAGCTAAGAAAATAGATCCAAGATGTTCTTGCAAGAACAAATACTATAAATTCTCAGAAATAGAACGAGACAAAACCTTCTTTGACTTTTATAAAATGACAGACAAGCAAGTGCAAAATATTTATTTGACTGGCCTTGTAACTGCATGTGAAGTAATGGGAAGAAGAAAACCATTGACGCATCTAACGAGTCTGATGAACCAATCAACAACAAAATGAAACGTAATTTTGCTTTTTACTACTATAACTATTATATGTATTCAGATCACAACCAAAAAGATGTCGTTTCTCGTTGAGCATTTGGTAACCTGCATGCGCTACATAAATCTCGAATATAGACAGTAGCAAAATCATGTGTTAAAAGGAAACGTTTTATCTGATAAAGACGGTCGAGGTGAATAGTCAACAAGACCCAATATATTACTTGATTATGATACTGGCTACTATACATGAGAACATTACATCTTTTCGACTCTGTGAATCCCATTATTCAAAAAATGAAAGAAGGAAGCAGTATCAGCCAAATTAAGCGTTAAAGTAATGCACAGAATGTACAAAAATATGAACCAGAACAATATGAACTTTGGTGTTCAACCAAGTCTTTCATGTTTGACAAAATCACTGGAAAAGGCTGTATACACACGTTGTCTTTTCTAAAACTTTACCTTGACAACTGTTTAAACAAAACACAGTAAAAACGTTGTAGTTTTTCAGACACAGGGACGAACCTAAAGAGTTTTTTTGGAGGGGGGTAACCTTAAAATTGCCAACTTATTACGATGAAAATACCAACTACTAGTAAGAAAATATTTTTATTTGTACCTACCTAACATTATATGAAGCAAAATTACTATTTTACACAAATCTTATTTTTAAACTCTCCAACGTGTATGCATGGCAATTAGATTAAATTTTAAAAAATAAATTGTTTTGGACACATTTTCTTATCTTCTCATTTTTCTCAAATTGTGAATTTGCCAACTCTCGCTCAAAATTAACAACTTTGAGAGGGGAGCTTCCCCTCCCATGGGTTCGTCCCTGTTCAGACAATTGCTCTGGGCAGAATAAGAACATTATTAATAGTGCACTTTCTAATCTTACTAGTTCAAATTGGTATAAGTCAGTGTGACAAAATGTGTACAAGCATGGATGATGTGTGTGTAATTTACAATTGACTACCTCTAGCTGACGAGATCCAAAAAATCGAAACAGTTGTCCTAGAGTGTCTCCTGTGAATTATACACTTCTCATTTTTAAATGTGGGGTTTAATTTTGACACACTGACTTATTTTGTAAATGATTTCCCACTCTTAATTTTAATAATACAAATATTTTGTATTATATTGTTTTTCAAATTGGTATGTTGATAAGATTATCCACCATGTAAATCAAAATATCATTATAGATTTTAAATTTTATCCGGAAGGTGATTTTAAAAACTGCAGTAGTTCAGAAGAAAAAACTGTTCAGTATATCAAAATATAGTATTTTTATATACAGGATGGTTCAGAAATAACTGATATCCTTTAAATGGTAGGTAGAGGGGAGGCAGTAGAGCTAATTTACCTTGACAAGTATAGCTCAAAAACGAATAGTTTTCCAGAAAATGAATTTTAAAGTTTAATGAATTTTGGATCCAAAAGGATCCAAGGTCATGACCGGATCCAAAAGGATCCAAGGTCATGACCGGATCCAAAATTCGTGAATTTGTATCCTGTATCTATCCTTCATTAATTCTATACAAGGTTATTCAGAAATAAAGGTAATCCTTCAAATGGTAGGTAGAGGGGGGCAGTAGAGCTAATTTACCTTGATCCAAAAGAATCCAAGGTCAGAACCGAATCCAAAATTCAATAAAACCTTAAAATTAATTTTCTGGAAAACTTCGTTTTTGACCTATACTTGTCAAGGTAAATTAGCTCTACTGCCTCCCCTCTACCTACCATTTAAAGGATATCAGTTATTTCTGAATCACCCTGTATATTATGACGTCTAAATATAGTTTTGATGACATTCAGTAACAAGCTACACAGTTTTATACTTTGATTCAAAATGTCTATTGATTTTAATGCCCCTAGAGCCCTAGTACAACCATTTTTACTAGCAATAAAGACTAAAAAGTTGGAAAACAGTTGAATGTCACTTGTACAGACATTTGTACCACTAGCTTACGAGAAAGGGGGGTTCATTCAGTCATGGGGTAGATTCGGCCACTAGTATTTATGGGTTGAACTTTCGAATTATGCAATAGTTTTCTTTCTAGAATAGCTGTTGCAGTTGTTGTTCTAGAATGCAATAGTTAGAAAGTAGTTTTCCAAACAGTTGCAAAATTATTGTGCCGGTGCCTATTCGAAATTGTAATTTTAATTAATCTTTTTTAAATTTCAATTTAATTGGTGTTATTTCTAAACTATTCAGTGTAGGACGAATCTACTCCACCCCCTGGACTAAACTACCCCACCGGTGAGGCAGTTTCAGCCAATTCTAATGTTTTGCTTCAAAATGAAGTACTCCAAATGGTGCAACTGAGTTTAGCTAACATAGCTAAAAGCATATACTTTGTCTTCTACCGTGAATGGTTTCATAAAAAGTATTGCGTCGCGAGATACATGGCATTAACCACAAAGTAGCCGAATCATCCCCATACCTACCTTTTTATGATAATCTTAAATGGCAAGATGCTGATGTCTTACCTCTCCTATTCACATTAAGAATATTGACCATAACTCAATTTGACTAAAAATATTTTCATTTTGTTGCAACAAAATTAATATGTATTTAATTTTCCTGTCCATAAAATAATAGTTGGCTTCATCTATGTAATTTATTAGAGTTAAGTTCTTAAAACTAAAATAGAAAGGATGATTTGTTTAACAGCAAGTCAGATTTTCTTCATTTGTACTTTTATCGAATTAGCTCAGTTGGTTATAGTAACCATGCTAAGTGCAATTAAAAAAATAACTAAGGCAATCACAGATATGTAAAACATATTAGAAATTAAGTATATCTAAATTAAGAATATCTCAAGTGACTTTCGCGATTTTTTCAAACCCACGTTTATTGGTCATATCCAGTCTTTCAATTGCCCATCACATGGTTGACGAAAACAAGAAAACTAAGCAACACTTTAAATTATCTAGGAATGTATCGTTTTATCAGATTACCATTGAAAAAAGTAAGAGAACTTTTTTAAAATACGAGTGATAACCTCACATTTTATTACTATGCAGTCCTTCCGAGATGAAATGTTACGAGAATTTTTGTTTGTCTTATCTATGTCTACTTATCGCGTTAGATGTAGGTGTTATGAAATACCCAGTATGTATCTTAGCTATTAAGACAGTAATATTTTAATATGTATCTGTGGTATTAAAAACTGTGGATACATATGTATTAAATCCTAATTATTTTCGTGGAAAAACAAAAATTTTGTATTAAAATAAATAATTATATGCATACCCCAATAGTTAATAATATTTCCCTGTCCTTCAATTAATTGTATTTTTTTTATTATATTAAATCATTGCTACTATTTATCTAAACTCTATCCATAGGATCTCCGTAAAAATATGTTTATTAAGGAAAATTCCTATTTTTCTCCTGCATGAAATTATAATGCCCAAATTTTATGGGTGTGAATAACAAATACAGTTATATTTAACATCAGAACGGTTGCTTCAAGGACTTGGCAAATAAACATATTTATTTTTGGTAATTGTTTGGTATTAGTCATAATCACTCAACAACAGCATTATTTACGTTATTTCTTACTTAAATGTATACATTATGTTATACATTCCATTTGCCTAGTACGTCCCTGTTTACAAACGACAATAACAAGGACCGAGCATATACAACAAGAAGGATACGAACCAACGTGACCCTTTAAACTGCAATGTGATGCGCGCGCATAGTATTTTAAAATGCGACAATTTGAAATTTATTTTTTGAAGTATCGTATTTAATTTCTCCAGCATCATCTAGATTGGTTTCTTTTAAATTAATTTACAACATTTTTATATAATAGATTGAAAAAGCAGTAAAAATAAAAGTATTCTAGTTATTTGTATTTTAAAAGTTTTTAAAAAAGTGAAAATTTCCCATAGATCTAAAACATATTCACATACCCACTTTCTTCTACATTATCGCACAATTGTTTCAACAATTAGTTTAATTAACATAACGAAAGTACCATATCAAGATTTAATTAAAATTAAACGGATTTATATACATAAACATTATAATTGTTTAATTTGAAAATATCACCACTACTACAACAAATAACAACTAGAAGAAAATAAACAATTCAATTATTTCCGGAGATATTTTAAATATTTATTTGAATCAAATTCGTCTTCGATATCATCTTCATACATAACTTTCCGTTTCGGTTTCCGCCGTTCTTCCCTTGCCTTGCGTTCCGCTTCGGTTAGTTCGTTCTCCCGAGGTGGTAACTAAAAGTAAGAGTGAAAGCGCTTATTAACAAAGAAAAAATAAACAAATTATAGAAAGAAATACTTTAATAATTTGACGAGGTTCATGGTATCTTATGGTGACTGTAGAACCATCGGGGCGAACCAGAATTGTTGGATATAATCTTGCATATGTAAAACGATGCGGTCTTGTTATACTTGCTGCTTTGGAATTTAGATAGCGTACTTGTTGAAATACTTTTAAGCTCATTTCGGTCTAAAAATTAAGAAAACAGAAATTAAAATACTAATAATAGTAGTAAATTAATAATAAGAGATGCGTGTTCAATACAAATGTATTATGATCAATATCGATTTTCAAGGTCAAGTTCGCTGATCAAGCTAATCATAACAATCTATTTAAAAATGCTAATAGTAAAGTTGGTGCTATTACAAAATATGTTAAATTCAAGAAATAAAAAGTGTCAAAATTATTTACCATATTTTTTCATTATGGCAAAATCCCAGTAATAAAAACTAATCGGAAAAACGTGATCAGTAAACATGTCGTTCCCCGGCATACAATTCTCTGATTTCGTTTTGACGATTTTAACGTAATTTTATTTTATTTTAATACCATCAAATTCATTCCAAAGATTCGTGACTCAAAAGTTAAATTTAATAACACGTAGCTTTTGTAAAGCGACGTACCTACGTAATATTTTTCCTATTATGCCTTTAAAAAGTCAATTTGTAAAAAATCAAGTGACACTGTTTTTTTAGCAAAATAGTATCCTAAAGTTCAACTTTGTAAAACTGTTTTTACGGACATGTATATTTGTGAAGTTGTAATTATATTAAATTAATTATTTAATAAGTGTCAAAAAATTCAATTTCAAATCTGTATTTAATTTGTCAGTGTTACGTGTTATTAGTCTATGTTGCTAACATTGTATTTTAAATTTTTTTCCTAACAAAATATCTTTACATTTCTAACAAATAGCAATAATAGTAATAACTGTAATAACCATTAAATATATCAGATTCAGGATATTAAGCTTCTCTGGTCATTAGAAACATAAAACCTTAGTAACATTTTTTGATTAAATAAACTTGAAAATTTCGAAAAGTTTGCCTGACGTTTTCAGAAAAGTATGTATAATTGATGCAGGTCAGTGTTTAAGTCTAATAGGATTAAATGCAAACGCTTTAGAAATGGACACCATCAGTACAAAACGTGACATATGTTGAATGAACACAAGAAGGTTGCAGACGGCACATTCCATTTTGGATGTTGTTGAAACTTAAAACGTTCTATTAAACCAGGGGATTCCCCTGTGTTCTAATAGTAGGAAAAGCATGCAGAAATGACATTATTTTAATAACGACCCATTTAATGATATTGTGTGGTTCGCGTACTCTTCTGCTACAAACTCGAAGGACCTTTGTAAATTATATCACTCGCGATATATCTAGCAAAACGTACTTTTTAATGGCACTTTATTCTGTCAATCAAAATATAATACAAGCACACGATTGTGTGTTACTAGGTAATACCACACATGGCCAACGTAAGAATTAAGTACACAAAAATCTTTTAAACATAATATCCAACATAACCCTCCACCGGATTCACTTGTGAATTCTCAACAAAACAAAGAAACTTAAAAATTGCAACCAATGGTTAATCAATGGGGAGTGGACAGAGCTTCACGACAGGGCGCGAAAACACTCCAGTACTAGTACGAACTGATGCAACACGAACTATACCATCTTTTCCAGGATGAATTCGAATAACTCTACCCATTTTCCACTGCAAGGGTGGTAAATTGTCTTCTTTTAACAAAACTAAATCGTTAACTCGTAAATTACGTTCAGAATTGAACCATTTCGCTCGTTGTTGCAAAGTGTGTAGATACTCGTTCTGCCACCTATTCCAAAAATGTTGCGTCAGCTTCTGTAAAACTTGCCATCGACTTATTCTATTATTTGGAGTATCTACAAAATCATAGTCAGGTCTTGAAACGAGAGGTGCACCAATTAGAAAATGACCTGGCGTCAATACATCAATTTCTCGTGGGTCTGAGGACAACGGACACAATGGCCGTGAATTCATAACAGCTTCAGTTTTGCAAAATACTGTAGTTAACTCCTCAAAAATCAAAACTTGATTGCCAATTACACGCATTAGGTGGTGCTTAGCTGATTTAATCCCAGACTCCCAAATTCCGCCAAAATGTGGTGCGTGGGGTGGCCAAAAACTTCCACTTTACAGATTTTTCATTGAGTTTTCTTCTCAAGGCATCATTGACATCCTTTGAAGACAAGAAATTCTGTATTTCAGACAAATGTTTAGCAGCGCCAACAAAATTGCGACCGCAGTCGGAAACTACAGTCTTACATAAACCTCGGCGTAAAACAAATCTATCGAAAGCAGCCAAAGATGCTTCTGTTAACAAATCTAAAACGGTTTCCAGGTGTACAGCTTTGGTACATAGGCATACAAATAAACGTAAGTATGCTTTATTAACTTTAGATTTTTTACGCTGACTCTCTTTTACGTAGAAGGGACCACCATAATCTATACTAACATTTAAGAATGGTTTGGAAGGAGTAACTCGGAATGATGGCAAGTTTCCCATTTGTGGAAAATTTGGTGAAGCCTTAAGTTTATAACAATTTAAGCATTTTAACAATCTTGAGCGTATAACATTGCGTACAGAAATAATCCAATATTTTCTAGAAATTACAGATTGTAAAGTATGAAATAAATATAATAAACAATAATAAACAAGATTGTAAAGTACGTGGGCCAGCATGTAAATAAACAATATGGTAATAATCTACAATCATAGTAGTTAGAATACTAGACTTTGGTAATAAAATAGGATGTTTAGCAGTATCCTTTAATTTAGAATTGTGTAATCTACCCCCCACCCTCAACAAACCTACGGGGTCAATAAAAGGAGATAAGTTACGTAACCATTTAGAACAATCCTCTTTATTGTCTATAAGTTGAATTTCAGGTGCAAAACTTGACCTCTGAGTAAATTTAATCCAAAACATTAAACTTTCATCTAAATCCTTTACAGTTAAAGGACCGCTGAATCACGCTTCAGTCGGCAATCGAACGTTTTTTACAAAGCGATGACACTACGCTGTCACTCGCAACAATTTGGTAAATGATGAATATTTTTCTAACAAACATAAGTCATCAGTGACTACTTGAATGCAACAAATTGAAGTAATAATAGCTCCTTTTAGCTCAGGAAGCTCTTTTAACGTCAGAATATTTGTATTGGAAGGCCATTCTTCAAAAGGCCGTAAACAAAACCTAGGACCAGGCCACCAGAGGTTATGGTTCAAAAGTTGACTAGGAAGGAGACCTCTAGAGGCACAGTCAGCTGGGTTTAAATCCGATGGAACATAAAACCATGAAGTGGGATTTAAAGTTTCTAATATTTCAACAGTTCTATTAGCAACAAAACTTTTAAGTACATTCGGGGGAGTATTTAGCCAAGACAAAACAGTTGTCGAATCAGTAAATGCAAAAATATCAGAAAATTTGCCAACCTCAGTACGGAAAGCCAAAACATAGTTAATCAGTCTAGTAAGCAGTAACGCTCCGCATAATTCCAAACGTGAAATAGAAAGCGTCTTCAAAGGCGCAACTTTGGACTTTGAAATATGTAGCAGTCTTCTTTCTTGAACGGCAATTGAACAACATAACGACCATCGGACATTCGGTAATGTAGATCAGCAAATACCTTTTCACACTGTTCATCTTCCACATTTGGAGGAATTTTCTTCGGGACCTCTTCTATTTCCCAAAAACTTTTCAGAACTTCATCCAGGGACGGACCGTCATATGTAACATGGAGCGCAGAAAGTGAAGTCTGTTGATTTACATTCAAACGACCTGTGATCATCCAGCCAAAAATGCCGTGTAAAGCAGGAGGAACACCTTCCGAAAACTTTAAAACTTTTCCATCATAGATTTCAGGAAATAAATCTGCTCCTATTAAAACATCTACGGATGCAGGGGTCTCAAAATTACGATCCGATAAAAACAAATCTTGATAGTGAGTATACAAAGCGAGAGGTACCAAGGCTGTAGGCATATTCGATGTAATTTTGTTCAAGACTCCAAAAGTTGTGGTTAACAAGGGGCCATCCTTCTGCTAAACCAGCCATAGGAATATGCGCTTTTTTAACTTTTAATCCAAGTTTTTCTATGCAACTTGACGTAATAAACGAAACTTGGGCGGCAGAATCAATCAACGCTCGCACTGGTTGAAAATGTCCCCATCTATCTCTAACATAAACTACTGCAGTTCCTAAGTAGGTATTGTCGCTGTTGAGTCCATCCCTTCCCTTTTTATGCAAATGACCAGCGATCTAATTAATATTCAAATAAGGCGTGGTCTAATTAAATGCGCGAATTAAATTAATTGATCTAATTAAATTAAATTAAATTAATTCACGGTATCATTTACATATCTCAGCTCTCATTTACATATATCATTTCTCACATGCATGCTCGAATTAAATTAATTCACGGTATCATTTGCATATCTCATCTTTCATTTACATAACTCATCTCTCATTTGTACATTTCACCTCTCTCATTTCTCATATGCATGCTCGAATTAAATTAATTCACGGTATCGTTTGCATATCTCATCTCTCATTTGCATATCTCATCTCTCATTTACATAACTCATCTCTCATTTGTACATCTCACCTCTCTCATTTCTCATATGCATGCTCGAATTAAATTAATTCACGGTATCGTTTGCATATCTCATCTCTCATTTGCATAACTCATCTCTCATATGGATGCTCGAATTAAATTAATTCACGGTATCATTAGCATATCTCATCTCTCATTTACATTTATCATCTCTCATATGGATGCTCGAATTAAATTAATTCACGGTATCATTTGCATATCTCATCTCTCATTTGCATTTACCATTTCTCATATGCATGCTCGAATTAAATTAATTCACGGTATCATTTACTTATCTCATCTCTCATATGCATTCACGAATTAAACTAATTCATAGTGTCGTTTGCATATCTCATCTCTCATTTACATAACTCATATCTCATTTTGTACATCTCATTTTTATATATTATTTGTCATCTCTCATCTCTCTCTCTCATAAATTTATTTTAAAATAAATCTTATGTTGTCATTCCTATTTGATATTTAAATATAGATCTATAGGTCATCATGTAATTCTGTGAAAACAATTTAACATGTAGAAACATCTAGGGTAATAATAAAAATTTGCTTTCAAGTATACAAAGTATCTCTAAAGATTACTGTCAGTCACCAGTCAGATTATCTCTATTGCATTCTGACATGTTTAAATATACGTCATAATCATTTAAAATACGGTTTACAAGTAAAGCAAATTCTAATTTGAAAGAAAACACTTAGGGTCGTTATGATTTCTTAAAAATTTATTTAAATAATTCCGATAAATATTTATAAATAAAACTTAGAAAAAGGAATATTGTGTAGTACCATTTTAAAGTCAAAAAGCTTATACCGTTTTAAATTTTACGCTTTTCAACTGTTGCCGTTCTTAAATGAAATTATACTTAATTAGAAATGTAAACGTCATACGGCTAACATTTAAAATACATCCGAGCAACATAATTGATAATTATCATATAGAATTTTGAATTTTCTCGTTACGAGTCATTAAGTTTTCAAAACAATTATCATTCTGTTATTACTAAGTTCAAAGGAATTTGAAGCCTTAGATATTCTAACAAATAATTACAGTTGTATTATTCATCTTAAATACAATAAATAAATTTTAAAAACCGCAGTTTTCAAAAGATTGTTTCTTTAAATATTCTAATATTCAGGGCTATATGAACCAAAACGATTAAAAAATAAACATTCTTCCCCTGTTATGTGAATAGTATAATAGACAGGCATCGTAATCCCTAAAAGCAATCAAGCTTAAGCTATTTCGACGAAAACAATATAATTTTTAAAAATAATTACAATCTCTTTAGTACGAACAATAGCATTTAACATTCTAGTGTTGTATTAAAATCTAGAAATTTCAGAAAAACGGTTTTAAAATAAATTGTATGTAGTTATACATTGTGAAATAAAAAATGCAAGAATAAAATACATACACGGATTAAACTAAACTATACATTAAACGTAGAGTAATGATTTATGTTGTATTCATTCATTAACTTTAACTCGATATATACAAATTCATATATGAGAGAAATGTTATATAAGTCATTACAGCCCTATAACTATCATTTATTGAGCTATACAAAGAGATTTATATCTACGCTAAACTAAAGATTAATAGAAGTAATGCATTCCTGATATCATAAGATAACGATAAAACACACGATTATTCTTAGACTAAGGTCTAATTTAGGTAGTCAAATTGTAGGTATGTAACGAAGTTACTTAATTTCTTATTTTATTTTTACTTAAACAAAGTTATTAATTTATTAGAACATTTCGCAATAATAATTATTATTAAAGAATATTATTTAATTTTGAAGTTTTCTATATTTACGCGCGACTTACCGTGAATCGAGTCCGGCTACACCGGTTCCCCCACCGTTGATCCCCCACTGTCTAGCCGCCCGCCGAGCGTGACGGGCGCACTCTTGTCGCCTATAAAAGGCGCGGTCGCGTTGCGGTTAGGGCAGTTGGTAGTTCGCAACTACAAATACAACTCCAAGCGAACCGTCTGATCATCAAAGTGAAGTGTCTAGTGTGCAGCAACGGGACCGACCGAGAATACACAGGTGAGCTTAGCTTTAGTGTATTCACCGTTTTCCGCTACACCAGCCCGCTCTCCTTTACTGACTTCCGTCTCCCTCTTTCTCTCTCTCTTTCCTTTCTTTTCTTCTGCCGCACTACTGCGCTTGACCGCGGTGCTGGTTCCTTCTCTCTCTCTTTCTCTTCCTTCCTTTTCTTCTGCCGCACTACTGCGCTTGACCGTGGTGCTGGTTCTTTCTCTCTCTCTTTCCTTTCTTTTCTTCTGCCGCACTACTGTGCTTGACCGTGGTGCTGGTTCCTTCTCTCTCTCTTTCTCTTCCTTCCTTTTCTTCTGCCGCACTATTGCGCTTGACCTTGGTGCTGGATTTTTTTTCTCTCTTTCTCTTCTCTGCCGCACCACTGAGCTGGACCGTGGTGCAGGTCCCCTCCTCCCTCATACCGCCCCGTCACCCCATCTAATTACCCTAACCCCGGTATCCCGCTACCCCTATCCTTCCTGCTGGTTTGGCTGGGTTTATCCGAGTAGACCGAGGGGTAGTTTTGGTAGTTCGATTGCTTGCTTGGCTTTTGCTTGCCTGCTTCAAATATTTTTGTACACCCTTGCAAGACCTCTGGTGTACCGTATCTCCACTGTAAGTTACCTTGGCTCCGATAGGGTCAAAGCGTACCCTATTGGGTTTGACAGAGAGTAAACTCTATAAAATCTGGCGCCCGAAAAAATTAGTACCTTATAGGACGGACGGACATAGCAGGAGTCCGGCCTCTCAGAACATCAGTTACCGAAGAGCGTCGCGAATTTGGCGCCCGAGCATGGACCGTTCAATGGTTCAAGGACCGTTCAAGGGAGCAGGGACCGTTCAAAAGTTCAATGACCGTTCAAGAGTTCGGAAACAACGGAAAAGCCACATTTCGAAGGCTCTGAGACTATTACACATTATCAAGTCAAGAGTAAGCAACATGTCGGACGAAGAAGGACAAAAAACCGACCCCGAAGAAGAATCTGATGGACAGAGTTTTATGGATGTGCGAGTGAGTTGGATCTACAAGCTGAAGAAACAACAGTTAGTAGAGGAACTAGGTAAATTTGAGCTAGACCCCAACGGGCCTGTAGAAGAACTAAGACGACGGCTCGTTAAATTTCTTCGTGAAGGACAACGTACTCCGACAATAGAAAAAAGTACCGATATGTTTCTCCCGATAGAAACATCCGATAATAGTACGTTGACAACGTCGTTAACGGACTTACGCACCTTACATGGCACGGTTTTTACAAAATATACCGAGTTACCATAAATTTCCGGCAACACTTGCAACGGGTCCAATTTCTTCAGTGCCATTCATGGGCCATAGTCAGAACCAGTACGCCACAATGGCGTCGTATCCACAGTATTCTACCGTGATAAATCCGCCTCTTACCACCACACTCCCGCAAATGGTAGGGAATAAACCCCCTGTCAGCTATACTAGAACGGAAAAAGTACAACAACCATGCACAGCAGTGGAAATTATTAGCACTAGGGAATGGAACGTTAGATTCAATGGTAATACTGATCCTGTAGCTTTCCTGGAACGGTTGGAAGAAATTAGTCTGAGGTATAATATCTCTAAGGATAGATTATTACCAATACTGCCAGAACTATTGAATGATATTGCCCTATATTGGTATCGAAATACCTGCAAGAACTGGAACAACTGGATCGATTTCGTAAGAAGCTTTCAAGACTTTTATCTAACACCGGACTACCATATCAATCTGGAATTCGGGATCAGCCAACGTCTGCAAGGTAATACAGAAACCGCTGTAGACTATATTATAGACCTTCAGACCCTGGTTAGAAGGCATGGCAAAATGAGTGAAGCTCAGGAATTGTACTGGCTTTACCGAAACCTTCTACCCGAATACAAATTACATGTCAGACGATCAGACTGCACCAGTGTCACTGCTCTCATAAAGGCCGTCAAAGAATATGAGACTTTACGAGAGGAGGAAAAAAGAACTCGAAGGAGCAATAAATCCTGTCAAGATATGCGGCAAACTACGCAGGTGGTAGAACCAAGACCGCAAACGAATCTAGCCCCAAGAAGGGAAAGCCCAAACATCACTGCAACTAAAGAGCCCGGACCGTTATGCTGGAGATGTGGCCAGACCGGACATTTCCGGCAGAGCTGCCGAAATAAACCAATACTATTCTGTTCAAGATGTGGCAGAAAGGGCATAATGACTAAAGACTGTCGGTGTAGAGGGTCGGAAAACTAAAGCAGAGCTGTTCAAATCGGAGGCCTGATCAGCTCTACTCTACTATCGCCACCTCCAACTTAACTGAAAACAGACCGTTCATACCTGTAAAATTAGAGGGATCAGAATTTACTGCATTACTGGATACTGGCTCCGCCATTTCCTTCATTGGTCCGAAAATAGCCGAGTTTTGCAAGCATAAACAAGTGCCCAGTTAAAATACCGAGTATCGCAGTGGGACTGTAATTAATGGGACCGCAGTTCCTATTACTAAGGCATACACCTTGAAAATAAGCATACGAGATCAAGAGGCTACTCATGTGTTTCAGCACATACCTGATTTGATGTATGACGTCCTGCTGGGAATGGATATACTAAGAAATTTCGATTTACACATAAACCTTAGGACGGGTAATGTTTTCCATGGAAATAGTTTGGTTTCCGCTACAAGAAGGCAGAGTGTAGCATCAATAGTGAGGACACAATGCTCCGCCATAGCTTCCCTCACTGAAGAGGAAGAGGTCCGGTTACAAAACTTTTTAGGCAATGAGTTACCGGTTTTCAAAAAAATCACAGGGCCCACACAGGAAGTAGTCCATCAAATACGACTTTCAAAATCTGTACCCATTAAACAACGGTACCGCCCTCAAAATCCGAAGATGCAGGAGATCATAAATGAAGAGGTAGACCGAATGTTAGCAGAAGACATAATAGAACCGTCAGAAAGTCCGTGGAGTAGTCCCATAGTGATAGCATCAAAAAAGGATGGGAAAGCACGGTTTTGCATAGACTTTAGAAAGATCAACGAAGTAAGTGTTAAGGATGCTTACCCGCTGCCTTATATAAACAGCATCTTAGATAAGCTTAGACTCGCGAAATATGTCTCGAGTATAGATTTAAAGAATGGTTACTGGCAAATACCTCTGCATCCGGACTCCAAGCCAATTACCGTGTTTACAGTACTAGGTAGGGGACTTTTTCAATTCCGGGTTATGCCCTTTGGATTGCATTCCGCTCCAGCTACCTTCCAAAGACTACTAGATAAAATTATTGGCCCGGACCTGGAACCTCGAGCATTTGTATATCTGGACGACATCATAGTTCTAGGAGAAAATTTCGAAGAACATTTAAGGAACCTCCAGGAAGTTTTTAGGCGATTACGAAAGGCCAACTTAAAGCTAAATCCTGAAAAATGCCAGTTTTGCCAGGAGTCCTTGAAATATTTGGGCCATGTTGTTAGCAATGGAGGCATACAAACCGATCCTGACAAAGTCGAGGCAATACGACGCATCCCTGAGCCAACTAAATTAAAGGATCTCCGTCGATTCCTGGGAATAGTATCCTGGTACCGGCGGTTTGTGTCAAACTTTTCCAAGATAGTAAGTCCATTAACTAGACTTTTACGGAAAAACCAGAGATGGACATGGAGTGACGATCAACAAAAAGCATTTGATAAACTCAAAGAAAAACTAACTGAAGCCCCAGTTCTGTCTTGCCCAGACTTTAGTAAACCGTTCGTACTCCAAACCGATGCATCGACCCAAGGTTTGGGGACAGCGTTAACACAGAACGTAGATGGGGGCGACCATGTGATTGCTTACGCAAGCCGTACGCTGACTCCGACCGAGCAGAACTATTCCGTTACGGAAAAAGAATGTCTAGCTATTGTATGGGGAATAGAGAAAATGAGGCAATATTTGGAGGGATATAGATTTACGGTTATATCAGACCATCAGTCCTTGCGATGGTTAAATTCTATTAAAAATCCCTCAGGAAGGATTTCCAGATGGAGTGTGTTCCTTCAACAATACGATTTTGAGGTAAAATACCGACGTGGAGTTTTAAACCGGGTTGCAGACGCTCTTTCTAGGGACCCATTATCAGGACAGGATAACACTTTAATTCTACCTGAAGCAGGAGCTATTGAAGCAAGTGAGTGTGCCTGGTATAAGAAGAAGTTAACGGAAGTAGAAGAAAACCCCGACCAATTTCCTGATTACTGCATTAAAGAAGATAAATTATACCGCCACTTTCATAATTACAACCTTAAGGATGACGATTTTGGAGAACCTTGGAAATTATGTATTCCAAAACCGCTACGCTTACAAGTTCTAAAGGAAAACCATGATAACCCAACCGCTGGTCATATGGGTATAACAAAAACAGTTGCTAGAATAGCCAATCTTTATTATTGGCCAGGAATGTTCCGAGATATATCTAACTACGTTCGAAAATGTCTTCAATGTCAGAAATATAAAATTTCTCAACAACAGACACCAGGTAAGATGCAACCTTCGCCAACAAGATATCCCTGGGAAACCGTTAGTACCGACTTGGTCGGACCGTTACCGTGTTCCAAAAAGAAAAATTGTTACCTGCTGGTATTTCAAGACAGATTTACCAAGTGGATTCAATGTCGAGGGATTCGACGAGCTACAGCAGCCGTAGTCACACAAGCATTGTTTGAGGACGTAATCGCACGATTTGGAACACCTAAAGTCGTTATAACAGACAACGGAACGCAATTCGTTAGTCGTACCTTCCGTGGGTTATTAAAAGATTTTGGAATAATCCACAAGTGCACTCCGCCATACACGCCTCAGTCCAACCCAGTAGAGCGGGCCAACAAAACACTGAAAACTGTGATCGCTCAGTTTTGCGAGGAGGACCAAAGAGGATGGGATCAACATTTACCGGATCTTATGATGGCGTTAAATAGCTCACAAAACGAGTCAACAGGCTTCACACCAACATTTCTAAATTTTGGACGGGAAATGGAGCTTCCTAACACAGTGCGCCGCCAAGAGGAAAAACCCGAAATAGATCTCAACCGTACGACGGGTATAACGGATCACTGTAACCGCCTAAATAAAATGAACGATATTTTCCGCATAGGCCGTATAAATCTCAGCCGAGCCTTTGAGAAACAAAGACATCATTATAATCTCCGGCGACGGGATTGGAGACCTAAGCTGGGAGATCGGGTTATGAGGAGAGAATTACTTATCCTCGGCCGCTCAGGGTTTCGCTGCCAAACTAGCACCCAAATATTCCGGTCCTTATACCATTACCAATGTACTATCCCCAGTAGTCTATAATCTGAGACATGATTCCGGAAAGAAGATCTCCCGTATCCACGTCAAAGACCTGAAACCGTTTATAAATGACCGATTGGAGTGACTCTAACTAGGAGTCATCTTTACAGCCATGAAGTTACAACATCCTCCATCGTCTGAAGATAGGCCACATTCGTTAGACTGGAACCTGACTGCGAGTGTATTAATTTAATTTTTTTGGATTTACTGTATGGGAAATTTTAAGTTTGATCCCCATACGGTGGGGAAACAGGAAAAAAATTGTTTATTTTTTTTATTAAAGAAGGAGGCGTGTGTAACGAAGTTACTTAATTTCTTATTTTATTTTTACTTAAACAAAGTTATTAATTTATTAGAACATTTCGTAATAATAATTAATATTAAAGAATATTATTTAATTTTGAAGTTTTCTATATTTACGCGCGACCTTACCGTGAATCGAGTCCGAATTCCCCCACCGTTGATCCCCCACTGTCTAGCTGCCCGCCGAGCGTGACGCGCGCACTCTTGTCGCCTATTAAAGGCGCGGTCGCGTTGCGGTTAGGGCAGTTGGTAGTTCGCAACTACAAATACAACTCCAAGCGAACCGTCTGATCATCAAAGTGAAGTGTCTAGTGTGCAGCAACGGGACCGACCGAGAATACACAGGTGAGCTTAGCTTTAGTGTATTCACCGCTTTCCGCTACACCAGCCCGCTCTCCTTTACTGACTTCCGTCTCCCTCTTTCCGTTTCTTCTGCCGTACTACCGAGCTTGACCGTGGTGCTGGTTCTCTTCTCTCTTTCTCTCCCTCTTTCCGTTTCTTCTGCCGCACTACCGAGCTTGTCCGTGGTGCTGGTTCTCTTCTCTCTTTCTCTTCCTTCCTTTTCTTCTGCCGCACTACCGAGCTTGTCCGTGGTGCTGGTTCTTTATCTCTTTCTCTTCCTTCCTTTTCTTCTGCCGCACTACCGAGCTTGACCGTGGTGCTGGTTCTCTCTCTTTCTCTTCCTTCCTTTTCTTCTGCCGCACTACCGAGCTTGACCGTGGTGCTGGCTCTTTCTCTCTCTCTTTCCTTTCTTTTCTTCTGCCGCACTACTGCGCTTGACCGTGGTGCTGGTTCCTTCTCTCTTTTTTTCTCTTCATTCCTTTTCTTCTGCCGCACTACTGCGCTTGACCGTGGTGCTGTTTTTTCTCTCTCTTTCTCTCTCTGCCGCACCACCGAGCTGGACCGTGGTGCAGGTCCCCTCCTCCCTCATACCGCCCCGTCACCCCATCTAATTACCCTAACCCCGGTATCCCGCTACCCCTATCCTTCCTGCTGGTTTGGCTGGGTTTATCCGAGTAGACCGAGGGGTAGTTTTGGTAGTTCGATTGCTTGCTTGACTTTTGCTTGCCTGCTTCAAATATTTTTGTACACCCTTGCAAGACCTCTGGTGTACCGTATCTCCACTGTAAGTTACCTTGGCTCCGATAGGGTCAAAGGGTACCCTATTGGGTTTGACAGAGAGTAAACTCTATAAAATCTGGCGCCCGAGAAAATTAGTACCTTATAGGACGGACGGACATAGCAGGAGTCCGGCCTCTCAGAACATCAGTTACCGAAGAGCGTCGCAGGTAATCGAATTGTAGGTACATATCATGATATGATATCATACAATTATATTCTAGTAAGAATTGTAATAAAGTCACTGCTATAAATAACAACATTCTTTATCACGATCATCTATCATTATCATAATCATCTAATGTCATGCAGAGTCAGCAGCTAGCTCCTAAGTTCGTATATGCGAGAATCGGTATTATATAACACACACATCAGTCTACATTCATTGTTCTAATATTGATAGGAACTTTCTAGAATCTATAAAGTTGTACTACATATATTCAACTAATTTGAATATACGATAACGGGTACTCATTATACTTCTATGCACACAATCGATGTATCAGTACACTCCAACCACGTGATCAAGATTGTAGTATTCAAATCAAGCTTCCTAGCCCCTATACAAGTATTCTAGAACACAGAGTATTCATCACTAAACGTATTCTTCATATATGAAATCATAAAGTTCGAGTCTAACTACTGACGAGATGAAAGAATAGGTGCAATCGGTTTATGCCCATACCAGGCTCCCTATGATTATTATAAATGTCTTAACAGAATAAAAAGGGTGAAATGAATATAACTTATAGGATTTAATCAAACTAGAAATATATCGATATATCCTACGTTGAGAAAATAATTATACTATATAAGCATCGATACGCTACATATGATTGCGAGCCTGAGTATAAGCATAAACCCTATACTACAGATTTTTATCCTTTTTCAATATATCTACTACAGACGAGGTGAAAGAATAGGTACATTTAACATGCGTATGCTACAATTATCTAATTTTCTAGTTTTCTAGACGTAATGTAATTTTGAACAGATTTTAACCCTTTTCGTTATATCTACTACCCTTGTAAGCGATTTCTACATATACATTCTTATTGTTTATACACCATATAGATATTCGTAGAATTTAAAGTAAACTCTTATTTAAACATGAAATAAATAAAGATTATTAAATGTTTCACAGTTTTACTAAAATACAACCTGACAATACTGTTTCGACAGCTATGCTGTCATTATTAAAGGTAATATAATTATAAGCAAACACTAAATTTGTTCTTTTTGTAATTCGGTATATATTGGACAAACACTTGGAAATTTTGACATAAGATATAAAGAACACGTACGTCATTACAAAAATAAACTGAAAAATCGAATTACGCCAAACACCTTTTAGAACAAAATCACACAATGACTCCTCAAAATAATATTAAATTCCTATATTTTTGTAATAACAAACGCAAATTAGACATTTTAGAAGCCTTTGAGATATACAAACACAAACTCAGGGTACCTTTAATAAATGAACAACTTGAGCCCAGTAATTCTCCGTTACTGGAAGTATTAGATATTTAATTCTGATTATTATTATTATTTTATCTATTTACCTATTTTTGTATCTACCTTAGCGACGTGTTTGTTTATAATTATATTACCTTTGATAATGACAGCATAGCTGTCGAAACAATATTGTCAGGTTGTATTTTAATAAAACTGTGAAACTTTTAATAATCTTTATTTATTTCATGATTATGCAGTTCCACAAAGTAAGGCTGGAAACAATAAACAATCTTATTTAAACGTTATTTTACAATATATCATACATTTCAGCAACTCCGAAATATGACGATATGTAATAATATACTATATATTTTTGTAGGATATTCGTCGTATCTATAGTAAACTCGTATAATTATCCCTCTCTATCGTAACCCAGTATGTAAGGACATTATGTTAAATACTATTATATGTGCTAAGTAAAATAATAAACAGATATTTCGAAAATTTTATGCATTCTTGAGAGAACGGGGTATAATACTTAAAAACACACTGTAGAAAACATATTAGCAGAGAAAGGGAATACATAAATACAGTATGTTTTGTATGATGAGTTGTCGTCAGTTTAAAAGAAATAAGTTCGTCGCCATATTTAAACGTTATTTTACAATATATCATACATTTTCAATAGCTTCGAAATACGCAGATATGTAATAATATACTATATACTCTTGTAGGTTATTCAACGTATCTATAGTAAACTCGTATGATTAATAATAATCTGTAACCATTTTCGATACCTTCGAAATATAAGTCTATAACATATGTTTGTAATACGTCTTTATAACTTTTGAAACACAGGGTAGTTACCTCTTGCAATATCTACAGTTATGAGAACCCTGAAGACTTAACCTGGAGAAATAAATCAGATAAATATTTTACTTTTTATTGAAACGATAACTTTGCATACTAATATATGAAAATAATATAATGTATATGGCCTGATAAATAAAATTGAAATTATTCTTATTCTTTTACAATGAAATGTGTTTTGAAAAAACACGATAAAACGTTATGTATATTAATTGAGGAGTACTGTTAACGCATTCGTTATTTAGAGATTCACTTATAAGTACACTATCTATTTAGCTGATTCAATAAAAATTTCGTTATTTTTAAAATTCCTAACAAAGGTTCAAGGTTCTTTATCTGTTTTAGAATATTCAAAGATAATATATGTATAAATTATCGTGAGACTCCTGCTATATATAAAACGCCATATATAAAATTAGAGATAAAAATTTATCCTGTGTATTGATGAAAACTCAAATATTCACGGAAATATAACAATCGGTACATATGACGATACTAATCAGTCTGACGCGGAATATATATTTTATATTATACAAACGGAGAGAAAAGAATAGGTACAATCCAGTTTATGTTCATACCAAGCTCACCATGATTATTATAAACATCTTAACAGAATAAAAAGGGCTATATGAATATAACCTATAGGATTTAATCAAACTAGAAAAGTATCAATATATATATCCTGCGTTGAGAAAATAATTATACTATGCGTTTAAATGTTTAAGTTCATCATAGCTTGCATCTCCTAAAATATGAGCGTTCTACACATGTTTGAAATTCAATTCATCCTGCTTAAAGAGAATAAGTAAGTTAGCGTTGTCCCTAATCAGATGTTTGGGGATTTTCCTATATGTTTGACCTAAATAAATTGAATCAACACCCTTTTATGTCTACCCATGCTAAAATATTGTCTATTTTTTTTCTTGTTTATCAGAAATTATATCATCACAATGAATACTGAATTAGGTTTCACATCATTAGGGGTAATTACATCATCGTTTTCGCCATATTTAGGTTGAAATAAAGACTTGGCGTATAGGTAGATATTTTCAAATTTTAATCCGTTTTCATTAATATTAGTAGACCTAACAAGGCATTAGTTTTACCACAAGAAGAAGGTACACTCAAAATTGGTCAACAGGAAACAGGTAAAAGCTTACCATGCTTTCTATCACCATCGGAATATTATCGAGAAACATGATCGTCTAAGTTAAATATATTTAGTGACTTCTTTTGCTTAATAATTTTCATTATGGTATGTGTATATGTCTAGACACAGTTTCAGCAAACGCATTGTATTCTATCAACGAATCATGTAAAATTAAGCAGTATGCTTTAGTTGTATCTGAAAGTGGGTTGGCCGACTCAAGCTATAATCTCTAAATTCATGAATACCTTATACACACGATATAACTACGATGTAAGATTACGAGAGGGTACATTAAGAAAAGGGTATGTTGTAAGTCGGTTCTGGATTTCTTAAAACATTACTCGAATATCAAAAATTCGTAACGGCGATGCATAGGTTTAATACTATCAACAGCTCATATAAAGGAAATGTTAGATTGTTAACAGTTTATGAGCATTAATCAAAGACTATTCTATAATGATGTATTATTTATTTATAAACGTTACATAGTATAGTAGCTAAATACATGACTGACTGAAAAAGTTACTTTTATTAATGATGACTATTGAATTCGATCTGTCACTAGCTTAACCTTTTAATTTCCACTTTTGACCAAATTATAGTTAATCTGATCAAATATTGCTTACAAATCGGAGCTCTAATCTAATGTCTACAGTAGAATCCTTAAAACTCTCTATGAAGTTTTAGAATTGTCGATTACTAAGACACCCGTTTCTTCTACCTTCTTTAGTAAATTCATATTGTTAGCTTCTACTTTGTCAACTGTTACTAGAATGCTGTTCTTTAGATCCTTTACCACGCTCTATGTATCTGTAGTCATTACAATGAAAGTTTGTACTGTTGTGTCGAATTGACGATTTGATTTGAAAATTTAATAATGTAATTTATCGTTTAAACTAACCCTTGTTTACTTCTACACATATATAATTAATATGTAATTAGTACATCAAAATATGTTCTTAATATGTTTTTCAATTTCCTTATAAATATAACTATATATCATTGAAATAAAACATTATTAAAATATTTAAAAATAATTTTATTTTATCACATCCTAAATATTTACACGACTGATCACCTTTTTCGTCAGCTTCTTTTCAAACAATTGCAGTCGTTTATAATAAACCTAGTGGTGAGCTTGTATTATTCGTATTGCGATATGGATATATTATTCAATTTTCATGTCTTTTGCTAACCCTACATAACTTAAGCTTTACATAGATTTAGACATATTTTATATTTCGTATTTAGACACATAACACGACATATCTGAATGATATATTAATATAAATAATAATAAAAATAAATTGCTACTAATCGTAAGCTAGACTTGAATGATATCGATCGATATGCTATAATATGTATAGCTTAAATGCTAGATTAGTGAAGGAACATGCTGCTGAAGTCTATCGATTAGTTTGTGAGCCTTATTCCAATATACGTTTTCATCTTTATAATTGTTCAACTTTTTAAAATTTGATGGTCTAATACCTATATTCCTGTCTTGTTTAAGTTATTAACGTTTGAGTAGCAGCAAACGCTTTACCTATAACCTATATTTTATCAATGAGTTTCTTCTACCTTCTTTAGTAAATTCATATTGTTAGCTTCTACTTTGTCAACTTTTACTAAAATGTTGTTCTTTAGATCATTTACCTGTCTCTCTGTATCTGTAGTCATTACAATGAAAGTTTGTACTGTTGTGTCGAATTGACGATTTGATTTGCATATCAAATGTAAAACCCATTATTTAAACTATTGACAGATAACTGTATTCTTTATATTTGTTCACAAACAACAAACGTAGGGAAAAATGTAGCAACGTTGACTGTCCTTACCTTAGTCGACCGTGAACTTTGTTACCTCTCAATCGTAGCCCTGTATTTAAGGACATTATGTTAAATACTACCGAATTAAGTCTCGGGAGATTATACACGATGAAAACCTTTTTATGGAAAAAGATAGATAGTATTAAAACTATGCATCGCAATTACGAATGTTTCGCCGAAGAAGTCCTGGACATGGCTATAAAAGTTAGAACAACGCTTGTAGACAATAATATTTTAATAAGTGTGTTAAATTCTTCTTGTAGATATAAGGATGATTTTGTTTTGGAAGAACAAGCCAAGCTATATAAGAAATTGATGATTAAACACGGAATCGCTAGCCAGAATGTTTGGTTCAATCAAGAATGTATTAAACGTCAAGTCATTCCCAAATATGTCAACATCACAACCAAGACTAGTAATTACATTACTGAGAAAATTATCAAAAATGCTAAAAGAAGATGGGTCAAAGAAGAAGCAAAGAAATGGTTTAGAATTAGAGACAATTTGCACATTTATATAAAGGTACTCCACACAGAACTTGCACATAAATTACATAATATTCAATTTGACATTTTAGATTTTGATGTTAGAGAAACTGTCAAGTCATATTAAATTTCAAAAATACAATACTCAGAAAAAGAAACTACAAAACCTCACCCAACAAAAACGCTCAATACAAAGTAATTATAATACCCAGAATACGATAAACTTCTATCCACGTTTTATAAACCTATCAGATACACAATGACAGAGAAACACAATTTCTTAACAAAGGCTTCAAATTTTGTCCTTTTCCAAAATTCACTAACAAAATTAAAGAAATCTTAGCTGTTGAATGTGAAACTATACTCAGAAAAGATCACAACAATTATGCAAAATTCCAAATCTTGAATCTGATAAAAGAAATATCTTTGAAAAAGGACAAAACACAGAATAAAACATCTAACCTGTCACTACTTCAATCTATCAGACATAAAATTACAGAAAACAATTTAATTTCTGTTAAAGCAGATAAGGGTAACACTTTGGTAATCCTTTCGAAAGATGTTTACACACAAAAGGTTAATGATTTTATTAATAAAGAAAATTTAGATGTTTTAAACAAAGATCCTACCACAAAATTTCAAAAAGAAATAAAACAAGCTTTAGCAAACTGCAATATCTACTTTAACGAATTAGAAAAACAACAAATCATACATAAAAACCCTCAACTACCAAAGCTATATGGACTGATTAAGACACATAAACACAACATGCCTATACGACCAGTAGTATCATATATCAACGCACCTAATCACACCTTGTCCAAGAAACTCAACCATATTATTAGCATCATAGGATACAAATCGAAATACTCTGTCAAAAATTCATTAGAATTAGTAGAAAAACTACAGAACATACATCTTCCAGCACATTCAAAACTTGTAAGCTTTGACATTTGTAACATGTTTTCAAAGATTCCACCACAAGACTGTATTCCTTTGTTAGATAATTTCCTAGTTAATAGGAATGTAGAATTAGTAAAAAGATTAGAGTTAATTCAATTATTTGATCTTTGTATCAGTCAAAATTATTTCACTTTTAATAATATAATTTATTTACAGAAAGATGGTTTACCTATGGGTAATTCTCTAAGTCCTCTATTAGCTAACATATTTATGGATAATTTGGAAGATCGAATATTTGAATTAGATCTTTCTAAACACATTATTTTTTGGTTTCGTTACGTTGATGACATTTTAGCTTGTTTTGACAGCTCTTTTGAGGTTATCAATGAGTTTTTAATTCTTATTAACAGTCTTCACTCAAACATCACGTTTACACTAGAAACAGAACAAAATAGAGCTATTAATTTTTTGGATTTAACTATTACAATTAATACAAACAATGAATTTGATTTTTCCATATACAGAAAACCCACAAGCACAGACGTCACTATACCTAACGATTCATGTCATCATAAAATGCATAAACTAGCGGCTTATAGATCTTTAGTACACCGAGCTTTAACTACTCCAATGAAACGATCACATTTTGATAAAGAAATTTCAATCATCAAACAATTAACATATGCAAACCATTATAACCATAACATGATTGACACTTTAATTCAACAAAAAGATTATAGGTTAGCTATCAAAAGAATATTTCCAATTGACACTCAAATACAAGACACAAACTACATATCAATACCATACTTTGGCAAGATATCAGAACAAATTGCAACTATACTAAGAAAAACCACCAGTTACAAAATAACCTATAAAACTAACACCAACACCTTTTCATTTTTATTCAATGCTAAAGACAAAACACAAGATATCATGAAATCCGGCATTTACCGTTTGAATTGTTCTTTTTGTAACTCGGTTTATATTGGGCAAACACTTAGAAATTTCGACATAAGATACAAAGAACACGTACGCTCTTATAGACTTAAACATCCAGAAAAATCGAATTATGCCAAACACATTTTGGAACAGAACCACCCAATGACACCTCAAAACAACATTAAATTCTTACATTTTTGCAACAACAAACACAAATTAGACATTTTAGAAGCTTTTGAAATATACAGACATAAACGCACAGTACCTTTATGAATGAACAAACTGAGCTTAGTAATTCTCCTTTATTAGAAGTGTTAGATATTTAGTTTTTGTTATGTATTGTATCTAGTTACCTATTTTCTGTATGTATTTATCCTTAGCAACGTGTTTGTTTATCAATCTTATCTACCTTTGATAATGACACAAAGTGTCGAAACAATATTGTCAGGTTAAGATATTAATAAAACTTGTGAAACTTTAATTAATCTTTGTATTTATATTATATTTCATGATTATGGAGTTCCACAAAGTAAGGCTGGAGACAGTAAACGCTAAAATTTCAATTTTATTTATCAGGCGATATACATTATATTATTTTCATATATTAGTATGCAAAGTTATCGTTTCAATAAAAAGTAAAATATTTATCTGATTTATTTCTCCAGGTTAAGTCTTCAGGGTTCTCATAACTGTAGATATTGCAAGAGGTAACTACCCTGTGTTTCAAAAGTTATAAAGACGTATTACAAACATATGTTATAGACTTATATTTCGAAGGTATCGAAAATGGTTACAGATTATTATTAATCATACGAGTTTACTATAGATACGTTGAATAACCTACAAGAGTATATAGTATATTATTACATATCTGCGTATTTCGAAGCTATTGAAAATGTATGATATATTGTAAAATAACGTTTAAATATGGCGACGAACTTATTTCTTTTAAACTGACGACAACTCATCATACAAAACATACTGTATTTATGTATTCCCTTTCTCTGCTAATATGTTTTCTACAGTGTGTTTTTAAATATTATACCCCGTTCTCTCAAGAATGCATAAAATTTTCGAAATAACTGTTTATTATTTTACTTAGCACATATAATAGTATTTAACATAATGTCCTTACATACTGGGTTACGATAGAGAGGGATAATCATACGAGTTTACTATAGATACGACGAATATCCTACAAAAGTATATAGTATATTATTACATATCTTCATATTTCGGAGTTGCTGAAATGTATTATATATTGTAAAATAACGTTTAAATAAGAGTTTACTTTAGATGCTACGAATATCTATATGATGTATAAACAATAATAATGTATATGTAGAAATCGCTTACAAGGGTAGTAGATATAACGAAAAGGGCTAAAATCTGTTCAAAATTACATTACGTCTAGAAAACTAGAAAATTAGATAATTGTAGCAAACGCATGTTAAATGTACCTATTCTTTCACCTCGTCTGTAGTAGATATAATGAAAAAGGATAAAAATCTGTAGTATAGGGTTTATGCTTATACTCAGGCTCGCAATCATATGTAGCGTATCGATGCTTACATAGTATAATTATTTTCTCAACGTAGGATATATCGATATTTTTCTAGTTTGATTAAATCCTATAAGTTATATTCATTTCACCCTTTTTATTCTGTTAAGACATTTATAATAATCATAGGGAGCCTGGTATGGGCATAAACCGATTGCACCTATTCTTTCACCTCGTCAGTAGTTAGACTCGAACTTTATGATTTCATATATGAAGAATACGTTTAGTGATGAATACTCTGTGTTCTAGAATACTTGTACAGAAGCTAGGAAGCTTGATTTGAATACTACAATCTTGATCACGTGGTTGGAGTGTAATGATACCTCGATTGTGTGCATAGAAGTATAATGAGTACCCGTTATCGTATATTTAAATTAGTTGAATATATGTAGTAGAACTTTATAGATTCTAGAAAGTTCCTATCAATATTAGAACAATGAATGTAGACTGCTGTGTGTGTTATATAATACCGATTCTCGCATATACGAACTTAGGAGCTAGCTGCTGACTCTGCATGACATTAAATGATTATGATAGATGATCGTGATAAAGAATGTTGTTATTTATAGCAGTGACTTTATTACAATTCTTACTAGAATATAATTGTATGATATCATATCATGATATGTACCTACAATTCGATTACCTACAATTTGACTACCTAAATTAGACCTTAGTCTAAGAATAATCATGTGTTTTATCGTTATCTTATGATATCAGGAATGCATTACTTCTATTAATCTTTAGTTTAGCGTAGATATAAATCTCTTTGTATAGCTCAATAAATGATAGTTATAGGGCTGTATTGACTTATATAACATTTCTCTCATATATGAATTTGTATATATCGAGTTAAAGTTAATGAATGAATAGAACATAAATCATTACTCTACGTTTAATATATAGTTTAGTTTAATCCATGTATGTATTTTATTCTTGCATTTTTTATTTCACAATGTATAACTACATACAATTTATTTTAAAACCGTGTTTCTGAAATTTCTAGATTTTAATACAACACTAGAATGTTAAATGTTATTGTTCGTACTAAAGAGATTGTAATTATTTTTAAAAATTCTATTGTTTTCGTCGAAATAGCTTAAGCTTGATTGCTTTTAAGGATTACGATGCCTGTCTATTATACTATTCACATAACAGGGGAAGAATGTTTATTTTTTAATCGTTTTGGTTCATATAGCCCTGAATATTAGAATATTTAAAGAAACAATCTTTTGAAAACTGCGGTTTTTAAAATTCATTTATTGTATTTAAGATCAATAATACAACTGTAATTATTTGTTAGAAAATCTAAGGCTTAAAATTCCTTTGAACTTAGTAATAACAGAATGATAATTGTTTTGAAAACTTAATGACTTGTAACGAGAAAATTCAAAATTCTATATGATAATTATCAATTATGTTGCTCGGATGTATTTTAAATGTTAGCCGTATGACGTTTACATTTCTAATTAAGTATAATTTCATTTAAGAACGGCAACAGTTGAAAAGCGTAAAATTTAAAACGGTATAAGCTTTTTGACTTTAAAATGGTACTACACAATATTCCTTTTTCTAAGTTTTATTTATAAATATTTATCGGAATTATTTAAATAAATTTTTAAGAAATCATAACGACCCTAAGTGTTTTCTTTCAAATTAGAATTTGCTTTACTTGTAAACCGTATTTTAAATGTTTATGACGTATATTTAAACATGTCAGAATGCAATAGAGATAATCTGACTGGTGATTGACAGTAATCTTTAGAGATACTTTGTATACTTGAAAGCAAATTTTTATTATTACCCTAGATGTTTCTACATGTTAAATTGTTTTCACAGAATTACATGATGACCTATAGATCTATATTTAAATATCAAATAGGAATGACAACATAAGATTTATTTTAAAATAAATTTATGAGAGAGAGAGATGAGAGATGACAAATAATATATAAAAATGAGATGTACAAAATGAGATATGAGGTATGTAAATGAGAGATGAGATATGCAAACGATACTATGAATTAGTTTAATTCGTGAATGCATATGAGAGATGAGATATGTAAATGAGAGATGAGATATGTAAATGATACCGTCATTAATGTAATTCCAGCATGCATATGAGAAATGATAAATGATAAATGTAAATGAGAGATGAGATATGCAAATGATACCGTGAATTAATTTAATTCGAGCATCCATATGAGAGATGATAAATGTAAATGAGAGATGAGATATGCTAATGATACCGTAAATTAATTTAATTCGGGCATCCATATGAGAGATGAGTTATGTAAATGAGAGATGAGATATGCAAATGATACTGTGAATTAATTTAATTCGAGCATGCATGTGAGAAATGATATATGTAAATGAGAGATGAGATATGTAAATGATAGCGTGAATTAATTTAATTTAATTTAATTAGATCAATTAATTTAATTCGCGCATTTAATTAGACCACGCCTTATTTGAATATTAATTAGATCGCGGATCATTTGCTTAAAAAGGGAAGGGATGGACTCAACAGCGGTAATACCTACTTTCCTAGCAAAATAGTTTTCCCGACACTTGACAATGGCGACGCACTCAGGGATGTATGACAACTTGTTTGTACTGTGTTGTCTATACTGTTTGGATCACTAGTACTAGGCGAAATTGACTTTAGTTCATTTAAGGAAGAATAATGTCCAATTTGTTTACTGTTAAAGTGCAATAAAGTATGGTGCCTATAGTTGCATGTGAAACAATTTATTTTTGACTTGCAATTGCCTAACATATGTTTTTTAAGACAATTGAAACAAAGCATAAGTTTTTTAACTTTTTCTCGTCGTTCAGTAGGGGTTAATTTCAGGAAACGATCACATTTAAACAAAGTGTGATCTCCATTGCAGCACGGGCAATTCGAGTTGAACATACGTTCAGTTTTAGACAAGAGTACCTTTTTATGGCTATAATGACTAGGACCAACATCACGTTGATTCTTACCAGGCTCTGAAATCCGAGACACTTCCAGTATTCTAGCTTGATTCTGCACAAATTTTATTAAATCTGCAAATTTAGGTATATCGGAATCAAAAACATCTGCTTCAAAATTCTTTCTTGTTTCTTTTGGCAATTGACGTAAAGCTAATTGGACCATAACAAAATCATACATATCAGTAATATTTAAGGCATTGAGTGCATTATAAGACTCATAAAAAGTTTCTATAAACTTATTTAAGGTTTCATAAGTTTCTCTTGTGATGGGAGGATTATTTAAAATCGTTTCCAAAAAACTAGTAGCTAAAACTCGTTTGTTCTGGTATTTATCAAGTAAAGATTGCCAAACAACAAAATACTTATTTTCAGTAAGTGGCAAACTGTGAACACCAGCAAGTGCAGATCCAGAAACACAAGAAATTACATAATGAAATTTCTCAATAGTAGTAATATTGGGATTTTCATGGATTAAAGATTTGAAAGTATTGTTACGTTCTTATTAAAATAATAATCAAAAAATGCTGTTTAAAATCGTCTATTAATAAAGAAAAGATTATTTACATGCACTTAATTAAACACTTAAACACTATAACTATAAACTATTTAACAAACTATTAAAAATGCTAGGTATTTACAAATTTATTTGAGGACTTATTTATATAAAAACTATTTATGTATTAACTAATTATTCAGAGTACATTTCAATATGACGCCGGTTAAACATTAACTGAACTCCTTTTACCCGCGAACTCAATTTATATCGTTCATACGATGACTCATACATCTAGAATATTCGATGACGTGTTGATGAGTCATACACGCAGCTGTCGATAAATGACGTCAATGAGGCGTGTTGATGAGTCATACTTGCACGTGTTGATTGATGAGTCATACAGTTGATGACTCATACATCTAGAATGTTTGATGACGTCATATGTGGGTTTACTATTCGTTACACTGCCCCCCTCTTCAAGTCTGTTCTGTCCCAGAACAGGTTTTATTCTCTGGTTTCTGTAGAAAGGGTCGTGACGGTATCGACAGTCTTCACCTCGACTACATGTTCCATTACGGTAGAAATAATAGTCTACACTCTTTGTTGGCCTTGATACGGGCTGGGTATCGAAGCTACAGACCTTCAGATCTTCACATCCGTATCTCTAAAAATAACTTCCAGCACGTTTCGAACGATTCTCCAATCCAACTGAACCCGCCCACAGCCGAGTTTGGGAACTGCCAATTTGTTAATACCCCTGGTAAGCAACTCGGTCCTCAAATCTCATAATGCCCTCCACAGGTCGGCGTAACTCGGTTTCTGGAAGTAAAACTGCTTGGTTACCAAGTAGTAAATGGAGCGGTCATGATCAGGCAAGTGTAAGGCTTTGCCAACAGAGGGATTCTGATCTCGAAGTTCATCCAGTCGTCCAAATTTATTCCTAAACACTACTGCGATCCCCCTGGACAAGCAGAGATCCTCGGAGACACAGTGGGCAAAGGAATAATCGCCAGGGACCCGAAAGAGGTCTTGTTGAATCTCGGTCGTGACTGCGAATCAAGCTTTTCTAGTTCCGGAAAACGCAGCCATAAATTCTCTAAAGGTTGGCTGATCATCTTCAGGCCTTACGGTATTGACAGCCACCTCAGCATCATCTTCTCGATCCGGAACTACGTTATTGTTTCCCTCATAGTGCGCCAGACGATTGGAGTGTACCACCTAAATCAAGTCATTTATTCGTTTCTTCACCTGGTATGGGCCCTCCCAATTTCGCTGTAACTTTGGAGAATAGCCACGACGTCTTTGCGTTTGTATAACCAGACAAGCTCTCCAGGTTGAAACCCTCCTTCTTGGGCTCTCACATCGTACGTAGTCTTCATCCGGTCACTCACGATTCGACTATTGTTTCGGGTTCGGTCGTGAATATCCTCCAACTTCTTCTTTAAGTTGACAACATAATCATTTGCGGCTACCTCCTGCTCTGTAGGTGGAGATCCAAATTCCAGATCACACGGTAACCGTAACTCGCGTCCAAACATCACAGACGCTGGTGACTGACCGGTTGTTTCGTGGACCGATGCACGATAAGCCATCAGAAACAGGTGCAGGTATTGGTCCCAGTCTCGTTGATGATCAGAGACGACAGTGGCCAAATATTTGCCCATTGTCCGATTCATGCGTTCTACCATTCCATCGGACTTCGGATGTAACGGTGTGGTCCGAGTCTTGCGAATGCCCAACAATCAACAGACTTCTCCAAAGAGTAGACTCAAAATTGCGGCCTTGATCCTAATGCAGCTCCATTGGCACTCCGAAGCGACTGAAAAACTCTTACGCTCTAGTACGTCAGCAACAGTCGCATGCTGGTTTGGTAAGGCATATGCTTCTGATCATTTGGTAAAATAGTCCATTGCCACTAAGATGTATTTATTCCCATCGTCGGTTTCGGGAAATGGTCCAGCAATATCTATAGCTATTCTTTCCAGGGGACTACTCACATTGTACTGCCTCATAGGTGCTCTTCGTTTCCCCAAGGGTCCGTTACCAGTGGCACATATTTTGCATTTACGGCACCACTCTTTCACGTCTTCTTTACAATTGACCCAATAAAAACGCTCTCTAACTTTCTCCAAAGTCTTCTTCATACCGAAGTGTCCTCCTGAAGCACCATCATGGAGATGTCGCAATACTGTAGCCACTCGGCTCCTTGGAACCACGAACTGAGACCTAATGGTGGTGCCATCTTCACTCTCCAGCACTCGCTTCAGGAGATCATCTTCCACCTTCAAAGACTCCCATTGGGCCCAATATGCTTTTAGGGTTCTGTTGAAAGGGCTGACAGCTTCCCAGACAGGCCTTTCTCCCACACGCTTCCATTCCAGTACCATTTTTAGTTCGGGATCAGCCTCCTGCTGTCGTTGCAATTCTTCCGGCAACCAGTTGTCGTTGACGATAGTAGTTCTTAATACTTGGCAAACCTTCTCTTCCAGACGAGAGCAATGACGGCAGTCCGTCGGACAGGGTCTTCTTGAAAGAGCGTCGGCATTCCGATGGCTGGTGCCCGCTCGATGTTCCGTGTCAAAATCATATCCTTGTAATCGTTCGATCCACCTTGCGACCTGGCCTTCAGGATTACGGAATTATAGAAGCCATTTCAACGCTGCATGGTCCGTCCTCAATAAAAACTTCCGCCCGTACAAGTATTTGTAGAAGTGCTCAACGGACTTCACGACAGCCAATAATTCTTTTCTGGTCACACAATAATTCCTTTCGGCTTTCGACAAAACCTTACTAAAATAGCCGATGACCTTTTCTTGTCCATCCTGTATCTGAGAAAGTGCACCCCCAATCGCCAGGTTACCATGCGTCAAGTGCTGCATCTGTGTCAAGTATGAATTTCCCTTCTGTCCGTGAGTAGCTCAATATTGGCGCTGTTGTCAAGGCACGCTTCAACTGTTGGAAAGCTGTTTCGCACTCTCCGCTCCAAACATACTCGCGCCCATCTTCAGTTAACCTTGTCAGGGGCTTCGCTATATTGGCAAACCCAGGAACAAAACGCCTGTAGTAGGTACATAACCCAAGAAAACTACGAACTTGGTGTTTATCTTTCGGTGTTGGCCACTCTTGGACTGCACGGATTTTATCGGGGTCGGCTGCCATTCCATTTCGTGATACGACATGCCCGAGATATTTTACCTCCCTTCGGAATATGTGGCACTTTTTCGGACTCAATTTCAGGTTGGCTGCACGCAGTCTCCGGAACACTTCCTCCAGATTTTTCAGATGTTCACTGAATGATCTTCCAACTACGATCACGTCATCTAGATAGACCAGGCAAGTCTTCCACGACAATCCCCTCAGGATGGTCTCCATTAGACGCTCAAAGATGGCCGGAGCGTTACATAGACCGAAAGGCATAACCGTAAACTGCCATAGTCCGGAACCAATAGTGAACGCGGTCTTCTCCCGGTCTTCAGGTTCCATTTCAACTTGACAATAACCACTCTTCACGTCCAAAGTCGAAAACCATCGTGAACCAGACAGGGTATCTAACGTGTCGTCGATGCGTGGTAAGGGATAGCTGTCTTTCTTGGTCACGTTATTGAGCTGCCGATAGTCCACACAAAATCTCGTTGACCCGTCCTTCTTACTGACCAGGACCACCGATGATGCCCATGGACTGCTGGATGGCTCGATGGCCCCTTGTTCTTCCATATCGGTAATAATCTTCTCGGCTTCTGCTCGCCTTGCTAGAGGTAGACGCCTCGGCTGCTGACGGACAGGCATAGAGTTGCCTGTATTGATTTTATGTTTTACTATATCTGTTCGTCCCTTCTGGCTATCGTCAAGAGCGAAGATATCTTGGTATCGGTGAACCAAACCCTGTACCTCTTTCACTTCCGTTCTATTTAGGTCTTCGCACGAACTAACAACCATACCCACTAATTTTCCACCATGTTTTTTGGGCACTGGTTTTGGAACATCAGCCATACACCTGGCTGAGAAGGGTACTCTTCTTCAATGTCACCGGGTCCACATTAACGTTCATAAGCCTCACCGGCACTGTCTTTCCAACCTTGATCAGCGCTTTTCCCACCAGTATGCCACTATGGATCTTCTTATCACAAACAGGCTCCATCATTCGCACACATCCTACCCGAAGATCTCCATCCAAACCTGCTTGGACAACCATCTCGCTTTGACCCGGCAATATCACATCTATCAGCAAAACCCTTACAACAGGATCTTCTCGTGGGTGCAACGGAAGTTCTTCGTTACCGATCTTCAAAACACCCTCTTTCAAATCCAACGTAAAACCAAATTTTCTCAGGAGGTCCATTCCCAAGATAAAGTCATCAGTGATATCGGCTACCAGCACCTGATGATCACGTTCTTCACTTCCAATGCCAATCTTCATCTTCACCACTCCGCGTGTTGGTATCACTTCACCTGTTGCTGTACGGAGTTGAGTAGTTGTCGGTAACAACTTAATACTTGATCGTGGAACATCAGGGCGTACGATGGATTTTGTCGCCCCCGTATCAATAAGTAGTGGAACAGTTCGGTTAGCAATCTTTCCATCTACAAAAGTAGATAGGCAACACCGATTCTAGCTCAAAATCCCATGTTATTTTAAAGGGGCCTCAAAGTTAGCGAAAAGATCACAAATCCAAGATGGCGTCGGCTCGCGACTCGAGGTCATCCGCGGTTCGTCCAGACACGCGACAGTAATTTCATATTATCTTTTTAATAATTATCTATTATATTAATAATAATAATAAAACATTTAACATTTTAACAAAATCCCCAATAAAATTAATTCCCCTCTCTTAGTAGGTGTCTCATATAAAATTATTAGCTTTTAAAATACATTTAAAAGAGAAACTACCTGCCTCCCAGGTTTTCAGAAACGCTTTACACATTAGCTGCATTTTTTCTCTTTCAATAACCTTAAGAGTAAATATTTCGATTTTTAAAAAAGATTAAACTAGAGAAACCAGGTAGCCTCGACAACAAAATATGATGCTTCCGGCGCGCGACTGCGCACACCTGTGTAAGATCTTAACATCTACGCGATTTCATGTTAAGACAAGCTTGTAGAGCTATTATAAATACATATTATTTTAAACTTCAAACGTGTTTAAATTGTATCGAAATTGTTTATATTATTAACAAAAGTGTATATATTCTTTCTAAGTGTTAACAACAAATCAAGGTAACCTTTATCATTAGTTTTATAACTTTCTTTTAAATACCGTTGCATAACTATTATAAATATTATAAACATTATTAGAAACATAGATCTGAAATATCAAACTAGAGAATTATATTAGTTGAAGCCTCCATAATATCACGTTTTCAATAAATACTAGATATAATTAATCAGCTTCATTATAAATATAATAGAAAGCATTATATTTTTTTCAAGTCAATTCTTTTTATGAAAAACAGTTCGTAATAGAGTTTACTTTAAGGATACCTTATACCTACGCTTATCGAAAACAAATAATAATAGGCAAGCAGATAACATTTTAATAATTTTGATCTAATAAGGTACTAAACTGATTAGGACTCCTTTGCAAATTTATCAGGCTGAATGTAATTAGAAAATATACTCTGTCGCTTACTAATTAGATTATTATATATGATGTTAACATATAATAAAGACACTAAAGTACTTTTAATAGTAGGTATTTGCCTATCAGAACAAGATATCATTAGGTAGGTCATTAACGCATTTGTGTATCTAGCAGCTTATCATTATAAATTGTATACCTCCTGTTCCGACACAGCCGACAAAAAAATAATCAAGTTTGAACTTGTATGTATTACGTCATTAACGTCTAGAACCAGTAAGATCTATCCTGTTTATCGCGGTTTTGTCTAGAAAAAGACATTAGCCTCATATCATATAATCCAACGAAATCATCAAACATGAAAAATCATAATGGAACAATTCATACTATACATATTTTATAGTTTTAAAACGAAACGCATTTTCATATTTCTATGAAATATTAACCCGTATATCATAATCTGTTTATCTCAACTGTTAAAAACAACTAAATACCATCCCTTAAGAAGTTGACTTTTTTAGTTTTACCGTGACCCTACCTACGCAGAAATGGGGTTTTCTAATACCTGTAATAAAAATTTAACGAAGCTGAAAGCATCATAACAAACAGCATAATTGAAACCTTATAGTAAAATGGAGACTATTTATTTATTAAATAATGAAGATCACTTGTCACTCATTACATTTTCAGTAAGGGCTCTTAATAGGTAAGTAGTGGGGCTCATCTTGATTGTACAAATTGCTTCTACACACAAAGATATTCCTGATGATCTTAAATAATTGTGGTTATACGTGTAAAAATGAAACTATGGTGATTATAAATCCTCGACATCTCAGTTGCTGTGAAATTTAAAACGTATGTGTTTTATTACTCAAAAAAATAATTTTTTGGTCGTCAAATAAATTACATTTTTTATACGTCTAAAACAGTAATAAAACACATCGTTTTAAATTTCACAGCAACTGATATGTCGAGGGTTTATAATCACCCGTTACAATCTTTATATATGAATTTAAAAAATGGGTAAATATTTTAGAAAATATTTCAAGAACAAATTGTTCAAGTTTTCGAGGCTGCAGAAACTTAAGAAATTACATTATAAAAGTTAATACTAATGAAAGAATGTTATAGACTTATAATCAATTGGAGTTTGCTAATCATTAATCAATCAGAAAGCCACAAACAAAAATATCGATCTGATAACAACATTCTTCAATGTGATGAAAGACAAAAAATGGTATAGAAAAAATTTTGTATGATAACAAATTTCATTTTAATCTTGAAGTTTATACAAACAAACCAAGGTTGGTAGTCTTAGAAAATGAAAAACCTACGTGTTAATCCAAAATAAATCGCAAGTAGAAGGTTATGGAATGGGAAAATAAACTATGCAGAAAAAACTAGTTTAAACTTTCTAACAACATTCAAGTTGTAAGTTTTCTTTTTTCTTTGTATTAGCTGAAGGGTCTTATGGTGGGTGATGAAAAATCACCGACTCCTTTGATGGCTCAAAGTAAAGATATAACCAAACATACATGCCAAAACGTATCCTTATGGAGATACACCCCTGTAAAAACAACATTTATAAAATTGTAGGCAACTTTTTGCACCAGACACATAAATAAATCCACCGGTGATATGTAGGAACACCCTGTATATGCACTGAAGACTGAAGGATTATCTTTTTCCGTTCTAGTACTTTGAAACCACTAAATCACCTCGAACCTATACAAAAACATTGATGTGCTCAATTGTGCATATAAATTCACAGAATCTTGAAAATCGTGAATCTTGTACGAGTAGACAATTGTCAGCGATCGAAGTGATCAAAATTTTCATTAATTTAACACAGACACTTTTCGGCACCAAAATTGGAAAATTCGGATTTCTGACCAATGTCCTTTCAATTTTTAACGACCAACATAGTCCAGTTACTTTAGGCATAATTATGACTTCCGGTTCCAAAAAATTCCAAGTTTTTTTTGGTTTTTGTTTTAATCCCTTTATTTTGTCGTTTCAAACAATATACGAGGGCGCGTTTTTATATTCGCGGAATGGAGGGTAAGGAAAGTAAATAAAAACAGAGAGTTATTTTTCTTTTTCAATATATCCTTAAATTATTAAGTACAAGCATTGTGTTTTCATTCATGTGTCTCGGTATTCGGCGAAACAGCCAGCGCTACCTAGCGCTGGATGACCCAAACCCTATTGAACTACGCGATGTAAGAGAGGTGAGGATCCGAGCTTGAATTCTTTTTTCGTATTTCAACAAAAGCAACAAGTTACTAAAGCTTACCCATTAAGGTAAGCAGTTGGCACCTAGTTCTCCATTAACTCTAATACATTTTCAGATCTAGTAATTAATTCATTTATACCAGTGAAAAAATAATTCATTATCGGACGAAAATTGTTTTCCTTGAAGTTTTTCTTCATATTCGGGAACAAATAGTAATCGCTGGGGGCCAGGTCTGGACTGTAGGGTAGATGATTTAATTCCTGGAAGTCTGCCTTGTGCAGGGCAGCGTGTGCAACTCGACTTCGATAAACGGGCGAGTTGTCGTGCAAAAGCAGCACACCTTTGGCAAGTTTTCCTCTTCTCTTTTCTTTCATGGAGTCCCTTAATCGTTCTAAAAGTGTGGCATAATATTCTCCCGTCATAGAGACACCCTTTTCTTTGTAGTCGATGAGCAGGATTCCTTCAGTATCCCAAAATATGGTCGCCATGAGCTTTCCAGCTAACTGTTGCACTTTAAACTTCTTTGGCCTACAAGATTCATATAAGCTTCGCTTATAAGACTCCAGTAGACCGTGTACAACGTACATTATATCGAGACGCGCCAATAAATATATATGGCGTTGTACAACATCAAAATGTCTTCAATATGCGGTAGCTGATGACGTAGTTTAAGCGGTTGTTTTTGTAGTGTTGTATTTTGATGGTGATTGACAGATTAAATTTAATATTCGTTTAATATTTATGATAATTTTATGTTGAAATGTCAGTAGAATGAAATTGTCATTCATCGATTACTCTCAATAATATTTTTACTGTACTGGTGACTATACAAAATATTGCATCAGAGTTATGCATAATTGAGGGTACTGTAATGATCGTGCCATATAAATGATCACCACGGTATCATTACATTAATAACTTCCATCAGGGAGGCATTGAAGCATAGGGATTGCCATAGCAATAATAAAAAAACAATCAAGAGTAAAATAATAAAGATTCTATAAGTTTACACACTTTTTATTGCTTGAGCTATTCTTACAAGAATCTTCTCTTAAAATAGTGTATCTAAAGGTAAACCTACACCAAGTACGCTATACTACTAATATCAAAGGCGGCAATCTCCAATTTTAGGTAAAATGAAATATATACTCAAATTGTTCGTTTTCAAGCTCTATCGAACCATGTTATGAGTTGGTATAAAAATTCGGAATATACGATGTAAAGATCCATTTGTAGTTGATTATTAGAAAAAAACCGCCAATCTCCAAAGAGGCGGTATATTCAAAAGCGGGAATAATAAAATACGAAATTTGGAGATTGCCACCTTTGATATTAGTATCCTCAACAGGGCATCGCCAAGCCTAATAAGCGCGTATATCAATATCGGCTCGAAAATAGACTTAAACACTGTGATCTTGGTCTTCTGAAATATTTCATTTTTCCTTATGAATGAATTGTTTAGTGTATGGTAAACCTTAGCTGCACTTTCCAGTCTATCGTTCGGTTCTGCATCGATTCTTCCATTGTTCTGTATCTTCACTCCCAAATATTTGAATGTTTGTACTTGTTCAATCTCTAGATCGTTTAGTTTTAGTACTATGTCCGTGTGCCCTTTTCCTATCACCATCACCTTAGTTTTATCAAATACGCAAATACGCTCTCAGATATTTCTATTAATTTCATGTTCTTGTATTCTATCTTTAGTTTATTTACTTTATCTTTTACGTCCTTTAAGACGTCATCCATTACTACATTAAACAATGAGGACTAAGGACATAACTTTGTCTAAGTCCTTCATTAGTTATGAATTCTTCAGATTGCAAATTTCCAGTTCGCACGTAGTTTCTTGTGTTTTCCTAAAGACTTCCACACTGCTTTTTTGAGACCTTGTCAAATGTTTTTTCTAGGTCGATGAAGGCTACAAATATTTTATCTGACGTAAATTTTTCTGTTAGTTGTTTTATCACAAATATATGATCTTGCACCTTTCCCAAATCCGCATTGTGAGTCATCTAATTGATTATCTGTTTCCTTTCTTAGTCTTGATTCTAGAATTCCTCCATATAACTGTGCTATTATATGTAATATCGTGATTTCTCGATAATTTGTGCAGATCCTTCTATCGCCTATTTCCAATAATGGAAGTAGTATTCCTAGTTCCCAATCTTTAGGGATCTTTTCCTTCTGCCAAGCTTATTGATCAGTTTGGTTAGTGCTTTAACATCCACCTTACCCGAATTTTTAACCATTTCTGCCGGCATGCCCAGCCGATTTACCTTTTTTTTAAACTTTTTCCTGGCTTCTATTACTTATTCTGCTTCAATTTTCTTTTGTTCTTCAATTTCTTCAATGTTTTTTTTCACTATTTGTTTCGTTTCCTTCCCCTATTGGTATTTCATGCATGTTTACTATCGTCAACATTTCCTCAAAATACTCTTTCCATCTTGTTATAATGTCATATCTTCATTTCCTACGATTCTTCCAGCTTTTGTTTTTATATGTTTAACTTTATGTTATTTTCCTTTCCGAAGCGTTCTAAGGACCTTGTAGTATAGCTTTTGATTTCCATGGCAGTCCCTTTCCATCTTCTCACCAAATTCTTCCCACGCCTTTAGCTTCGCTTGTTTAACCCTTTTCTTTATTTTAGTTCTCCGTTCTTTGTACAGCTATCATACCTTTCGTCTGTTCTATTTCCCAAATAGTCATTCCATAACTTTTTTTTTTACTTTTATTTCTTTTCTTATTTCTTTGCTCCACCAGCTTGTTTGTTTCTTTTCTTTATTAATTTTTCCAATTCCAAATTTTGACCTTTAACATCTTTTAACGCCGGCGCGATCTCACCCTCGATTTTTAATATATTGTTATTGTTTAAAACAACAAAATCAAGCGATTAAAACAAAAATAAAAGAGCTGGAATTTTTTTGGAACAATGCCAGTTTTGTCGCTTCAAAAGAACTCGACCATAAAAATAGTAAACAAATTATGATGATTATTGATTAATTTTGCTATAATCAATAAATGGCATTTATAGCATGTATTCTCGATTGTATCTGATATTATGTGTTTTACATTTTTCTTACTTAAAGTAAGTTTTACTTTCTGTGTACAGTTTATACGGATCTTCCAAAGGATCTTTTAACTTTTGTACAAAATGTTACTTTTAAATCTCCGGAAATTATAGTACAATGCCTCTATCGAAAGTGATCTCCTTTTCTGTTAATCTATTTAGATTGTTTGTAAACGTAATAAATATTTCTTAATAAACCGATGCTGCTTATGTGAGAAAAGTTGTTTTGCATAGAAAGAAAAAATGTAATGAAAACGAAAGCGAGAAGTCACAATTAGGATATTAAATAGTTTAAATTCACAAAAACATTGTGTTGCTTTGAATTGTAGATTAGAGAAGAATCCCAGAGATAGAAGACGACATAACAATAAAATTACTCTTAAATTCCTGTTTGACAAATTACCTCTTTTCATTTTAAATCTGCAAATTAAGAAAAAACTACTGAATATTTTCTTCATTGTTTTAGTAAATCGTTTAAATTTATCTACTATCATATAAAAGGTGGCTCCTTTTTACACTGATTTTCGTGTAAAAAGTTAACTTTTATTGAACTAGTGTAATAAAATTTTTATTGCGCGCTCATATCAACAAGAGATGATAATGATTTATGAATATTTATTTTTCACTTTTCAACTAGAGTAATGGCGCCTTCAATTGGCGTACTTTGTTTACAAACTGGTTGCTAAAGCACGTAAAAATCATGACACAATAATTCACAAATTAAAACAACTCAAATAAAATGAATACTGTAGTAAAGCGTTATGATTGTAGGGTAAAAAGTATCTTCATTGCACTCACGGCTTTAAAAACACTCGCTCGTGTTTTAAACCCCGGGCAATAAAGAATGGCTTTTACACTTGTATCTTGAATAGCTATTATACAAGTTGCCAAAATAAGTGTTTTTTTTCACTAGTCGTAAAAGTTGATCTACAAGGCTTGTTGGGTTGTTCGATTTTCAAAGAGTGAAAGAAACACTCATTTTGCGCACATTATACAACATATTATTTTCTGCAATGTTCCCGACATTTTAATTTTATTTTGGTTCTTTAATGAGTACTTTATGACTTATTTGGATATTATAAAGTATTAGAGATTTTAACTTGTTAGATTGGTAACAACATATAGTTATCCTAGTTATAAAACTCGCAAATTTTAAATTGACATTAGTTTAAAACTGTTTTAAATGTCAATTAATATCACCAACGGCCACATAACAAAAAAAATTTCCTATCAACTAGGTTTTTAAATTAAAAAATAATTTTTAATTTTTCCATGCAAGAACAAAATAGAAAAAAATAGTATAAAATACACAGTGCATAAGACATCTATTAAGAGCATTTCACCATTAGAATATTTTCCGCAAGCGGCTCGTTCTACATTCTATAAACTTCTTACAATCATGTCTTATGAAACTTGTTTTTTTTATTATAAAGCATGTCCGGGAAATAGAGCAACAAAATCTAAATGTTTATTAGAACTACAAAAACGATTCATTTATTTTAAAAAGTATATATTTCAAAATTGCATTACTTTTTAATGTTAGAAATATTTTATACCCTGCATTCGACTCCATTTTTAGCACTATTTCTCAATTCTTCTAACGTAGGACACATCATATGTTTTCCAGTCTTCCGCAATCTGTTCTTGAAATTCTTTTCCCTTCTTTGCCCTTTTGAACTCCGATAATTTTTTAGGTGAGTTTTCTCGCTCTGAATATTTGCTTTTACATGCAGACCAAAACTGTTCAATTGCCCTTGCTTGGGGCAAGTTTGGAGGATTATTGTTTCTTGATACAAATTCCACATCTTGACGTTTTTGGTATTCTTGCACTGACTTTGCATAATGCGAGGTTGCCAAATCAGGCTAGAAGAAAACATCCTCGCTGGTTTGGTGTTGACGTATAAATTAATTGTACCATAATACATTCTTTTAAATATGTATTTCCTACAATGAATGGTTCCCTCGCCTATGAATGGTTCTGAAATGCTTCTCTCCACGTCCATCGCTTTCCAAACGAGATATTTCTTAAAGATTCAGCTTTTTGTGTGGTTTTCTGTTTATAACATACTTGAATGGGGTCTACAGAAATTCCCTTCCTGGCACTTGTAATGGATCACAAGATACATTCGTCACATCATCAATGATTAGAATTTTTTGACATTTTCGCAATACATACTTTGCTTTTCGCCTTAGCCCGGTCAGCCTGATCTTTTAAGTACTTGGGGACAATCTATTTTGTCCTTGCTTTGACTTTCAATCTTAACTTTAATATCAGCAACTGTTGATTTCTGTAAATTAAGTTTATGCGCTAATTTTCTGACATATATGCCAGTATCGCTTTTATATGCCTTAAAAATTGCACTTACTTAGCTTTGGTCTATAGACCTGTTGCGACTTAGTATTTTCTTATAAGTATCATCACTATTCTTGTTGTATCTTCGGATGGCATTATAAATTGTAGATCTTGAAATACCTTCTTGTCTAAAGCGGTGAACATCCACCGTTTACAAAACTTCTATTTATATAGTAATATCATTTTTTCTACGCTATAAATTGTTAACAATGATAAATAGTCAGATAGTCAATTGTTTGAAGTTGTTTTCACTAGTCGTAAAAGTTTACGACGAGTTAAAAAGCTCTAATCTTGTGCCTGTTGTATACATTATTTATAGCAATTTTGAAAAGAGTGAAAAGTACCTTTTAACCCGTTAAATACTTTTGACAACTGTGAAAAGGCGAGAGAATCTTTCTCGTCGATAAAGCTTCAGTACACTTTGCCGTGGTGTCAGATGGACATGTTAAGCAGTCGGTTTCGACAACCACATAACATCTTCCTGCGGTTGTCGTTAAAATTAACACCGCCCTTAACCCTATACTACGCACAAGTATGTATTTACTTCAGTGGATTGGCAATGTTAATTATAATTAACATTTATATAAAATATTTCACAATTTTTCAATTAGTTGTTAAACACCTTACACCCGTAAGGATAGAAAACCCTTAGGATTAAGTAAGTAATTATTTTACATTTTCTCATTCTTTTAAAACAGTGAAAAAGCTTTTTTATTTGTTCCTCACTCGTAAACGTCATTTAATGTAACAGAACATTTGTGTTCTGTTACTTCAAACAACGAAAAGTTACTTTTACGAGCTACTTGGCCGGTTTCAGAAAGCTTGATTAAGTTCTAATTAACTTAATTGTCATTAAATTCAAAATTCAGAAATTTCATTGGCTGATGTTTAACAGACCTTTAATTTTATCCAATCATATTTCTAGATTTCAAATTTAATCGCAATTAAGTTAATCCGAGTTTAATCAAGCTTTGTAAAATCCGCCAACTGACTTGTAAAACTGACACCTGACCTGTAAAAGTTTTACAAGTTAGTAGAATATGACATTCATAGACCAATTGTCCTAATAACTCCACACGTACGCACACATCCAAGGCTCATAAAATTATTTTTTGGCCTCCTGTATTTTAAAACGTTTGTTTCAGTTTTGTTTACGTCAACTGTAGCTTCATATTTACGCATGATGTCGTAAAATGACAAGCGAATGTGGTAAAAATACTAAAAAACACTGGGCAATTAGAAATATTTAAGAAACCAACTATTCTTGTAATAATTAAGTTTATGTAATAAAATACATGTTACCTAAGTTATTATTAAAAATATTTCGGGCTTTAATAGAAAAAATTAAAATTTAATTAATTTAAATCGCCGCAGCGCCATCTATTGTACGTTTGGAAACTACAAATGTCATCCAAGAGCACACTATTATGTGCATGTTTTGAATTATTTTTTTTTATTTTCTATAAAACTTGTCGGCCAAAAAATCTTATACAAATCTCATGCGTCAAGTCATTTTACAGGGCTCCAACTAATAAAGCACTCGCCCTACGGGCTCGTGCCTTAAACAAAGTTGTCGCCCTGTAAAGTTCGACTTACCGCATTCGAGTGTAAATAGCTATTATTTGTTACTCACTCGTAAACGTCACTTAACATAACCCAACACAAACAACGAAACATTAGTTTACGAGCTACTGACTTGTAAAACTGACAGCTGACTTGTAAAAGTTTTACAAGTTAGCAGAATATGGCATTTATAGACCAATTGTCATAATAACATCTACGCCTACGCACACTTCCACCCTTCCACGGCTCATAAATTATTAAAAAAGTGTCACATTTGATTGTCATTGTTAGGACTAAGACCAGGTTTTATAGAAATTATAAATGTTGTGTGTTGTTTACGAATGAATAACAAATAAAATATTGTGCATTATACGCAAGGTAACTGTTTGTACTGGCTCAAGAAGGTAACAGGCTCGCCGGTCATCTGCTTCTATCGCCAGTAAAAACAGGTTTACCTTGCTAATAATGTAAAATACTATAAAAAGTGACACATTTTATTGTCATTGTTAGGACTATAGTAAAACCAAAAAATGAAGAAACTAAACCGGAGTGAATCCAGCAGCCGCAGACTAGCAGTCGGAGTTGACTGTGAACGAGCCTTGCTCCAAAATTGTCAAATTTAGACAGTTTGAAATAAAAAATAGACATTGCAATCTGTTAAAGTATTAAAAGGTTTTTCACAACTCCAATTGTTGATTATTAAACTACTATTAATAAATATTAATTGGAGTTGTGAAAAATATTTTAAGCAGCAACTAATGTCGTGCACACTTTTGCTATAAGAAGGTTATTTATTAATAGTAGTTTAATAATTAACAATTGGAGTTGTGAAAAACCTTTTAAACCTTTGACATATTGCAATGTCTGGTTTTTTATTTCAAACTGTCTAAATTTGACAATGAGGGAGCAAGGCTCATTCACGATCAACTGCGACTGCTAGTCTGCCGCTGCTAGATTAACTCGGTTTAGTTTCTTCATTTTTCGGTTTAGGTATAGGACCAGGTTTTATAGATACAATACATAGTGTGTTGTTTACAGCTGGATAAAGCTGGAACAACCCAATCAGCACAACCAAATCAAACCTACTTTATAATTTATTGCTATTTATTTGCTAATTAATTGCCACAATATCGATTTTATTGCCACTTATTTAAAAAAAAACGTGGTTGTGCCAGCTTGATATCAAGCTAGCACAGCCATACGGTATTTCTATACGAAAGTGACGGAAACTACATTACATTTTTTGCTATTAATTTGCTACCTAATTGCCACAACACCGATACTATTACCACTTGTTTTAAAAAAATACCATGGTTGTGCCAGCTTGATATCAAGCTAGCACAACCATAAGGTATTTTTTTAAACAAGTGGCGGACACCACGTTATATTTTTTTTGCTATTTATTTGCTAACTAATTGCCACAATACTATACATTTTTCAAATTAATTACCTCGTAGAAATTAGGGTAAACACCTTAATGAAACCGTCGATACTATTACTCCTCTTATGCAACCACGCAAAGTTGGGGTATAATAAATAAATTCTACAACACAACCAAACTACTTGCGGGTTACAAAGTAGCTACGACTCTATCCTACCCATACTTTTTAAATTAATTGCCACTTGGAAACTAGAGTAAACACCCTTCAAATGCCGACTATACTATTACTCGTATTACGCGACTAAGCACAAGGTGCGGTATAATAATTAATTGCCATGGCACAACCAAGCTGTTTGGGGTTTACAAAGTAAACTGGACTCTAAGCTACCCATACATATAATTTTTAAATTAATTGCCACTTGGAAACTAGAGTAAACACCCTTCAAATGCCGACTATACTATTACTCGTATTACGCGACTAAGCACAAGGTGCGGTATAATAATTAATTGCCATGGCACAACCAAGCTGTTTAGGGTTTACAAAGTAGACTGGAGCCTAAGCTACGCATACATATAATTTTTAAATTAATTGCCACTTGGAAACTAGAGTAAACACCCTTCAATGCCGACTATACTATTACTCGTATTACGCGACTAAGCACAAGGTGCGGTGTAATAATTAATTGCCATGGCACAACCAAGCTGTTTGGGGTTTACAAAGTAGACTGGACTCGAAGCTACCCATACATATCATTTTTAAATTAATTGCCACTTGGAAACTAGAGTAAACACCCTTCAAATGCCGACTATACTATTACTCGTATTACGCGACTAAGCACAAGGTGCGGTATAATAATTTTTGCCATGGCACAACCAAGCTGTTTGTGGTTTACAAAGTAGACTGGACTCTAAGCTACCTATACATGTAACTTTTAAATTAATTGCCACTTGGAAACTAGAGTAAACACCCTTCAATGCCGACTATACTATTACTTGTATTACGCGACTAAGCACAAGGTGCGGTATAGTAATTAATTGCCATGGCACAACCAAGCTGTTTGGGGTTTACAAAGTTGAATGGACTCTAAGCTACCCATACATATAATTTTTAAATTAATTGCCACTTGGAAACTAGAGTAAACACCCTTCAAATGCCGACTATACTATTACTCGTATTACGCGACTAAGCACAAGGTGCGGTATAATAATTAATTGCCATTGCACAACCAAGCTGTTTGTGGTTTACAAAGTAAACTGGACTCTAAGCTATCCATACATATAATTTTTAAATTAATTGCCACTTGAAACTAGAGTAAACACCCTTCAAATGCCGACTATACTATTACTCGTATTACGGGACTAAGCACAAGGTACGGTATAATAATTAATTGCCATGGCACAACCAAGGTGTTTGTGGTTTACAAAGTAGACTGGACTCTAAGCTACGCATAGATATAATTTTTAAATTAATTGCCAGTTGGACACTAGAGTAAACACCCTTCAAATGCCGACTATACTAATACTCGTATTACGCGACTAAGCACAAGGTGCGGTATAATAATTAATTGCCATGGCACAACCAAGCTGTTTGGGGTTTACAAAGTAGACTGGACTCTAAGCTACCCATACATATAATTTCTAAATGAATTGCCGCTTGGAAACTAGAGTAAACACCCTTCAAATGCGGACTATACTATTACTCGTATTACGCGACTAAGCACAAGGTGCGGTATAATAATTAATTGCCATGGCACAACCAAGCTGTTTGTGGTTTACAAAGTAGCTCGGACTCTAACTTACCCATACTTTTTAAATTAATTGCCACTTGGAAACTAGAGTAAACACCCTTCAAATGCCGACTATACTATTACTCGTATTACGCGACTAAGCACAAGGTGCGGTATAATAATTAATTGCCATGGCACAACCAAGATGTTTGGGGTTTACAAAGTAGACTGGACTCTAAGCTACCCATACATATAATTTTTAAATTAATTGCCACTTGGAAACTAGAGTAAACACCCTTCAAATGCCGACTATACTATTACTCGTATTACGCGACTAAGCACAAGGTGCGGTATAATAATTAATTGCCATGGCACAACCAAGCTGTTTGGGGTTTACAAAGTAGACTAGAGCCTAAGCTACGCATACATATAATTTTTAAATTAATTGCCACTTGGAAACTAGAGTAAACACCCTTCAATGCCGACTATACTATTACTCGTATTACGCGACTCAGCACAAGGTGCGGTGTAATAATTAATTGCCATGGCACAACCAAGCTGTTTGGGGTTTACAAAGTAGACTGGACTCGAAGCTACCCATACATATCATTTTTAAATTAATTGCCACTTGGAAACTAGAGTAAACACCCTTCAAATGCCGACTATACTATTACTCGTATTACGCGACTAAGCACAAGGTGCGGTATAATAATTAATTGCCATGGCACAACCAAGCTGTTTGGGGTTTACAAAGTAGACTGGAGCCTAAGCTACGCATACATATAATTTTTAAATTAATTGCCACTTGGAAACTAGAGTAAACACCCTTCAATGCCAACTATACTATTACTCGTATTACGCGACTAAGCACAAGGTGCGGTGTAATAATTAATTGCCATGGCACAACCAAGCTGTTTGGGGTTTACAAAGTAGACTGGACTCGAAGCTACCCATACATTTCATTTTTAAATTAATTGCCACTTGAAACTAGAGTAAACACCCTTCAAATGCCGACTATACTATTACTCGTATTACGCGACTAAGCACAAGGTGCGGTATAATAATTAATTGCCATGGCACAAACAAGCTGTTTGGGGTTTACAAAGTAGACTGGACTCTAAGCTACCTATACATGTAACTTTTAAATTAATTGCCACTTGGAAACTAGAGTAAACACCCTTCAAATGCCGACTATACTATTACTCGTATTACGCGACTAAGCACAAGGTGCGTTATAATAATTTTTTGCCATGGCACAACCAAGCTGTTTGGGGTTTACAAAGTAGACTGGACTCTAAGCTACCTATACATGTAACTTTTAAATTAATTGCCACTTGGAAACTAGAGTAAACACCCTTCAATGCCGACTATACTATTACTTGTATTACGCGACTAAGCACAAGGTGCGGTATAATAATTAATTTCCATGGCACAACCAAGCTGTTTGGGGTTTACAAAGTTGAATGGACTCTAAGCTACCCATACATATAATTTTTAAATTAATTGCCACTTGGAAACTAGAGTAAACACCCTTCAAATGCCGACTATACTATTACTCGTATTACGCGACTAAGCACAAGGTGCGGTATAATAATTAATTGCCATTGCACAACCAAGCTGTTTGTGGTTTACAAAGTAAACTGGACTCTAAGCTACCCATACATATAATTTTTAAATTAATTGCCACTTGGAAACTAGAGTAAACACCCTTCAATGCCGACTATACTATTACTCGTATTACGCGACTCAGCACAAGGTGCGGTATAATAATTAATTGCCATGGCACAACCAAGCTGTTTGGGGTTTACAAAGGTGAATGGACCCTAAGCTACCCATACATATAATTTTTAAATTAATTGCCACTTGGAAACTAGAGTAAACACCCTTCAAATACCGACTATACTATTACTCGTATTACGCGACTAAGCACAAGGTGAGGTATAATAATTAATTGCCATGGCACAACCAAGCTGTTTGGGGTTTACAAAGTAGACTGGACCCTAAGCTACCCATACATATAATTTTTAAATTAATTGCCACTTGAAACTAGAGTAAACACCCTTCAAATGCCGACTATACTATTACTCGTATTACGCGACTAAGCACAAGGTGCGGTATAATAATTAATTGCCATGGCACAACCAAGCTGTTTGGGGTTTACAAAGTAGACGGGACTCTAAGCTACCCATACATATAATTTTTAAATTAATTGCCACTTGGAAACTAGAGTAAACACCCTTCAAATGCCGACTATACTATTACTCGTATTACGCGACTAAGCACAAGGTGCGCTATAATAATTAATTGCCATGGCACAACCAAGCTGTTTGGGGTTTAGTAGACCTTGTGCTTAGTCGCGTAATACGAGTAATAGTATAGTCGGCATTTGAAGGGTGTTTACTCTAGTTTCCAAGTGGCAATTAATTTAAAAATTATATGTATGGGTAGCTTAGAGTCCAGTCTACTTTGTAAACCCCAAACAGCTTGGTTGTGCCATGGCAATTAATTATTATACCGCACCTTGTGCTTAGTCGCGTAATACGAGTAATAGGATAGTCGGCATTTGAAGGGTGTTTACTCTAGTTTCCAAGTGGCAATTAATTTAAAAAGTATGGGTAGGTTAGAGTCCTAGCTACTTTGTAACCCGCAAGTAGTTTGGTTGTGTTGTAGCATTTATTTATTATACCCCAACTTTGCGTGGTTGCATAAGAGGAGTAATAGTATCGTCGGTTTCATTAAGGTGTTTACCCTAATTTCTGCGTGGTAATTAATTTGAAAAATGTATAGTATTGTGGCAATTAGTTAGCAAATAAATAGCAAAAAATATATAACGCAGTGTCCGCCACTTGTTTAAAAAAATACCTTATGGTTGTGCTAGTGATATCAAGCTGGTACGACCATGGTATTTTTTAAAACAAGTGGTAATAGTATCGGTATTGTGGCAATTAGGTAGCAAATTAATAGCAAAAAAATGTAATGTAGTTTCCGTCACTTTCGTATAGAAATACCGTATGGCTGTGCTAGCTTGATATCAAGCTGGCACAACCACGTTTTTTTTAAATAAGTGGCAATAAAATCGCTATTGTGGCAATTAATTAGCAAATAAATAGCAATAAATTATAAAGTAGGTTTGATTTGGTTGTGCTGATTTGGTTGTTCCAGCTTTATCCAGCTGTTGTTTACGAATGAATAACAAATAAAACATTATACGCAAGGTAACGTGCAAAATTAGTGTTTTGTTCTCACATTGTATTTGTCTAACTGCGTAGTTCGTTGTACAATTGTAATAGTTATTTACAGCTACAGCCTTGTAAAATCTTACGGGCACTTAAAAGAGATCTGTAAAGTATTACAATGCTCAGCAACAAAAAGCTAACGGAAACTGTTTAATATGTATTCTCTTCAAGTTTAGAAGATAAAGGTTGCATCTTTATTACAATATTAACGCAAGTAAAAATTCCATAACAAATTATCATAATAAATTTCTTTTGCTGTGAAGTAAGTTAAAAATGATTAGAGTGTTTAATTTACTTCTTTGTTTAGCTTTCATTCAATGTATGGCTGAGAACAGTTTACATTCACTAATGAATGTAATCATAATCATTCATTTCTATTTTCGCAGAATCTTTAAGAATATCAAACCCTAGTTTAAAAAGCGAATGAATTTGTATTTCGCAACAATCATACTCCTATTCATTATTCAACTGCTGTAGGTTTGTTTGAGATAAAACAGTAGCATCAGATGTTGAACAAACTGAACAGACCTAACAACTAGCCCTATAAAACTAACCATTAAAACTATGTGTAGATTATCTGTTTGAATAATTATTCATTCCGATTTAAATATATTTTTTAAACTGCAACGTTCATATAAAATATTTTAAGCACGCCTCTGATGTAGTCCATATATTTATGAAGAAATCTAGCTATTCGCCTTTCCATCAGGTTGACCGCGAAATTATTGTTTTGTATCCATCTCTTTTCCACAAAGGTTTCTTTTCATGTTCCGCTTCTCGCATTGTCAATTATTTCTATACATCTGCTTCATTAGTAATGATTAGTAGTGTAAGTAAATAATATGTCGATCTGATTAATTCTGCATAACACCTAAAAATTAAACTTGACATTCATCTAAGCCGTCTTGAGTTTGGAAAGCTCTTTCTTTTAATAATCTTTTGCAATTTTATGCAAGCAAGATTTATAATATTAGGCGTTTACGAAAATTGGATTGCACCGTATTTACCGCGTCCCCAGCAGTAAACAGCCGATACATAAGGTTGATGGAACCGGTATAAAACATTTTCGAACGTTTACGGTGCGTTTAAAATAAGAACATAACTTACAAAACCATATGTATGTGTGTTCATCGAAATGCTTTTCGGTTGAATTTAAGCAAGGTCCGTAAATGTCTACGGAAGCTTAGAAGGATAGGTCATCTCATACACTTCCACTATGCAGCTAGCGCGAAAATAGCGGAACATATTAACAGAAGCAGGACTAATCGACAACTCGACTTGTTTGCAATTATGTACTTCTTGGTACTACTAAGCGTTATTGTAACGTTTTAGAAGGTCACGCTCCACATATAACGATCGCGTCGGTTTCGTTAGCAGCCGTATTGCAACTGTTACTGAGCGCGAAAATGGCGGCATTGCGATGACATATTTCTAAGCTTGCTTATACACTTACGGACCTTGGTGTTTAAGTTTCCTTGTATACCACAGACAAAACATATCCCAGACACGTTATTCACATTCACTGTGGAAAATGAAAACGTACGTAAAAAACCACACACAGCTATAGAACAACTTCAATTTTAGGTTATGTTTACCGGTAGATTTCTACTTACCGACTATAAAACTCGATCCACGAATCATGGATCCTGCAGATGAAACGGGTATATACCGGCTAATCAATGCCCGTAGATGCAAAGCAAGCTTTAAAATAAGGTCATCGCAATGCTGTCATTTTCGCGCTCAGTAAAAGTTGCAATACGGCTGCTATCGAAACCGACACGATCGTCATATGAGGCGCATGGCGTTCTAAAACGTTGAATTAACGCTTAGTACCCAACTGAAAACAAGTCGAGTTGTCGATTATTCCTGTTTTCATGTTAATTAACATGTTCCGCCATTTTCGCGCTACTGCATAGTGTAAGTGTATGAGATGACCTATGTTTCTAAGCTTACTTAGACATTTACGGACCTTGCCGGGTAATTTCGGAACGCCGGTAGAGCGCCAGTGATACAATTTCCGAACCCTTTCGGTACATCGGTATATATCCGATACAATTTTCGTAAACGCCTGTTGACACATTCTATGGTCTTTTTGAAAAACTGAAAAATCTTAATTCGGAATAATACTTCAGAGTACTCGGCGGCTATAAAAGATGCGTCCTGCCTGATAGTTAACAATTTCTGACTAGTAGCATGCATTGATTCCAAATTTTGGTTAGAGTCAAGTAGAGTTTCTAAATGAAAGTTATTTACCTTACTTTTAAAACTAATGCTTATTTTGAAAACTCTAAATTCAAGACAGTAAAAAAACAAGTATTTAAACGAGAAATATGCATTGATTAAGACAAAAGAGCAGGCTAACACAGATAAATGACATAGTGTGTTATTTTGCAGATAATGACAATGTTTATACAAAAATAAACATCCTGAAAAATCTAATTACGCCAAACACCTTTTAGAACAAAATCACACAATGACTCCTCAAAATAATATTAAATTCTTACATTTTTGTAATAACAAAAGCAAATTAGACATTTTAGAGCCTTTGAGATATACAAACACAAACTCAGGGTACCTTTAATGAATGAACAACTTGAGCTCAGTAATTCTCCGTTACTGGAAGTATTAGATATTTAATTATGATTATTATTATTATTTTATCTAGTTACCTATTTTGTATCTACCTTAGCGACGTGTTTGTTTATAATTATATTACCTTTGATAATAACAGCATAGCTGTCGAAACAATATTGTCAGGTTATATTTTAATAAAACTGTGAAACTTTTACTAATCTTTATTTATTTCATGATTATGGAGTTCCACAAAGTAAGGCTGGAAACAATAAACAAGATTATTTCGTCTTCGTTAGAAGAACAAGCCAAGTTATACAAGAAACTTATGATCAAACACGGAATCGCAAGTCAGCATGTTTGGTTTAACCAAGAATGTCTGAAACGTCAGGTTATTCCTAACTACGAAAACATCACTACCAGAAACAAGAATTCAATTACCGAAAAAGTGATTAGGAATGCCAAAAGAAGATGGCTTAAAGAAGAATCGAATAAATGGTTTAGTATAAGAGACAATATGCACGTTTATATAAAGGTACTCCATACAGAACTTACTCATAAATTACACAATATCCAATTTGACATTAGAGAAACCGTCAGTCACATTAAATTCAAAAAATACACCACACAAAAAAATAAACTTCATCGACTTGTACAACAAAAACGTACACTACAAAATAACCTTAATTGTCAGAACACTGCAAACTTTTATCCTCGTTTCATAAACTTGTCGAATATAACATTCAATGACAGAAAAACACAATTTCTTAACAAAGGTTTCAAATTTTGTCCTTTTCCAAAATTTATCAACAAAATTAAAGAAATTTTGGCCGTTGAATGCGAAACTATACTTAAGAAAAATCATAATAACTATGCAAAATTCCAAATTTCGAATTTGTTAAAAGAGATGTCTTTGAAACAGGACAAAATGTACAACACATCTAACATATCACTTCTTCAATCTATAAAACACAAAATCACAGAAAACAATCTAATTTCTGTTAAAGCAGATAAGGGTAACACTTTGGTAATTCTTTCAAAAGATATTTACATACAAAAAGTTAATGAATTTATTAATAAAGAAAATTTAGAAACTTTAAACAAAAACCCAACCACAAAATTCCAAAAAGAAATAAAACAAGGTTTAGAAAACTGCAATATCTGCTTTTCAGAATTAAAAAAGCAACAAATCATTAATAAAAACCCACAACCACCTAAACTATATGGACTAGTCAAAACACATAAACAGAATATGCCAATAAGACCAGTTGTATCATACATCAATGCACCTAATCACATTTTATCCAAAAAACTGAACCAGATTATTAACACGATAGGTTACAAATCGAAATACTCTGTTAGAAATTCATTAGAATTAGTAGATAAGCTGCAAAACATACATCTTCCACCACATTCAAAACTTGTTAGTTTTGATATTTGCAACATGTTCTCCAGAATACCCCCACAAGAATTTATTCCTTTATTATATAGTTTCTTGATCAATAGTAATATAGAATTAGTTAAAAACTTAGAGTTAATTCAATTATTTGACCTTTGTATAAGTCAAAATTATTTCACTTTTAATAACATAATTTATTTACAAAAGGATGGTTTACCTATGGGTAATTCTCTAAGTCCTCTATTAGCTAACATATTTATGGAGAAGTTCGAAGATCGAATATTTGAATTAAACCTCTCTAAACACGTTATCTTCTGGTTTCGTTATGTTGATGACATTTTAGCTTGTTTTGACAGTTCTTTTGAGGTTACCAATGAATTCTTAATTCTTATTAATAGTATCCACCCTAACATAAATTTTACACTAGAAACAGAACAAAATAGGGCTATAAACTTTCTAGACTTAAATATCAAGATTAACGCACACAATCTATTTGAATTTTCCATATACAGAAAACCAACACAAACAGACATAACAATACCAAATGAATCTTGTCACCATAATACACATAAAATAGCAGCCTACAGATCATTAGTACACAGAGCTTTAACTATTCCACTAACAAAATCAGATTTTAGCAATATCAACCATTAAACAACTAGCACATGCAAATCATTACAATCCGAACATGATTGACACTTTAATTAAACAAAAAGATTATAAGTTAGCTATCAAAAGAATATATCCCATTGACAATCAAACAGAGGACACAAATTACACATCTATACCATATTTTGGCAAAATATCAGAAAAAATTGCACATATACTAAGAAAAACCAACAATTATAAAATAACATTTAAAACCAACACTAACACTTTTTCATTTTTATTTAATGCTAAAGACAACACATGATATCATGAAATTGGGCATTTACCGTTTAAATTGTTCTTTTTGTAGTTCGGTATATATTGGACAAACACTTCGAAATTTTGACATAAGATATAAAGAACACGTACGTCATTACAAAAATAAACATCCTGAAAAATCTAATTACGCCAAACACCTTTTAGAACAAAATCACACAATGACTCCTCAAAATAATATTAAATTCCTACATTTTTGTAATAACAAACGCAAATTAGACATTTTAGAAGCCTTTGAGATATACAAACACAAACTCAGGGTACCTTTAATGAATGAACAACTTGAACTCAGTAATTCTCCGTTACTGGAAGTATTAGATATTTAATTCTGATTATTATTAGTTTATCTAGTTACCTATTTTGTATCTACCTTAGCGATGTGTTTGTTTATAATTATATTACCTTTGATAATGACAGCATAGCTGTCAAAACAATATTGTCAGGTTATATTTTAATAAAACTGTGAAACATTTACTAATCTTTATTTATTTCATGGTTCTTAATATAATTTGTAAACTTCTCACCAATGGAAATAAGCTGCAATTAAATATTTTGGAATAGTAACTATAGTAACGTACTTCGTATAAGCACATAAGTATACGCACAGTGACTTGATGTACCTATGTACTCATTTAATTATATTTTTACACAATGATAGATTTGTCATAAAAACTTAATCTGTGCATAAAATAGTGTATGTATAGCGGGCATAACTTGCTTTTATGGCCATAAAAGCTTCATTATGCCCTTAATACATAAATAACTATTATGTTTCACTTGCATATTATTTGTTGTTTATACCTGTGATACGAACTACATAAACAACTCCATAACAACCAGGGCGTTATATCCATAATGCCCGCTCATGGTTTACTTTACAATCGGAGCCGGCGTTACGTTCAATAGTAATTTGGATCATTAGGTCAGAAAGTATATGTTTGTGTACGAGTATGTTGCAGTACAACAAATAACGAGTATTTGTACGTAGTTTCTGGGCGCGTGATTCATGAATTCTTTTGTGCCGACTTCATTGCCGACAAAAATTTCTTAGCTAAAATTAATTTATTTTTTAGATGACATTAGTGCTATTAGGACTTTTTTGTTTGTAGGTTGGTAACAACAATAAAAAACATTTGAATTTAAATTGTCATTTATCTTGTTTATTGTTTCCAGCCTTATTTTGTGGAACTCCATAATCATGAAATAAATAAAGATTATTAAAAGTTTCACAGTTTTATTAAAATATACCTGACAATATTGTTTCGACAGCTATGCTGTCATTATCAAAGGTAATATAATTATAAACAAACACGTCGCTAAGGTAGATACAAAATAGGTAACTAGATAAAATAATAATAATAATAAAAATAAAAAAAAAATAAATAAAAAAAAAATTATTTTTATTATTATTATTATTATTTTATCTAGTTACCTATTTTGTATCTACCTTAGCGACGTGTTTGTTTATAATTATATTACCTTTGATAATGACAGCATAGCTGTCGAAACAATATTGTCAGGTATATTTTAATAAAACTGTGAAACTGAAACACGAGGCGTCAGCCGAGTGCGGAAATCACACGAGTAAAAAACACACTTTCCACCGAGTTATGTACACTATTTTTCCTACGACCAGAAAAATACAGTTTTTCAAAGAAAAAATTATTTTAATGCTAACAAAAAACAATTTACATTTTTATTTAGTAATTTTATTTTTATCATTATTTTCAGTACCAATAAAGTTTATAACTATATGATTATTGTAACAATTTGTGAAGTTAATTGGGGAAAGCGTGTGTGTAAGTGCGTTTTGAATATTGTCAGTATTATTGTTTTATCCGTAAAGGGATTATTATAACAATTAGTTAAATTTCTTGGAATTTGAGAATTGTGAAAAGGTGTTTGTAAAAATGAGTTTTCAATATTTTAACCATTTTAAACATTTAAAACATTTAAACCAAAGAAGAATTTACAGTTAACTACTAACAATGATAAATTAGGCTTTATACTTATGGCGTCTTTAAACAAAAGACTATCATCCGCATATTGAACATTATACAAAGCTGTCTCTGATTATTTATTTATTTAAAATATTTTTAGAGATTCATTATACTCTAAGCAATTATTAAAACTTTTAACAATAAATCTATAAAATATGAATTAAAACTTATTAGCAATTTAAATTAAAATATATTGTTGGAAATGGAAAACAAGATTAAAATTATTATTTTTGAACTCACTATCTAGAAAGCAGTGTTCGACGCACTGTCTAGTCAACCGGGAACACTTGTTTCCCGGTTAAGTAAACCGGGAAACACTCAGTGGTGCCAACTGCCAACCCTTGCAAAATTTAAATACCTTTTTTACTGCAAAATTTCTGCCGAAAAACAATCTGTCACATTTGTCAATTGCAGTCATGACTTGCTTTGGTTTATTTTTTTAAATAAAAGTTGTGAAATCAGATAAAAATTTTATTTGACATTTATAACAATGACTACGTTCGTTTCAAAAAGTATTGTACAATTCTCTTGCGTGAACAATGTTCCCGCGTTCACGCATATGAAGGCCCTCGCTCCCTTCGGTCGCTCGTCAAAACTGCGTTCACGCGGGAACATTGTGTTCCCGCACTCGTATCGTAAATAACTATTTGCAGTGAAAAGTTGTTTTGGTGTAATGAGAATTGGCGCAGTGAAAATATGTCAAATATCCCTCAATATATCTAATCAATAGTTTTTCATGAAATAAATACAGCTAGAATTAATTAATTATTGTGTTAGTAGATGATTAATGTATCAAAATAATCAAAAAATATAAGCAGGTTCTTATTACTTATATAATTTGCTATTTACTGCATAGATTTCAACCGTGAGATTTGCAAAAGTAAATCGCACAGCCGAAAGTAAAATACACTAGTGTGTTTTACTTTCGTGTGTTATGTTCGGTTTTCTAGGCAACTTGATTGTGCGATATGAGCTACTTTCTGATATGGTCGTAGGAAAATAACTATTATTGCTAGACTCGTCTAAACATAACCGTCTCTTTATGGCCCAAGGGCCTCTTTATGGTCAGACAGGCAATAACGAAACGTCAATTAAATGCTGTTTCTTTGTAGAACTTGAATGGTTGTTAATATAATCTGTAAACTTATCACCAATGAAAATAAGCTGAAATTAAATATTTTGGACTAGTAACTATAGTAGCGTACTTCGTATAAGCACATAAGTATACGCACAGCGGCTTGATGTACCTACATACTCAATTAATTATATTTTTTACACAATAATAGATAATCTGTGCATAAAATAGTGTATGTATAGCGGGCATAACTTGCTTTTATGTCCCTACAGCCTTTTCCTAGCCCTCGGCTAACGCCTTGGGCTAGAAATAACGCTTCTGGCCATAAAAGCTTCTTTATGCCTTTAATACATAAATAACTATTATATCCTCTACCATCCTACCAAATCTCTCAAAAATCTGAAATGGTTGGGTTGTGAGCTATGATGATTAGGCATGTCCCACATGTCAGTTATAAAATAAAAAAAGGCTTATAGGCATCAGCTGAATTAAAGGAGTTGTTCCTAGGTAAATGTATCTTGTTATTCTAATCAAAATTATTATTCTGCTAAGTGTAATTTTTCTGATTATTTGCTTGATCGTCATGGTGACCAATTACAGTTAGTGGAACAATAATTCTTCTGATTATTTGTTTTATCCCCATTCTGACTACTGGTATACATAGTTATATTAAGACTTCTGTAAGATCTCGTTTATATTGAAAAGCGTTAAGTTTTGAGCTTTAAGCTGTAAGCGATTGACATTAAGCATTGCAACGATTAGTACTTAACATGCCACTGTCCAGTCAGTTGATTTTCTATAGTTTTTGGAAAATCCAAGGTTATTCAGAAAATTCATCTTAAATGGGTTTTCAGATTTAATTAATTCATGATTTAAACAGAAGTCGATCAATAAATGGTGAATTTCATCAATTGTATTACGAGCTTCGAAGGGATTCGTCCAGATCCTTTGAGCTTTTACGAATGTCAGTTAAAGCTTTCAATAGAGAATTTTACTTTTGAACATGTCTAATGTCACTAACCTAACTCCAATGTAAATATAAATAATCTGCGATTGCCACAAACTTTATCAACAAATGCTTGCATATACTGTTTACAATTCAAGTCATCTTCAAATGCAACACCATCCCTTAGCATTACCTCTCAACACTCTCTGCAATATACACAGGTGTGTTGATATTAAGTGTTTTTTGATGTTTGTCTCAAACGGTCATCGCTCACAGCTTAAAGTTCATTGCTCTCACATATAAACAAGATCTTATAGTAATTGAAAAGGTACTTTCAGATATCCTTCAACAAAATGAGTAAATGAAAAGAAAATAAACAATTATGCAAATTTAAAGAGCTGTATTTTTAAAAGAAGTTGATAAAAAAACGTTTATACTATACAGATTATCCAAAAACCAATCTAAACATACAAAACTAGAGTGCAACAAGGAAGACATAATATGGGTAGCAGAACAAAGATAACATGCAATCATGGCTAGGTAAGTTTCTACTAATAACAAGCAAACAAACATTATGTCATAAATGTTTTATCTGTCATTAAAAGCATAAAGTGAGGTTAAAGCAATTATGTCGATATAATAGTATGTTACTATACTCGGGCCGCCGAATAGATATAGTACAAAAAACAAGGTAGCACAGATTGTTCTGATGGTTTTATGTGAAAGTGAGATTTACAATAAAACATTTTGGATATGAACATTGCATTGAATATTGTGGTTTTACACTGCACACTTTAAATACAGGAATTAAAACTATCAGCAATTTTTAACCTCACTTTAGGCTTTTAATGACAGATAAAATATTTATGACAGATGTTTTTGCTTGCTTACTTGTTATTGGAGAGAGGTCTTTAGTTTAAAAATTTACCTAGCTATAATTGCATTGCATTCTATCTTTGTTGTGCTACCCATATTGTTTATGTCTTCCTTGTTGCACTCATTAATTTTTGTATGTTTAGATTGGTTTTCAGATAATCTGTAGAGTGTACATGACTCTATATAAATGCTTTAGCAAGGATGGTCCAGAATACAGTAGGGACGGGGGTATTTAAACTTAATTAAAGACAAAACATTTTATTATAACTGTTGTTGATCAAAATAAAATACGAGGGCCACGCTGTATATTGTGAGATGCCACGAAACTAGAGGAGTTAGAGCTAGCAACACGGCATTGTTACATACCACCATCCTTCATTAGTAAGCTCTGACATGGCTCTGACAACAGTTGAGTCGCTGCTGTCACAGAGTAAATGTGGTACATACAATTTGTCGTGTCGAAACATGGATTTGTCAAGAGAATATGTGCACGCTATGATTTACTACGCTTTCAAGGTCGGTTTAAGTGAACAACAAAGTCTTGAACGGTTGAAATGCGCATTTAATGATGAAAGTCTTTCACGCACAACTGTGTTTCGCTGGTATAGCAAATTTAAAAGAGGACGGATATCGCTTGGTGATGAGGCACGTACTGGTAGGCCCTGTTCGTCAGTTACTATAATAATAATAATAACTACTACAACCCGATAACCTAAACCAAGGCCCCAGAAGCTATAAGCTTGTGTGGGAGGGAGGGGGCGATTATTATTATTATGTAGGCCCAATGTGCGGCTGCAGCTGACTTACAGATGGAACAGCGCAAATCCCACATTTGTGTCAGAGCTAAGGAAAACTACAGAAAACCTTAACCAGATCTGCCAGCGCCAGGAGTCGATCGCGGCCCGCTTGGGTGAAAGTCCGGCACGCCAGACATTACACTACCAAGGCTGTACTGTTGGAAACATTGAGAGAGTGAGACGTATGATCAAAGAAGATCCAAGATACACCTATCAAGTGATTGAGGCAACTCTTGGTGTTGGATCCGCAACTGTAAATTCCATTTTACATGATCATCTTAATGTTGTCTCAAAGAATTATAAGAACTTTTTTTTCTTTTATATGAAATATTCTTTGGCAATTTGTGTCTCATCATATTACTAGTTATTTATTTAACATTCAGAATTATTCTGTTCATGAAAATTTGTATGAAGAAACACTTTTAGCTGTTAGGGAGGATAATTATAAAAAGCATAATCATACTAGAGGATTATCATGAAATCTTAAAATTAACATCTGATATAAATGATTGATAACTATTATGAGTTTAGAAACCCTGGGATATGCATCAATTACACCTGCTGTTATAGTGACTTTATTTGTGAACAAATAAAACACGTAAAACAAGGAATGTTACACATTTGCTATAAACAGTATAATCTATTTCATACTGATTTAATTAATAAAATGATACTATATTTACGGATTAGCCAATATTGACATTAACATTACATACATTATCGATATCACAAAATTTACAAGAATTATCAACAAAACATGATGGTGTAGGAAAAGCTTATGTTATATTTAATAAATAAAGGTTAATATTAAATAATTTATAACTGTTTGTTTCCTCAATTTTTTCCTCTTAACATCAAATACCATACATGCATGTATACCCTGCAGGAAATAAACACTCATTATTGTACTCCAAATAATTTTTAATACGTCTGAGTATTTAAATAGTATAAATACTTTATGACAAATTTATAATATAAAATATAATAAGTATGTACAGGGTTAGTTTTATTACTGTAAACCTCCCTTTATTATTTTAATTTTTGAACGATTCAAGAAATTTAAAATTTTCTTATGTGGTTTTTTATGCAGATTTTTTAAATTAAACATTCTGTATATTTTGACAAATTTCGATTCCTTGAGTAATTTTGATAACAAGTATATATGCATATTGTATAATTGCTTTACTGATCTTCATGTTATTCGTCAATTATTATTAGAGTTGATTATGAATACATTTGAGCAAGCGTTATTTTATAACACATATTTTTATGATAACCTTATCATAATTATCAATTAATGAAGTAAAGCAACGAACAAATCAAAATATATTAATTAAAATAAATTACATTTTCAACATAACGACCGTTAACCTCAATGCATTTTAAACAACATTTTATAAAGTTAGAACAAAATTTTTAAAAAAGTGCTACATCCAGATTTAGCAAATTTACGTTTTCTTCAATTTTATGTTTTAATTGTTCAATATTTTCCACAGATTCACTGTAACTTTTTCTTTGAACGTTTGCCATAAAAAGAAATCGAGAGGATTCAAGTTTGGACTCCGTGTGGGCCAGCAAATGGGACAATTTTTTCCTATACAGAGGCAATATTTACCATATAAGAAGTCTGTCACTTCTCGAATATTATTGAGTGGGGCACCAATCTTGCTGCCAAGAAACCCTTATCATATCCAATATTGCTAACTCACTTAAATAATCTTCAACATTGGTTTGTAGAATGTTCAGGTAAGCTGTCCTGTTCATATTTCACCAATAAAAAAAAAAGGACCAATAATCTTGGTTTATGAATTTCACACCAACAGTTCACAGTTCTAAGCCCTTGATTTTTCACTTGGGCCACGACATGTGGGTTTTGTGTTGCTCAATGGTGTGTGTTTTTCCAATTAAATATGCCAGATGTAAAGAAAGACAATTCATCCGCCCAAAAAATATTTTTCAAAAATTTTCGTTTTCATTAATTCTGTTGATCATTTTTTCACAGAATGTTCTATGTCAAAAATCATCTTCATTGAAATGCTGCACAGGGAGCATTTGGTATGGCTTGTAATTATTTCTTTTTATAATCTTCATTACACTTGATTGAGAAAAGTTTAAGACTTTGACTACAGACATCATGGTGCAGCGTGATTCCTCTGTCAATTTCTAACTCACGCTCTTCTGTCAAAACTGCCCTACGCTTTCTCAAGGAATCAAAATCAAAGGCACCTGTCTTTATCACCCTTATACGATAGGTTAATTTTAATGGCAGAATTTGAGGTTTTAGAAGAAGTTAAACTTTTTTTAAAGAGTGACTTTTTTTTAGGATAATGTTGATTCCTCTAACTATTTCAGCAGTTTGGTTTTTCTTGTTCAGCCTTATTGCTTGCCCTAGATATGTGTATTCGGAACTTGTTCTATGAGTTTTCCCTGCATTGTTAAATTCCTTACATCGTCTGTATTGGTCATCATTTTTATTTTTCCAGATTTATTTTTTAACCTACTTTTTCATATTCTTTGCGATGCATTCGATCATAATTTCATCATCCACAAATCTTAAGTGACTTAGTCTTTACCATTCATATTTATGACCACAATAGGTTTTTAAAAACATCTTCCAGTGTCAATATGAACAGTTTTTCCTGTCTAACACACCTCTTGATCTTAATTGTCTTAGTCTTTTCCTCTAGCTGTATTGTCATAGTGCATCTTTGTACGTATCTGTGGCATGCAGTCGATGCAAGCAATACTTCCCTTAAGAATTTATTAAAAATTAACAACCATGTTAACAAAAATATTTTTATAAAATTATGGATATCGTTTATTAAAATTTGTAATATTTAATCAACTTAAAACTCAATTCGGTACAGCAAAAAGTATAATTAGAGTAGGTACTACTTTAAATTAAGGTTATTAAACTTGCGCGGAAAGGTAATGCAGATTCAAATGTGTTACATACACTGCACATAAGCACTGATTTAGTTACACTTACTTACTCCGTTCTCGCTTTCGTTAGCGGGCGGCACGACGCGTTGTGATACAGTTGACATTGTAAGGTCAAATTATTTTTAGTGTGTTCCGTGTGCTCAGACGGTTTATTTATTATAATTTGGTTATTTGTTCGATTATCAATTTAGTGTTGTGTTTGTTAAATGTTATTTAAGCAATGTAAATCTGCGAATAAAACTGCATTTTGTAACATTTTATTATTTCAATTCATATAAGTTGGGATTTTTTTAAAGGCCAATAATATTCTATACATAAGAGCAAACTAAAGTACAGAGCAAACTAAATTTTTCTCTGTACTTGTATTTAAAATTACTTATATCAAGATGACTGCAAATTCGGCTGCTTCGGTAATAGATTCAAGTACATCCAATACATCCGTATCGTGACAATTTTGTTGTACAGTTTGTAAATTATTAGATAAAGAATTTTCTGCATATAGTTTTAGAGAAAAACTGCAAATCGTTGCAGGTATTTACTACAAACTTGCACCAGGTATTTACGCATACAAAAATAATGTAACAGTTCTTCTTTAAAAAACTTAATAATTATAACACCGTTTTTTATTGCACCTAGGTATATTAACCTTTGGAGCCCGAAGCTTTTTAGTGATTCCGCACCCGAAGCGGGGTGCAAAATGTACCCCACCTTTAACTGCATTTAGAGCTTGTTTGTGTGATTTGAAAGTTTATGGATTAATTATTTAGGAAATCTTAACGAAACAATAATGTATTTAGAACACAATTTTATTTAAATTGAAAAAGATTACGAAAAGTACAAAAAAATCATTAATTACAATATTAACCTTTGCATTTGTTGCAAATTGTAATATTAGCTTCTTGTTCATGTTCTGGGCAAACAAAATGTTTACACTTTTTTCAGAATCTGCGTCTTTTTCTGTCCGTACCCCTTGGATAAAAGTATGCAACGACTTTGTTTTTTTTTCTGGAGCTTGTGGATTATCATTCACCTGTGGCACTAATAAATTCATTCGAAAAAAACATGAAAACGATTTTTTTTTTATTTCCATGACATTTCTAAAAAGGTAAATGAGGATACCTTAAGTGGATAATTCCCCATCGTTGAAAATGTAAAAGATACCACAAAAAAACATAGGTTGGGTGCACTTGCACCCCGCTTCGGGCTCGAAAGGTTAAAATTAAAATCCTGGTTGCTTCCCTTGCCTAAATTCTCACCGCACGCCACTGGTATGTATCATGTATCAAATTCCTGTTAGATAGTGTTGACGGCTTTTTTGTAATTCACAAGTCTGAGATAGATAGGTATGTTATATCCATAGGACTTTTCGATAAGGGTTCTGATAGTTAATAAATGATCACTTGTGCTAAAAGCCTTTCGGAACCTACGCCAATCTCATCATCTTCTATATCTGGTATCTCTTCAGAGTTTACATTTGTCACCCTTTTTTCTAGCTTGTATGCTGTTTCCTGGTTTGGTTGTGTAAAATCTTTCAGTGACTTTTTCTACATTGTGTTTGCTGTTTTGTTCTATACCTTCTTCATCTTTAAGAAATGTGATCAACATTTTACATAAGCTTCGTCTAAGACATTTCATGCCTTGGTTTTTTCTACGAGTTTCTCTATTTCAAGAAATTTAATACCATAGGAATGGACATGGATGGCCCTAAACGGAACAACGATGAATGAGATAGATTGCATCTCTATTTAAAGACGTGACTGTGCTTAATAAAGTTACTATTGGAAACGACTCAGGTACTATTGATTTCATAATGATCTAGGACAGCAAGGATAACATGATGCTATTTTATTATTATTTTCCAGTGTAAATGTATATGGTAAAATAATAAAAAATAGCATCATGTTAGCCTTGCTGTCCTAAATCATTATGAAACCAATAGTACAAAGAAACAGAAAAATGCAAAGATTTAAGTGTATAAGATCATCAGCTCTAATAGATCCACACTTACTTATACAACACAATAACATTTACAACGAACTACTAAAACAAGAAACTCAAAAACTTGATCAACTTGATGCAGATATAAACAATACAAATAAAAAAAACTGACAAATGCTATTTTAAAGGCAGCTTTAAAGATAAAACTTCTGTTACAAAACAGAAGAGAAATGCTAAAGTCTGGAAGGAAAACGAAACATAATCCAATTTGCAGAACTAAATAAAACTATCTGTAAAAATCTCTGTCTTAACCAATTTTTAGCTATGTCACACACGTAAAAAGTAACACTGTTTTCTTACAATTTCAATGGTAGCTTTATTTGGTCTAAACGGCTCAGATTTTCTACAAAGTAATAATAAATTAAGTTAATAATAATTTAGAATAATTACTAATAATTACTCACAACACAATTAATACTCTTCTAGCTTCATTTCTCCAATATTAATGCCCTTTTTTATGGTACTTACTTGTTTATAACTATTTGACTTTTTTTTTCACTTTTTTTGTGTCCTCTCTTTTATCAAGATTCATTTTTAAAGTTATAATAATAATAATAATTATAATAATAATACTTTATTGTCCAACAGCAAAGAAGCCAATTACAGAACAAGTAGCAAACTAGTAAAGATAAAGGCAATATAAACACAAAACATATACATGAATAAATGATTAATATAGTTATAAACACAAGTACTATCTAAAACAAGCATTATCTCACCTATTTAAATATTCTTTGTATAATACATTATTAGCAAAAGAATTAAAGAAGGTATCAGAAAGAAGATATTATTTACTAATATTTTCTAATAAATTATTATTCTAATTTATTTATGCTTTATTTAAGATATAAATTAAGAAATCTCCCCATACATTACAATAATAACAAAGAATGCAGAACCTTAAGGTGAGGGTTCAGTTTATTACTGGTCTTCCACCCACACCTTGTATTACAATTAAAAAAAAATCTTTTATCTGCGGCTGTAGATCTATATTAAATTAGAAAAATGGATATCTAGGTATACATACATCGCAGGAAGGATAATAAAAAAAGTAAACAATAAATAAGTAATTAATAAAAAAAAGTCAAAGAAGAGGATAGCATTAAAATCGCAAGACTGTTTAATCGATACCGATATGTACATACATAATACGTGCCGTACCCAATTTATTGTTGTGTTTGCAATAAAGACAAAAAAAGTCTCCTTTTGAAAGAATTAACTGAAAGTAATTTTAAAGATGGGGAGATACCATTATAAATCTTTAAAATACTATAAGTGAAAGACCTTTCGAAAAGAGTCGTACTGTGCTTTGGAATAGTCAATAAACCCCGATGGCGAAGGTTTAGGCTATGAACATCGGTCCCGAATCTGATCTTGTTATATAAGTAGGGTGGTTGCTTTTCGACAATTAATTTATGAAAGATTGTGGCACTTTGTAGGTGACGTCTATTTTTCAGAGAAAGCCATTTTGCATCTGATAACTTGTGTGAAACATGATCATATTTAGGGATATTATAAATAAATCTCAAGCAAGCATTTTTATATGTGCGTGTCCTAATGGCTTCATTAGGACAAGCATTTTGCGTGTCCTAATGAAATTTTTTAGAATACTGGAAACAGTAACATTTTATGTTTTAAAGTTGATATCACTGTTAGACAGCTGTTCTTAGAATGTCAAACTCATCTTATTTACGCAGTGAACTCTTATAACTGGAATGCAACGCTTGCAAAACTATAGTATTGCAGGCTACATATATGCGCCGAATAATAATTAGTCTTAATAAGGGTGTAACAGTTTTTACTTTATTATTAACGAAATTGTAAATTTTGATACTGACATCGCAAGGATGCATTTTTTTGTGTATCTGCAATTAATAGCTCACGATAAACTTAACGTAATAAAATTAAATTTTATAAAATTATACATATATCTTTACCTTATAAGTTATAATATCCAAAAGCTCCAATGAATAATTATTTTGGTTAACAAAAATCATTCTTTGCTGAAAATACTATTGCATTTATACCTCATTAATCTCTTTAACAAACAAGATATTTATTCTATGAAATGAAATATAATTATTCTTATTTCATCCAAGTTTTTAATTCATTAAGTAGCAATTATTTATGTCACAAATATATTGGCATACTTCTACTTTGAATTTATACTAATTTTCACATAATACATCTAATAATACACCTGGCAAATTTGAACGAGGTCCTGCTGCTTAGCGGGCGTTGTGTCTATGAGAAAAGAATGGGAATTTCTACGTCGCGCGGATTACCTAAAGTTAGCAAGGTTATGTAAAAAACTGCATAATTTCAACAAAATTGCATAATTTCTAGTGTTGCCAACTGCTATGCTATTTACCAAAATATCCCTAACAAATTTTATTTAAAACTAAGTAATTTTTTTAATTATTTAATAACGAACTAACGCAAATAGAAAAAAATAGTATAAAGTATTCGTTTCATAACACGTTTTAGCGCACTTGTCCTCATTAGAAAACTCCCCGCTACGCGGGTCGTTTTCTAAACTAGGACGCGTGCGCTAAAAACGTGTCTTATGAAACTAATACTTTAATATACTATTTGGATTCTTTGTATACGTTCAGATGGTTCATAATCTAGGCAAAAGTGATAGACTGGAGCACAATAATTAAAGTGTGAAAGTACTAGCCTTTCACACAGCATTATTTTTGTTTTCAAATTTAGATACAGCCTTTGAGGATATAATAATTTTAGATTCATGAAAGCTTTTTGAACACATTTAACAATATGATCTTTAAATCGTAGGGTTTTATCGGAAACCAAGCCTAAATTTTCAGCTTTATTAACAATAGGTATAGAGACATTGTTATTTTGATTTCTGACAGTTGAGATGTATCTAAATTATTATTAATAAAAAACAGTACACAAGACTTTGAAGGGTTTAAGTGCAAGGCATGATTTGTAGACAAGCGAAATAAACTATCCAAATCATTGTTTATATTCTTTATGGCTTGGTGAATATCATTCCATTTAAAACAGTGGTAGATTTGTGTATCATCTGCGTACATATGCATCTTGCAGGTTTTAATCTCTGTGGAGAATTTACTCGTATATATAGTAAAAAGCAGGGGGCCTAGTATGGAAACTTGAGGAACCCCTCTTGTTATACTCGCCACCATTGACACCTTGTCGCCAGCTTTAACTCTCTGAACCCTTCCAGTCAGATAACTTTCAACAAACTTGACTGCAACCCCATCCAACCCCACATAATGCAATATAGCAAGAAGCAGATTATGATCAAGAGTGTCAAAAGCCTTACTAAAATCCAGAAGTGGTAAAGCAGTACATCTATCCATGTCTGATGCTCTTAAAATATCATCAGATATATGTAGCAGCGCAGTTGCACAGCTATGTAAGCGTCGAAATCCTGATTGAACCTCCGGCAATAGATTCTTATTTAGCAGATGAGTTCTGACTTGAGAGTTAATAACTTTTTCCAATATCTTCGACAGGGTAGGAGGTATACTTATAGGTCTGAAATCTTTTAAGTTAAGAGGCTGTGCAACTTTTGGCAGCGGTAGAACAAGAGAGTGTTTCCAATTATCTGGAAATGTATATTAGATTCGATACATCTTTTGATATATCGAGACCAGAAATAAACAATTTTTTATAATTACTTTCATATTCATCCTGTATTCATGACTTTTAAACAGCTCGATGAGTGTTAAATCTAAGGTGGAATACTATCCCTAGCCCAGAGGCAGTTCTCAGCTCTCCAAATATGAGGCTCTGCGTTTTTAAGGGGGTAATTTATGCTGGCGTGCTACGCAATTTGCATGCTTATGATTTGCTTACAATACACTGTGCTTATTTTTTGTTTTTCTTCCATCATATTGCACGATAAGTCTGATAATAGACACTATATCTTTTGTACCATGCATTTTTTTAATAAATTGCTAACTTTTCTAGATAAAATGAGTTAAATCAATTTATGGTGCAATTTATGGAAATCAAGAGTAATTGATCCTTGGCGGGTAACATTAACTTATTTAAATCATTATATGTGACCGCGGACGAAAGAAGGAACCTATTGTGTCAAAATATTGATTTTGAGCTATTATAGGGATCATATACAAGAAAGTCTGCTCTTTTCAATGAAATTATCACCAGGCTTCTAGCATAATTAACTCGTGTCATAATTTGCAGTTTGGTTATTGTACCCTAAAAAGTGATCACCTTCTCATTATAAGATTATTTTAAAGATTTCTAATAATTGCTAATTACTAATAGTTGATTTTTAATAATTATTAATCACTAACTAATACTTTAATTACTACTTTTATTAGTACTTTTATTACTTTGTGTCTTTATAACTTTTTATTATGAGTAGACGAGTAATTCTCTGTTATCGAAACACGCACAGAGCTGCAGACTTTAAAAGCTGTTTTCTCGGTAACATGATTTCGCATGATAGATCCCTTTTCTTGTCCGCGGTCACATTTGTCGAAAAGTAAGCATTTTACTACAACATTGCTTTATATAAAAGTTGTAGGGTTGTAGTATAAGCCCTCACACTTCAGATGGTTTTTAAATTTTGATGAACAATTGTATTATGAAAGGTATAAGGGGTATTGATTATATATGAACAATGCAGCAGTTATAGAGAAAACCAAAAAATAGTAATTGTATATCGTAAGGTTAGAAGCCACTTAGCTAGGCAGCACAAATTACGTCCATAAAGAAATGAGCCTCGCTGAGGACAGCCAAAAGCCACCACTGTGTTTAATTTTGGAATGATCCATCTATTAATCTACACAAATTATGTTCAAACCACAATTATGTTATCACTTCTAGTAATGGCAACTACAAAGAAAGATTGTACGAAATTGTAACAAGGAATGCTTAAAGCCTCCTTTGCATTAGGCTAAGAAGACAATTGTATTAGTTTGCTGTATTTCCTGTAAAAATGTAATTTTCCGCAAGAGAGATTTTGCAGATCTAATAACAATAAGCATAGTTAATTTTCTATTGACCATGAATGCTATTAATGAGGTAATAATTTCGAAACTGAAGTATATGTAAGTAGATATTTCAATCAATCGAACATTTTGTTACAATTCGGTATAACTTAAATTCCTTATAGAAAACAGAAATCAATAAAATGAGATTATTTACTTACCTGAATTGTTTTATATTAAAACTTGTTAAAATTAAAACTTCTTTATGTATAAATTCATGAATTTGTAGGTTATATTTAGGCAGGATGTTTAGAGGTTATAAATTCTAACCTAAAAAACTTGAAGGAGCATAAACAACAAATGGAAGTTATAAGTTAGCGACTATCTAATAGCGACTCTTTATTATTTCGAGCAATTACTAATTGTAAAAGATATACTATTAATATCTGCAATAAATCTTTAATCTTACAAGTTTTGAGGTTTTAAAAATGTATTAATAAATATTTTCAGAACAAAAAAATAACGAATTCGCTTAAATAATCTCCGTTAACTGTTTGTGTTGTGGATATTTTAAAACATAATATTTTCTTGTAGAAAAACAATAAGGAGAAGTTAAATAAATTAACAATTTTTTAACTCGACTACTATTAAACAAATAATTAAATATTATTTGTAAATAACATGGCTGTAGATGAACGTAATTTTCGTTCAACATATTACGAAAAGGTTGGATTTAAAAGTGTCGAAGAAAAGAAATCGCTAGAAATTCTTCTGAAAGACAAGAGACTTGATCGAATCAAACTGAAACAATTTTGTTTACGATATTCTGTTCCTGTAATTTATAGAAATTTGGTTTGGAAAGTTTTACTAGGTTAGTTCAACACGATTCAATATTAAAAATAATGTATTTAATGTATTAAAAAATTCTAGATATCATACCTGTTCAAACAGAATGCCATCAATTCGTAATGGAACAGAGGCAGCAAGAATGTCGAGATGTCATTAATGCATTACAAGCAATGAGAGTAGTCGATGTAAATACTTCTAAACCACAACTTTTATATGCAATGTGGTTATTACAAAGTGGATATTTACATCACAGTAGTTTACAGGTTTGTACTGACATGAGTAGTATGGTAGTGTCTGTCCATAATTATAAGATATCCAAGCAAGTCATGATTTATTTATGCAAGATTGGAGTCAATGCATGCATTCAGGGCCATTCAGCTACTATATAGTTAACTTGTTATTTCCCTGTTGAAGTCAACTGACGAACCTGCTCAGATGGCAATATCTTTGCTTATTTTGGTTAACAGCAGTTGGTGGGGATGATTTTTATGCAAAACACAACCAAGACTGTCTAGCCTAACCTTAAACGAAAAATCATTATTAAATAATCAGTAACGCTGATGTCCTCTATACTTAAAAAAACCGATACATTACAATGATCAGAAATCACAATAACTAATAAACAGAACAAGAATAATGAATGATGTAATGGTGTTCTCTTTCTAATAGAACACCATACCATACAGAAATCTGTCATCAGCTGACTTTCCGAGCTTTCTACAGAACTGAATGGCAAAATTTAGTTGCTAAGCGCCCCTGAATGTGTCCACTGAGATTATTCTGATTTGTTTTTTAGTTTAGAAAATTCCAATTTGTTGTTAGATTGTAAGTTGCATTTTATTAGGGTTCCTAAATATGAACTGAGCTCTGTGTTATTTAGAGTTAACACACGCTTGTCAAATTTTCCTAGTGACATTTCATATTTTGAAACTATATTAGAAGGTTAAGGTTGGTTATCATGAAAATTTTTTTAATAAATTAAACTGTCAGTATGACAATTATATAAATCTGAAATTTGGTACAGTTAATATTTTATTAAAAGCCGTTGAAAAATTGATATATATACTATAGTAATTTTAAAAATTCTTTACAAACAGTAAATAAATGATAATGTGCACATTAAAAAGTTTTACATGCATAAAAATAAACATGACAGCATAACCTAAAATTTATAACTGACAGCTGCTGAAGGTTGTCACTAAAGTAAAAAGAGAAAAAAAAAGTATCTCTGTTTCAGACAGCTTAGTTTTGGCCTAGAAAGAGATAGATTTTGACATCTGTGTCCGACTAACTCTAAAATAACACAGTTAAAGTTTTCATTGAGGAACTCTACATTTTATGAGTCACTGGGATATCTTTTATTTATGAAGCCCTAGGTACCACTGCGGCCAAACAAATGGAAACACCAGTATTAATCAAGTTAATGCTTTTTTATAATCTTACTCACTATAAGTGTTATAAACTATTTATAAATGTCAGAAACTTTTGGAAACCACTGACAACTGCATTAAGAACTAATATGACATCAGCAATCTTGATTGTAACTTAATCAAAAATTATAGCCCCTCTATTTCAAATAGTAGCAACATCGTGGAGCAAACCAGGCACAAACTTTAATAAAGAAAAAATCACCACATGCATATTGTTTCGTCATTTTAACAAAACTCTGTTTAAAAATTACAGTTTCGTAGTTGTATATTACATTAATATGATTGTTTTTACATAACATGAATGTCCGTTATCATATTCATGTTAAAATTTAATGTAAAACGAAATGTCAAATCTGGTAACTTCCAATGTCACCAACATAGTTTTGCTCCAGCGACGAGATCAATCGTTGTCGCTACCATTTGAAAATGAAGGGGCTATATCAAAAATGAGATTTTATTGCCTTCTGGAAATTAAAATACGTACCTTTTACCAGGCACAACGGAAGTATTTTTACTTAGGAGGAGGGGCAAACTTTGATTTCATATATAAGATACTGCAAAGTTGCCACAAAATTCCAATAAGTAAAATGGGGAGGAAATAAAGTGATAGACTCTACACAAAAACAGATTGTACATAACAAATACCTCCTTAAATGCAATAATAGGAAGAAGATGGACCTGTAGATCCCCTAACGGTAAACGCACAAAAACGAAATTGACTCTATACTTACAAATAGAAAGATCTTTTCTTGCACAGTTAATAGGGTGATAGGGGCCACAGTTCTAATTAAAAATTACCCAAACAGAATAAGTATAAATTTGAAAATACAGATGAGAAACGATGTGTAGCAAGACGAAACGAAACAAAAAATCAGGGAAGCCACAAAAATCGCAAATCAAATTAAAAGTATCTACAAAAACTAACAAGTACAAGACATGTATAATACATTATAGAGAGAGCCGTAGCAGACGCAAGATTACAAGGATATAGGTGAAACAATAATTCAAAAATGAAATAAAACCATCAACAAAAACCAAAGAATTAATAAAAAAAAAAAACCAAAGAAAAAAATGGGATTTAGAGAATTAATATAATTTATTGAACTAGTAAAGAAACTGACAAAAGGGGATATTCTAAAAGATGTGAGAAAATACGAAAGAATGAGAATAGAAGAAATAATTATGGAAACGGGCTCAACTGAGAAAGTTTAGCAGGGGTGAATATATAGGTAAGAAATAGAAGAATTAGAAAACAGAGTTGAAGAGACAACAGGAAACTATTTATACAATGAAGAAAAGAGAAAAGATATATATAATAGGCAACTATAACTAACTATAAGCACTTATTCAATATAGTGACCTGAAAGTGATTGGTGGTGATACCTAAAATTGAAGACTGTGTTTGAATGCACATAAAAACTAGAATAATGTTGCGTTTTAATAAATTTTATTGCTTTACTACATTTTAATTAATTTGAATGATAAAATTTAATAAATTTTCCAAGAACGATGAACACAATTCAGTTTTTTTGGCCACACGTTCCACCATTCTCTGTACGAGATTCATGTCTATTTTCTTTAACAATATAAAACTCTATTTTTAAGATTCTCCTCATTTTGAGCTTCCCAACCTTTCTCACATGCAAGACCTTTTAGAATAGATCAGAAGTTCTCAATAGGTCACAGTTCTGGTGACACATGGAGGAATTTTCTTCCTTGGTCACAAACACAATCTCGGCTGATAAGTGAGTGACAACTGTTAATTACTGATTTCACGTAATGGAATGAGGCCAGATCAGGCCAAAACACGTAATTATCATCAGAATTATTTTTCCGAATTAATGGAATAAGGTATCTCTAGGTTTATACATTCATTTAGATGGGCTTCCTGATTGATAACTATTTGTGAAGAACAGAAGAAGGGTTTCCAAATCCCAGAAGGTGTTATTACCAACCACATTACTTTTTCTCAAATTTTAATATCAGGTGCTACAAGAGAGTCTTTGGTATAAAATCCCCCAATTGCATTTTTATCAGAATTTTTGAAAGTAAAGTAATTTTCATCATCCAAAATAAAAAAACTTTTCTGGGAATTGCTGTAACATGTATTTGCACCTTGGCTGACTTTGTTGCTGTTGTTGCTCAGATCTATTAAGTACTTTGATCTTCTTTCAGTATTTCATGCAGCATTTACTCTTAAGGGCCCTGATTAGGGCTGTGCGATTATCGAAATCAATGATCGATTAAATCGATTAAGTCGATTGATCGATTAATCGATTTATCGGATTAATCGATTTATTGGATTAATCGATTGATAGATTAATCGATTATTTAAAAATATAATCGAAGGTCTGATTAATCACTTGTTATAATGCGTGTCTTCTATATTATAGTCTAAAGCCTTTTCTGAATTAACATAAATAGTAATGTCTACTGAAATTTTGCTAAAGTATATTTTCATATAAATTATATTTTTAAAAATCCACTTCAATTTGTGTGCAGTCAAGCAGTGTATGTTCTGGTTGATCACAGTCTGGTGCTATGGTGATACCTTGTACTTATAATAATAACGGTCTTTATTTTTTCCCAAAAGAAATACATTGGTCTTAACCTTAATAACTAAATAAATGTCATCACGAGGCAGTATCAAGTTCACAATCAGTTTTATTTCTGTTTCTGCTCTTCCACTTAACCTCATACTAATAAATTTTATTTTGCATTATACATAGTACGAATACGAATAATATGACACCATCATCACCAATGTTATGCTTTAGTAGAAAAACAATTTGTGGTCGTTGTTAATGCTACTTCAACCAAAGTTTGAGAAGCAACAATGGTTGTGCGATTATGAACATCAATAATAAAAATAGATTAAAAAAGAAATCGATTAATCGGTTTAATCGACTGATTAGTTAATCGATTATTCGGAACTACGATTATTTTCTAAAAATCGATCAATCGATTAAATCTATTAACTCGATTAATCGATTAATTGATTGAAGGTCCGATTAATCGATTATTAATCGATTAATTGATTATTATGCGCAGCCCTAGCCCTGATAATATGAGACTGGCTGTACTTGAGTTTCGCTAACTTTTTAGTTCATATTTTGCATTTCCTATTCAACTGTTCTTCCAAACGACGAACGTTAGATTTTATCATCTTCAGCGCTTTCGGCCAGAACCTGACTTGCGAAAAGGCAGAGTTTCTTCTTGCCATTAATGAATGTTTCTATATATTGTCAATTTTGGTACACTTTCTTCCATAAAATGATCTGCAACAAACTTTTTTCTTTTTCAATATAATCATCACAATACACGTACAGTCATTAGCAAATGTCTTGTCCCAAGCAGGCAACACATTTAACAATTCTGGTAAAAGAAACAACGTAAGTTTCGGTGCATAATTTCTTTTGTTTACAAACAACACAGCAAATCTGACCAGTTTTAAAGGTTGCTACCCTACCTAGAGTGGCTTTGTATAACAACAATAGAGTAATAAAAACTGCTATTTTCAAGTGAGTTTCTTATTTTACTGGAATACAAAACAGCCGTTTCACTTCTACTATCATTTCTTCTATTTTAAGAAATAAATATCGTATACTTTTTTTTACTTTATTATAAACTCTATTAATTTATTTACGAGTTTGATTTGTTTATTTACAAAGTTTAATTATTTTGTAAACACTAAAAATAAAACTAAATTTTTAGTACTAACTGTAATCTGTTTTTATTGCAAAAATTAGTAAATAATCAAAACTAATAATTATTCCCCGAGTTTCCAAAGTAGAATCAGATTGGGCATACAAACGAGGCATATTTAAACATTAAGGGCCGATTTATTCACCTTCATGTAAAATTCCCAGTAGTTGCCGGTCAAATAAATTAAGTTTAATAATAAATACAGTTTGGGTATATTCACAGGATTATATCTTGGAAGTAGTTAGTGGAATGTGTATAAGAAAGGGTCCAGCACTCAGGTAATACATGCAAGAGAGATGGGTAATTGACAGAATAATGTGTTAGAGAGAAAAATTAAACCCATTGACTAATCTACTTAAAAGGAGGCGGGATTTAAAAAAATTTGTAATCTTTCACAAATATTTTCTAAAAATTTTAGGTAAACAGATATTAATGATATATATGATCTAAGGTTCTATGCTTTGTCAAGGGTGTATCTTAATTTTTGTTTTTAGTACTGACTATATCTATGTTTCTAGTTTTTTCTTAGTTTGTAGTATTTTTATTAAAACAACTGAATATTTAATAATTTTTTAAAATTTTAACGTATTTACATAAATAGATTACTTTACCTATATTATTACTTTATTTTTATTTATCGCTTACATTAATTTCTGCGATTATTTAATTATCTAAAATACTCCTAAACCTCTATTTTTTGATGATTGTTTTCATTATTATTTTCGTTTAGTAACTTTTTATTAAAGGTAAAGAATGAAACATAAACACGCTATATAACTTTGTTTAACTAGTAGATGCTTCTATTAAAAGGACTATTTTATAAAGTGTGTCAAAGAAATTTTGAATAGAATGAGTAACAAGAGTTTTTACAAGCGTGTTTTCAAAACAAGCTTTAAAGAATTTAAATATCTTGCCCAGGTAGTTGTCCATATCTGTTTAATTCGGTCTCTTTCGTACACAGTATAAGGGGTATTTCGATTCTTAAAGCAGCAACGCCCTTACTCGGGACAAGACATTTGCTAATGACTGTACACCCTTGAAATGAGACTGGTATGAACCATAATGCAAGAATTTCCTTAACTATTGAAGAGTAGGCCCTAACAACGTTGTATGTAACATTTTGCTGAAATGAGGGATTGCTGTAAAAACAACTTTAGTATATCCCTATTAAAAGGTGTTGGTTTATAGAGATATAAAGTATTCTTAAACAGATTCCAGGAATGCTAGTTTTTAAAGCTTGAATTTGTAGTTGCTGTTTAACAATGCTGTACGTCTGTTATCAGTTCGTGTTGCTGTTCAATCCTTTTGTTACATACAACATTGTTATGGCCAATCCTTCAATTGTTATAAGTAAACCCAACTTTACATATTTAAGATTCATTGGACTATTTATCAATAGCAGAACAAAAGAAAACCATTAATGAATACTTGATTTATAAAACGAAGAGTCCATTCAAATCTTAGGCATCACCCGTTCTCTAAACAGGTGTGTATAAACCGAGGGGTCAACCACTCTTACAAAAAATGTACATGTATTGCCGAAATCCAAGATTTCCTCGTAATCTCTATGATTTTCGAGGATTGCCTTCGCAATTTCTGATTTCCAAGGATTGCGTTCACAATCTCTACGATTTCCAAGGATTGCTTTCGCAATGCCTATGATTTCCGAGGATTGTGGGATGATTTCTAGAATGCGATTGCTTCTTCATTAACGTGCTAAGGTTTGAAAAGCAATTTTCAATGTGATAGCTGAAGATTAGAACAAAATCGATAGTATTTGTACTGGTTGTTTTTTACAGGAACAGTACTATTAATTAAAATGTGTTTGTTAGGTAAATTCATTTATAAAGATATTACGAAGGACATTACTTCACAAATAAAATTCTTCATTTAAGAACTATATACGATTATTAATTTTAACGTTACATAAGTATAAAAAGATTTGTAGGGTTTTAACTAGTTTTGACTTCTTCTAAGACTTTTATACTCTTTTTCAATACCCATTTTGCCACGGCTTTTTAAACGAAATGAACTATTGCCTATTACTACATACATATAATTTTTCCAAAAATAAAACAATTTTGAGAAAAAAAACCATTTTTTTCATTAAAAAATTCCCTATTGTTCTGTTAACCGTCTTTTCGATTATTATCCTTCAATGCTTGACGGATAATCGAGTCCTACTGTAATTCGATAGGCCCATAAAAGAAAAATATATTTTTACAATCTGTAGATCCTCTTCTTTTGGCCAAATATTAATACTCGTCTAGTTTAGATTTTAAAAATTTTATTTTAAATGTTTGATTATCTAAAACTTGCACTATGCGCTCGATGTACCATATGTCACATGCACTGTTTGCCATAAAGGTGGATCCATATTGGAAAGTTTTTAATATTCTTTTTATATTTAATCAATTTCTAATAGTCTCAAAACAGATGGAACACGTTTTAAAGAATCGTTTATTTAAACATTTTAATCATGGTACAATAGTATATTATTATACGAGTTGTATAAGACGGTCTCTTGTAGCACGAGTTGTTTGGGACATGACGAGAGAAGCGAGGAGTGTTCCAAAGGAGTGAGTGCTACAATACCTCTATAAAACAAGTATAATATACTATTTTTTATACTTTGCATCATTAGTTTGATAGAAATTGTAAATTCAAGCTATTAAAAACATTGCATTACAATCTAGTGATTTTTGCGTTTAACATGTGGTAAAGCTATAACATGACTTTTTACGTTTTGTGAGGTTAGAATGTGTCAAGATTAAATGTGTTTATATGTAATATAAAACAAATGTTACCAATCTTATAAAACAAATAGACCCCCAGAAACTATGTTATAATAGCCTCTATTATGAAATCGTTTTCCGTGTCACAATGGGCCCATTGTGAACGCAAAGTACAAAAAAATTAAAGATTTTGGGGTTACAATAGTATATTATTATACGAGTTGTATAAGACGGTCTATTGTAGCACGAGTTGTTTGGAACACGACGAGAGAAGCGAGGAGTGTTCCAAAGGAACGAGTGCTACAATACGTCTTATAAAACAAGTATAATATACTATTTTTTGTACTTTGCGCCATTAATTTTATAGAAATTGTAAATTCAAGCTATTAAAAGCATTGCATTACAATCTAGTGATTTTTGCGTTTAACATGTGGTAACACTATAAAATGACTTTTCGCGTTTTGTGAGGTTAGAATTTGTCAAGATTAAATGTGTTTATATGTAATATCAAACAAATGTTACCAATCTTACAAAACAAATAGTCTCCAAAAACGATGTTATAATAGCCTCTATTATGAAATCGTTTTCGTTGTAACAATGAGCCCATTGTGAACGCAAAGTACAAAAATTAGTCTTTAATTAGTAATAATGATAGCTTAGGAAATTTTCATTTTTATGAAAGTTGATTGCCAGTTTGCTCTGCCAGTCTTGATATGTGAATAGCGACTATAGAGTTGTAGTTGCAAAAAAAGTTCTTGTGGTACAAATTTGTCCTTAATTAGTAGTTAATTATGGCTTTATTGTTTTTTTTGTTTGAAGTGGTGCTAGTTTGAGCTTAAGCTAGCACCCCCAATTTTGAAATGCGAATTGTGTCTAAATGGTTTTAGCCACAAAAAAAAAGTTCTTTTTGGTACTTTGTCTTTAATTAGCACTAAATTATAGGCGGGTTTTTTCGTTTTGCTTGAAGTGGGAGTGTTACCTTTATTGACGTATTCACTTACCGATTCTCAAAATGCCGCTTTTGACAAAAATACTGATAATAAGTATGAATAACTATCGAATTTCCCTCAAATTAATGATGGCACCACTTCTACTATATTCGATTTCGACGACTACGATGATGATTGCGGGATTGCGAAAGATTTCGCTTATTGCCGATAAAGACTGCGAGATTTCTGATGATTTTCTTGTGATTGCTAAGGATTGCATGCGAGTGCCGCCAAAATGTACATGTATTGCGGCGAGTGGTTGACCCCTCGGTATAAACCATGTTGCATGTTCAAAATAATAAATTAGAGTTGGAAGAATTACAGGAGGTTATAACTAGCTTAAAAAACAACAAGGCTCCAGAACAAGATAAGATTACGAAGGAAATGATTAAAACTTTCCCCCCAAAATGGTATTGTTAATGCAAGCTCTGTTGTCAAAAATAATGGAAACGGAAGAAATCCCGAAGCAGTGAACAAATTCTACAGACCAATTAGTTTTTACCTGCTATATATAAAATTGTTTCTATAATTCTTAACAAAAAGAATTACAAAACAACTAGACAAAATCAACTAGTGGAACGAGCATTAGAACATGGGCATATATGAAGTCCCCTGAAAAAACCAAGACTACCACCCAAATATCTAAGAATTATAATGAAGATTTACTATCAGATTAGAAAAAGAAGGAGAAAGCTTCCAAGTCAAGAGACGAGTAAAACAAAGAGACCGCTTATCAGCAAACGTATTTACAACTGTTCTAGAGGACATATTCAAAAGATTAATCAGAAGAAACATGGAAAACAAAAATAACCCCCCCCTGTTCTAAAATGGAGGGGGCTGTCCGCGCCCTCTGACCCGTACTTCCGACTTCCCTACCTTTTACATAAAGAGGTATTATTGATCAAAGATCAGTCTAAGTTACGTGTTTAAAATATAGCACTTTACGGAAAAACAATCTAAGTCGCCACTGTTTTAAACCTCCTCTTAACCTTTTCATTTACGATAGCAAAAATTGGTGTTCTCGTTTTCTTGGCTTTAGTAGTACATAGGTTGGTAAAACCAATAAAATAGTTAAATCTTAATTTTATAGAAGGAAAATGGATTCATACTCATCGCACATTCACTTCAGCAATTTTTTGATGATGATACAGATTTATATTGGCTCGCTAAATGTTTTTATGGTTACGTACAAAGATTTACACCAGATATGCCAAAATTAGTAGAGGCTACATCAAATTTATTGGAAAAAGAAGATGGGGCTCTTTTTAAACATTTATCTAGTACTGGGATATTAAATAAGTTGCCATACAATAGATGGTTTGAAAGCTGTTTAGCAGGGCTACTTAATGAGAATGCACTAGGAAGGTAAAGGGTCTTTTTCCACTAGCTTTTTAATAAGTAATTAACTTAATTATAACATTTATTTTCATTTGTAGGATATGGGATAAATTATGCGGTGGTTCGTGTAAGATTTTAGTATTTGTTATAGTTGTATTACTAACTAATCAACGACACAAGTTATTAAGATGCACAGCTTTAGAACATGCTGTACAATGTGTTAGTAATGTAAGTTGTAAAATAAATGAATGAATTAACAGATAATGCATTTTAGTCATTACAGTTACCAGAAGAAACAGCAGAAATAATTGCTAATAAAGCAATAGAAATGTGGCAACAGCATGGAAGTCCTCTTACAGTTCACGATAAGCCTAAGCCTAGTTAATATTAAGATGAACAAATTAATTTCATTTTAAAAATTTTAACTAAATGGTTTTGCAAGTTACTATACTTTATTTAAATTATTAAATAAAATCTACTAACACTGTTTTGTTTTATGGTTTTCATTGTGTGTTCATCACATGTGCATGTATATGTGTAAATAAGATTGACAGACTTGATTGATCCCGATTAAAGCTACTAGTGGGTATGGTTTAATCACACCTACTCTAGAAATTAAAAGGATTCCCTGCTCCTGGATTACCTCTACTTTGCTCTAAACCAGTTTAACAAAATTTATTATTACATACAATACAAACTATGTTAAAGCATATTAGAAGTAACTTTAAATAGAGTTTATTATTTAGATACAGAGTGGCTTACCGAAAATGAAACGAGCTCGTTTTGAGGTACCAAACTTCAATTTTTTGAAAAACGGAAGGACACGTCAAATAAAATAGGGATGAGGTTCACCCTCAAAAATTTTTAAATGAAAAGGGGTGGTAAAACAGTATTTTTATTTCTTGAATGCCGAGCATTAGTTTCTGTGAAACTGCAATTCAAGAAAACAATAGAAATTCAAATTTAATTTCACATTTGGAGCATTTGTTGAGTGATAATAACACGATATTCGTTGACGGTACGTTGTCATAAACTTCGTTCATCGTATTGAATGCTCGAAATGACCACCACCAACATTCATACCAAGGAAGTTTAAGTAGGGGGAAGAGGCATAATGCAATTGCTGGGCTGTAAAAGTGAAGCCTGCAGTGGAGTAAGGGGACTGCAAATTTCACGCACACAGGTAAATACACTGCAGGGTTAGATTCAGGAAATTGCTTAAAATAGAATTCAGGATACCGTTAATGGAACTCTTTTATTTTTTCAATTAATTAGATTAGTTTATATGTAGCTTAGTTACAAAATTAAAATATATAATCGTATCATTTTTAAGAAATTTTGCAAAATTCTTAATAACTACAGAGACCTCATCAAGACATGACGGTCAAAAGGATTGAAGGATTTCCCTATATACAACATTCGTTATGTGACAATCCTTGGAGTTTTCGTGAGTGATTATTTAAACAAACGCAACCAAATATAACCAGTTGAAAAGTCTAAGCCTAGCACTCCTCTCTCCCAGCTTACCCTCCTCTCTTCTGACATATCTTCCTCTCTGCCTTACCCCCCCCCCCGCTGGTTTATTCTACATACATACATACGGAAATTCTACCTTACGAAATGATAAGAATAAAATCAAAAATCGATCTTGTTTAAGATATTCTTGAAAACGTCTATTAGTACATATTTCAAAAACATAACATAAAAATAGTGTTGGCAAATTTCCGGAAATTTATTTTTTGGTAACTTCCCGTGAAAATATTCCCGGAAACTTATTAAAATGGCAAATTTAAAAAAAAAAGTTGATTCCCAAAGATGAAAACAGACTGGTCAGTGGAAGAAAGATGGGCCATATTCAGAGACACTATAATTGAAGTAGCAGAAACGATTTGTGGAGTTGCATGTAAAAATGGGAAGAACAAAAGAACCAGATGGTGGAACGAAGAAGTAAGGGAGGAAGTAAAAAAGAAGAAACAGGCATGGAAAAAATATCTTGCAACCAAAAATGAACAAGATAAGAATGAATACAATAGAATGAGGAGAAGAGTAAAGACAGCTGTCAGAAAGGCAAAAAATGAAACATGGGAAGACTACGGAAAGGAACTGCAAGAAAGCTATTTAACTAATAATAGGAATTTCTGGACAAGAATAAGGGCAATGAAAGGCAAGAAAGGAAAAGAAATAATGGGAATAAAAGACAAGGAGAATAACCTACAAGTAGACATGAATAACATTGTAAAGGTATAGAAAATATTATGAGGACAAGTTTGATAAAATAACAGAAGAACAGGAAATAATTATTGAACAAGAGGAGGAAGGTGTTCAAGTAGAAAATATTAGTCTAGAAGAAATATAACAGGCTATTAAAAATATAAAAACAGGGAAGGCAGGAGGGGAAGACAAAATTGAACCTGAAATGATTAAATATCTAGGAGAGGAAGGAATAGGATGGCTATGGAGGTTATGTAGGAGAGCATGGGAAACGAGAGAAATACCAACGGACTGGGAAACAAATCTGATAGTACCTATATATAAAAAAGGGAAAAGAGCACAATGTAGCAATTACAGAGCTATATGCCTATCATCGACATGCTTTAAAATCTACACAAAAATAATAGAGAAAAAAACGAGACAATTTGTAAAGGAGGAAATAGATGAAGAGCAGGCAGCATACATGCCAGGGAGACAGACAGACGAAAATATATTCATAATAAGGAACCTGATGGAAAGGAGGCTGGAAAATGGGGAAGAACTCGTCATGACATTTATAGATCTCAGGGTAGCATTCGACTCGATAGACAGAGAAGTAGTATGGAAATTCCTGAACGAAACCAGTATCCCGAAAACACTCATACAAATAATACGAAGTACATACAAACATGTTAAAGGAAAGGTACAGATAGGAGGGGAAAGGTCAGATGAATTTACATGAAGGAAAGGAATTAAGCAGGGGGACAGCCTCAGCCCCCTACTGTTCATAATAGTAATGAGTAAATTAATTAAAAACACAAGGGAAAGAACGAAACAATTGCAAACACTAATAGGGTATCGAAACCTAGAGCCGGTAAAAGTAGACACTAATGTATGCATACGATATAGTGCTGATTGCAGACACAAGAAAGAAGATGCAGAAACTAGTGAACAAATGGACGGATGAAATAGAACGAATGAAAATGGAAATAAATAAAGAGAAAAGTAAAATAATGGTGATAAACAAGAAGCACAAAGATAAAACAATAGTAAAATGCAAGGGCACAACACTAGAGGAAGTGACAACCTATGAATACTTGGGGAGTCTAATAACAAATGATGGTAACATTGATGCAGAGTTAATAAACAGATCGACTAAGTCAATTAAAGTTTATTATGCACTACAACCACTTCTATCGAAGAAGGAACTAAAACAAGAAACAAAATTAAGAATCCATAATGTAATAACCATCCCCACACTATTATATGCATGCGAAAACTGGACGATACAGAAGAAACACGAAGGGAAGATAGAAGCTATGGAGATGAAACATTTACGAAGAATAGCTGGGAAAACAAAGTGGGATGGACTTACGAACAGAACAGTAAGGGAAATGATCAAGCAGAAGTCAATAATGAGTAAGATACAAAGAAAACAACTACATTGGTTCGGTCATATGACAAGAATGAGCCCAGACAGATTGACTAAAAAAGTATGGGGAGCGAAAAAAAGTCCTGTAATATAACAAAAGGATACCAACTATTTTATTTGTTGGTGCCTTATGCTACCACATATTTATGTGAAATACAAAAACAAAATATCGCAATAAACTGGATGCTCTTCCGTATCAAAATAAATGTTTAAAATTTATTTATTTAAAAATATAAAACTTAATTAAATACAGATATTAAGTAGTGTCGACTAATATACAAAACGAAAGCTTTAATATAAAAAAAGAATCACGCAAATCTGCCCAAGAGAACTCTCAAACGAACTGGAACAAAAATCGGCTTTGTGTTTTAAATATACAGATAAGCAGGAGTAGTTACGAAACTAGCCACCGTGCAAAGTGAGATGGCGCCGCATGTGAATGTCCAATCGGTATTAGGTAAACTTCCTTAGTTCATACAATAATAAAGGTTCTGCTCAAAATGTCACTGCACATTATGGGGTAAGTTCGGCATTCAGATCTATTTAACTCGAAGAGCTTGGTTTCCATAGTATCCATTATTGCAAATAATTGTAACTATGACAATAGAGCTTTTGGAGCAAAAAGAGTTGCAATGCTGACCTTACCCCTGGAGCATGTGTAGAGTGATTAGACGGCATTTAGTAATTGTGGGTGATTCTCAAATAAGATGCAATGCAATGAAACGTCTAAGAAGAAATAGCTTTTAGCATTTTATTTTAAGACCGGTGATGTCTTTAGATGGAAAAGTAGTGATTGAGCTAGACACTTATTTTTTTGGAGATATGGAAGTTTGAAAAAAAATCCTTCAACGCAGCTGGCATTAAAGAAATGGAACTGATCTATTTTGAACTGAACTGTAGATTAAACCAGTTTTGTTAATTTTAAATTGTTTAATAAGAAAACTATTGCTATTTCCGTTTCCTTCTTCATTTGCCTGATTTCTTCCGCCCTTTTTTTTTTGGTGCCATCTGTAATAAGCAAAAAATAAGGAAATGTCAACTCCACAGAGTAACTGTGTTATTCCCGTGGACTCGCAAGTTCATGGTACTGTAATGATATTCATAATAAAATCAGTCATTACATCCATATTACCTCAAGAAGGCATTGCATGCTAAGTGATTGCCATGACAACAGTAATCAACAACAAAAATATAAATAAATATCTCATAGAAGTAAACATGTCTTTTATTGTCTTCTACAAGAGATAACATAAGTAGCGTACAAGACCACACACAAGCAACCTGTATTACTACATTTGATCATCTAAACACTACAGTACTGACATGTTAGCAATGTGGAAACCATAACCTCCAAAACAGCTAAGACAATTATTACCTTTCTAACTATATACCACTGTAATAGCCTATCTTATCATGAAATCAATAACGTAGGGCTTGTACATACCTTTCAAAAACTAACCATTTGATGGCACTCTAGCCTGACCACACACCAAAAAATACTTTTCAAACTATCACACACAACTACCAGGAAATGCTAGAAGATGACTTACTTTTAACTATTGTTTATTGTTTCCAGCCTTATTTTGTGGAACTCCATAATCATGAAATAAATAAAGATTATTAAAAGTTTCACAGTTTTATTATTTTTTTTTTGCTATTTTTTTTGTTGAGGAATGCATTAAATGCCCTTTTGACCGTTTAAATTGTTCATTTTGTAGTTCGGTATATATTGGACAAACACTTCGAAATTTTGACATAAGATATAAAGAACACGTACGTCATTACAAAAATAAACATCCTGAAAAATCAAATTACGCCAAACACCTTTTAGAACAAAATCACACAATGACTCCTCAAAATAATATTAAATTCCTACATTTTTGTAATAACAAACGCAAATTAGACATTTTAGAAGCCTTTGAGATATACAAACACAAACTCAGGGTACCTTTAATGAATGAACAACTTGAGCTCAGTAATTCTCCGTTACTTGAAGTATTAGATATTTAATTATGATTATTATTATTATTTTATCTAGTTACCTATTTTGTATCTACCTTAGCGACGTGTTTGTTTATAATTATAATTATATTACCTTTGATAATGACAGCATAGCTGTCGAAACAATATTGTCAGGTTGTATTTTAATAAAACTGTGAAACTTTTAATAATCTTTATTTATTTCATACTTTTAACTAAACTAACTGACTGACTGTTTAAACTAAAATGACAATCACCTTTTGTTTAGGGTATATGGCAGTATAATTAACTGTGACAAAAATTTACATATTGTTCACCCATGGAACTGACAAGAAAATTTTGACGTATAAGATTATCTTACTTAAAAATACATGTGTAATTAATTTGTTATGAAAATTTTGTTCTCAGGTCAATTCATTATTGACACTTTTGTTATACATATATGAAAATAAAAACTTCAACAGGGATTTTAACAGAAAAAGTATTTAGTATAAAAATTTGGTATTTACGTATTCCATGGAGTATGACATTTTCAGAATTTTTTAGTCTGGTTGTTAGTATTAGTTTTCCATTTTCCAATTTATGATTTTCATTCTTAACACTAATAGAATTAACTTTGCATTATTATTTTGTTTATAAGTACATACATCTAAAACTGTGAAGGTGTATGTGCCTCCAATTCCTTATTTGAGAATCACTCGTATACATTGTCATAAATAAGAGTCCGGTGTCATTATGTAGATTTTGTATGTAAAATGTACACAAAACAAAATCTGGCGACTTTCGAGGCCACTTAAGAGTGCTCCTTCTTCTAATCAGTTGATCCGGAAACCCTCGATTCATATACTGTTGAACAGGCAGTGCATAATGTGGAGGAGCTTCATCCTGGTGGAAATGAGAATGATCTGCGAGGTAATATCAGTTAATATTAGATCAATGTTTTGTCTTTTAACAATTCCAAGTACAGTAAAACCTTGGATTACGAGTAACTTGGTCAGTGAGTGTTTTGCAAGACGAGCAAAATCTTTTTAGCCTAGAACCACTTCCACCACTTTATTTCTTATCCGATTTTCAACATTTCGCGTTTTATTTGCCACAGGCTAGGTCTGCCGAAGTTTTCTTAATTCATTTACTGTCAATGTTGCGTTAACGCAACACTCCTGTCAAAATTTTTTAAGTAGGTTGGGTGTAATTTATATCTGTTTTTATAACTTCTAGGTGATTTTATAGTATGAAATTATAGGTATGTAGCATATTTTTTTCTATTTAAATTCAGCTTTTATTTTATCAAGATTACAGTCTGAATTTATTGAATTTTGCATTCTATTACATGGGCGACAGAAACTTTGTTAAAAAATTACTCTTATAAATAGAAATTTAAATTTTTATCTAGAATGGCTCTGGAAAGATTAAAAAATGTTACTGTTGATATAAAATGTCAAAAACTTCTATAGTTAGTAAGAAAAAACGTGACTATAAATTTAGAGCAACATTCGCTTGATTAAAGTTCCTCAATGAAAGCTTTAACTGTGTTATTTTAGAGTTAGGACACGGATGTCAAATTCTATCTCTTTCTAGGCCAAAACTAAGCTGTCTGAAACAGAGATACTTTTTTCTCTCTTTTTACTTCAGCAGCTGTCAGTTATAAATTTTAGGTTATGGTGTCATGTTTATTTTTATGCATGTAAAATTTTTTAATGTGCACGTTATCATTTATTTACTGTTTGTAGAGGATTTTTAAAACTACTATAGTACATATATCAATTTTTCGACAGCTTTAGATAAAGTATTAATTGTATCGAATTTCAGATTTATATAAATTGTTGTACTGACAGTTTAATTTATTAAACCAATTTTCATGATTACCAACCTATTTAGGAACCCTAGCTTGATGAGTAACATAAACATACAGAATGGCCCACGCAAGATGATCCTGCATCTTATCTTGGAAACTGTAAGACTTACAAAAAAATGTTAAATATCAAAGTTGGTTGGTATAAAACAAATTTTAATTTTATAATAGTTTTGTATATACAGGGTGAGTCATATTGTTGTGGCTACTATCAGATTTTTATTTTCAATTGAACACCCTATAAATTTTTACTGTTTTTGATTCTACACTTTATTTTAAGTATGTTTGCCTAATGTATATATCGAAAGTCTGCACACTTTCTAAGCAAATTCAGTTTTTCTATAATTTTTGAATAATCCAAGTTCTTTTAAAAATAAATTTACATAGTGAAAATTACATTTAAACGATTATAATAATACACGACTCTTATATATATATATCTAAATCCGCGTTTCTGCATAAATTTGTTTCTGAGTAGTATACAGGGTGTTCAATCTGATGGACCAAAGGTATAAATTTTTGAACAGGAAAACCTCACTTTTTTTAAATGGGTCACCCTGTGTATTTAAATTTTATGTGATTTAGTTTTTGATTTCCTACCAACTCATGTATATATCTACACATTGAAATCTACACAGCACAAGAAGCAAATTTATATTTGAAAAAGGGCATAGCATACTACACCAATCGGACACAACGCCAACCGTGAACACTTTGTCGACCGTGAACACTACGCTGACTGACCGTTTTGGATACTTTACTGACCCTTAACATAAATTTTGCTACTGGACACTTTTCCGACCGTGGGCACTACGTCACCCGCAAGCGGTGGATACTTTTCCGACCGTGGGCACTACGCCGACCGCAAGCGGTGGAGACTTTGCCAACCGTGGACACTACGCCGGCCGCAAGCGACGGACACTTTGCAGACCCTGGACACTATGCCGACCGCAAACGGTGGACACTTCGCTGATCGTGGACAACAAGGTCGTATTGTAGAAAACATCACAGAGATTATATTTTTGAAAACCATATCAAAATTGACCAATAGGTTAATTAGTTTTAGCTTTAGCGGAACTTTATGTTAACATCCACATCAGAATTGTAACTATAGACGGCTGTTAAGTGTCGGCAAAGTGTCCACCGTTTGTGACCGATGTTGTGTCGACAATCGGCGAAGTGTTCAGCGATGTTTATTTTAAGGGGTCGTAGTCTTCACTGTTGGAAAAGTGTCTACCGCTTGCGGTCTTCATAGTGCCCACCGCTTGCGGTCGGCATAGTGTCCATTGTCGGCCAAGTGTTCACAGCTCACTGTTGGCAAAGTGTCCAGTAGCAAAAATTTATTTGAAGGATCGGCTTAGTGTTGACAGTCAAGAAAGTATTCAAACCGCCAGTCGGCATAGTATCCACGGTCGGCGTTGTGTCCAGTCAGCGAAGTGCTTGCCATCCAATGTTGCAAAAATCCACACAAAAAAATTTTTAATTTTCATTAGTAGTGGTTGTAAATGTGTTAATAACTGCAGGATGTACTTGCATTTCACATGCTTATCTGGATGTCGCTGGTTGAACAACTAGGTGCTTCTTCACAGCAACATATTATTTACGTAACTGAGAGTAACAATGCTTACATTATTATATAGCAGCTAAGTAAAATTCAAGTCATCTGGAGAGCGTTATGTCCGCCTCATTATGCATCTGTTATTTACATAAATTCTATGTCACTGTTAATACATATGAGATACGTAAAATACAATCTATATTACAAATATGTATATTTGTGATACAGATTACATAAAACAGATACATAATACGGCGCTTTGTGTATACACAAAGCGCCGTATATTTTACGTTTATTCAATTATGAGCATGTTCTATCATATATAAAATCGCTTTACGTACGACTTTACCTGTAACTACCCTTAACTGTCTTTGTACTTACCTGTAATCTCTTTGCAACATGATCTTTAAGTTAAAGCAACAATTTTCAAATTTTCCACTTATAGTAATAGATTCCTGTAATAGTAAAAATTAGGAGAAAAAGATAAAGTCACAACATTTTTATTTATTTTGTTTATAAAAAAAAGGAAAAGATATATAGTTATTGATTAATAACTTATTATAGAAAAAAATCTGTATTATTACATAGCATGCAATATAACAAAATAGAAAAAAATCAAAAGCTATGTATAAACAACATTAATCAAAATGCCAACTGATGATCAAGATTATTCCTGTTTTTTTAACAAATTATGCCATTCGGCTTCGGTATTCAATTTCTCGATTCCTAGTAAATGATATGACGCATACCTACATTGCTGAAATTTGCTGAATCTACCTTTTTATGATATTAATTTACAGTGGCCTAATATATTTTGCCTTGAAACGTTTTAATAAACAATAAATACTTGCTAATATAAATATACTAACTATACAATCAGTTATCGCCATTTTAAAAATACGTTTCACTTCATAATAAAATATGAATTCACTGGAAATTAAATTTGTAGCGGCTGTTTATTCCACTTCCGAAATGTTTCCGTCACAGAAATAAAACTGGTTATTGTATTTTAATATTTATATTCAACATACACATAAAACAAACAATGGGCGACCACGATTTTACACACGTCTGCACGATCAGGTGGTACACTTGCTACTAATGTTTCCCCCCGCACTTTGCAAACAAATTAGTGGTTAAATAGTTATATATTTAACTAGTAAAAAGTGTGATGTAAAATACAAATCACATTATTAATGTCGCATATATGTAAATCTGAAGACACCAGACTTGTATTAAGCATTTCATATCGGAAATATATAACAAAAGTTATATTACAAAATTTACATGTGGGGTATGTAAATGTGTTTATATAACTCATTTTACTTGATTCTTATATAGCAGACAAGTAAATGTCAGTTTTGTTTACTGGGTTTTGGCATTTTTATTGTTTGTGAAGAAAAGTGCAATTATTTATATCAACTCTTTCTGCAATCAAATAAACTGTACTGACATGCTAAAATCAAAATAAAAAGCGTTCAAATGTTTACGACAACATATGGTCACTCAACAAATGCTCCAAATGTGAAATTAAATTTGAATTTCTACTGTTTCCTTGAATTGCATTTTCACGGAAACTAATACTCGGCATCCCAAAAATTAAAATACTCTTACCACCCCATGCCATGAATGGAAATAGCCGTATAAATGTCCCCCTTCTTAATAACTTTGATGTGTTCAGTTGTTGTGGTTTAGTGCTTCAAAATGAACTCGTTTCGTTTTCAGTGGGCCACTCTGTATACATACCTATAGAATTGAAAATTAAATTACATGGGTTTAGAACAAGATTTGTCATAATGATGTAAAGGATAGCATGTCACGGAATGGACACAACTGCCACAATGCATTTTTATATTACTTCATGAGAGAGAGAGAGAGAGAATATTATGTCTTTTATATTTTAGTAAAATTGTAACTTATTGGTATTAAATATGTTTAGTTACAAATCTGAAGTGATTAGCAGTAGAATTCTACTTATTATAGGATCATTGGAATTGTTGGTTATTTTGGAGAGATTAAAATGGCATCGACTTGTTTCACATTCTAAATTCACACTTAAGTGTAAAATCAAAACGGAAATATTTCTTAATAAGATTCTTTGTAACTCTTCTCAAGTACTATTGATATCATTTTTAGTTTATCCAATCATGTTTTAAAAATCTCTACAAGCAGAAATAAAATTTCATATTAAATGAAACACTTTTACAGGTTCTTCAACTACTTTATTCAACTTAAATAACTTCACAGTCTAATTTATAGTCAAATATATTCATGTTGCTACATACATATATATATGTGGTGTATTAAAACAGAAAATTGGAAAATCCCAAAAATGTTTATTATTAGATACCTATTAAATTTGTCAAAAGCATAAATTTTATATTTCATTGTAGGTAGTAGAAGTCAAGCAAAGATGATAAATTTGTGCTGTATTACTAAACATGCATAGATTTGACTATTAGAATTTACTGCTATTTTAAAAAATAAGAAATATAATGGTTCATTTAAAACTTTATTTGTATCAGACCGAAAATTAAAATGTGCCTTTTTATTTACATGTAGAATTACATTTCTTGAACTATTTCGAATTAAAATAATACCATTTATGGAAATGAACAGTGTCGAATATCATTTTTAAACTAAAAATTTATTACTGTTTTTTATTTTAATTATTTCAAAGCATCTGACTGCTGAGCAATTCCTTATAGAATTTTTTCCTTAATTAATTAAACTTTTACTGTTTGATTTTTATTTTAATATTATTAACATTAAAAGTAATTTTTTCTCGTCTAAGCCCTGTCAGAGTAAAAGTAGCGTTTTAGAAGAAATTAACAAATATGATGAAATATTTGATCACTATAATGTATTTTCACTATGACTTTTAATGGTATGATAGATTTATTAATTTTAATGTTTTTGGAATGCAGTATCCTTTTAAAATGTAATTTTTAATCTAACAAGGCAAATTACATAAGAATAGTATTGCAACAAAACAATTTACAAACAGGCTGATTGTATTTTGAATGTTATATAATAGCGTTCCGCAACCTTTTTTATCAAGCAACCCAAAAATATCAATAAAATTACTTAAGATTACAGGACCTTATATCATATATTTTTAACATGAACCTAAATGGTATAATAAAAATAAATATTTATGCGGCAGATTTTTAAACTTTTCCGACCCAAAATTGGCTTGTGTCCCTATGGTTGCGGTCTGCTGTTATATAATAATGGAATGTATTCGTAAAATGGTTTAAAGATCCATATGATGGCATAATTTAATAAAAAAACTGCTAATAGGTAAAAGAAAGAGTAATAAACAAATTATTTAGATATGATAAATTGTAAGAGTGTAAGACTGTTAATTTTATTTCAGTTTTTAGATTTCCTTTTGGAAATTCATATTTTTGGTATTATGCAATATGAAAAATTTGTGCAAAATCTAAAATATTTAGGAAATAAAATATACAATGGAACCACAATATTTGCATAGTTCAACTTCAATATAGTTAAGAGTTGAAGACAATTTTGAATAAAATAATTTTAAGAGACTTTATTTTATTTTGAATAAGAAAAAAAATTACATTCTGCTGTCAATATGAGCACATTCTAGTCTAACAAGGGAACTACCACATGCATGAAGCATATATTTAAATCTAATTTTGTATATATGTTGAATAGTTTTGTACATAGTAGTACAGATATAAAAGATATACTTTTATAAAAAATCATCTTTGGCTGTTTTATTTTATTTTAAATCTGTTTTTTATAAAAATTAATTGCTTTTAACTAAAAGTTTTTAGATCTCTTTTGTACAATAATAACAATATGGCAGTCTCTTTAAAGCTAACATAAATTCTTAATTGTCAAAATGAAAAGGTAATAAGTAAATATTAATATAAATCAAAGTAACAGGAATGTAACACAAGTTAATAATTTTTAAAAACAAATGAAGTTTATAATAAAAAAGACAACCAGGTAGGTATGGACTCACCTTAAACTGCTTAACCACAAGGAATGGTCTGCGCTCAAAGCTGGTATAAATGCTATATGTGTAGCACAAGTTTAGTGTTATTTGTATTTTATAAACATGCAATTAAATAAGCATTATGCTACACAATAATGTTGAAAACACATTTTGGATTTTTTTTAAGAGGATATTCGGGAAAACTATAATTTAATCATATTTAGAAAATTAAAAAACAGGACAAAATTTCGTGCAATAAAAGGGACAAGGCTGATTAAAAAAATTAGTATGATTGATATAACCTATATTTCGAAACAAACTTAAACCGGTACTGGAACCTTTTCAGCACTGACGTTTCGATCACAGACCGTTTTGGCAATGGTGTTTTCGGTCAGTATAGTAGTGTATAAGTAAGTATATTTTGGTGCCAATGCTGTTATTTGCGTTATTTCTATATAATGTATTTATGTCCGGTTGGGCGATTATGACCTATTTAGTGGCCTGTTTTTAGAGTGTAAGTTGCTAAATTAGAGCTCTACTACCCTTACCCTACCCTTGTTTACGCCGTTTCCATAGTAACAACAGTAATTATATACCAATGCAATTATATACCTATTTGAAGTTTTATCACTGCACCTACCTACTGAAGTTTTGCATTTTTTAAATTATTTTTATTTTAAAATTAAATATTAATTTAAACTTAGGCCGGACATAAACGTATGCATTTTGGGCTTAATTAGTGTTTTAGAGCCCTTTATCATCTTAGCACCTTCGACTTTCGCCTCAGGCGTTAACTGACTCTTGAGGCTCTAAACACACTCAATTAAGCCCCTTAATACACAATATACTATTATAATTTTGTGAATTTTGCTTTCCTTAAAAAATAGAAGTAATTTGATGATAGTGTAACATTTTTGTTGGACACCTACAGCCGTGAAAATGTGATTTTTATATAGTTCTTAAAATTGATTTCTGTTGCTTAATTTTTAAAATTTTTGCGTTGCTGATAACATATTTTTATGTGCTAAATATGTGCTTTTTTAGGATAGGAATTGAATTCTTATAGACAATAACAAATTTTTTATAATTAAGGTAACTTTAGCATCACTATCGACTGATAAACGTATAAGTTATTATGCTTCAATAATGTAGCAGCAGCATACAACTTCTTAATTTCACTCCTCTATGTGCCTTTACATAGTTTGTAGTTGACCCATGCTCCCCCAAACTATTCTAATTTTCCAAATTATGATCTAAAATTTAAAGATTTTCTGTTAGACCTTGTCTTAAATATGCTGTCGCAATGACATAAACAGCCATAAGCGATGCTATTGGTCGCCACGCACGTGGTCTCATTAACGCTTAAACTACTTTACCTACATGCGGAAACACGTATATGCAATCAGTTCTCGTTAACGTTTGTACTGTGCAGTTGAATTTGTTTCGTAAGAGTGTTGGGTTTGTGTAAGTGTTCAAGAATGGCGGAAAATCAAGAACACTCGTTTAAAAAGGAAACAAGTCGCAATTTCCAGACGCGAAAAGGAGATCATAGTTGATAACTATATGATGTTGTGTGAACAACATCCAGAAATGACTCTAACAGCTACTATTAAAGGTTTAGTTGGAGAAATTGTTGGGCTTTCTGTACGTTCTGTAGAGAGAGTACTGAAAGAGTCGAAAGAAAACGATAATCTTTTATCTCTCAAAAAAACTAAAATTAGAACTTCTATTATAGACCAAGTTGATGATGCAGATTTATTTGCTATTAGAAAGAAGGTATGGCATAATATTTTTTTCTTCTATTTTGATTCCAATAAGAGTATTCCTCAGGTTCATGAATTTTTATTTTTAAGAGCGAGTTAAGCGCACACGGTACACAAACGTGCATCATCGTAAATGAAGCTTCAAGGGTCAGCTAACTTCAAGTTTATCTACGCGTTGCGACAGCTTATTTCAGACAAGGTTTAAAGAAATTTAACCTAACCTGACTTGAAAAGAAACCCCACCATCGTCACAGAATTCTGGATTTGCTACTGTTTGGAAATGTTTATCGAATTTATATTTTAAATCAAATACATGCAACAGACGTATTTTTTTAAAAAATTCTCAAAATATGAGTTTCTTCCTAAATGTTTAATGAAAACATGGAAAAACTAAACCATTGTTGGTGCCAAAAAGGCAATCGCCGAAAAGTTCTGGACTGAAACACCATGGCCAATCGAACATAAACATGGTATAAATTACAGAATTATTATATTGCTGCCGATGTAGATGGCATAGTGTAGGTTCTTGGGCTGCTGATTTTGTATATTTGTCAAACTAGTATAGTGCACGACAAATTCAAATTGTGAATACAGCCTTGGTAGTGTAATGTCTAGCATGCTAGACTTTCACCCAAGCGGCCCGAGATCGACTCCCGGTGCCGGCAGATCTGGTTAAGGCTTATAGAGCTTATACAAGCTTATAGCTTCTGGGGCCTGGTTTCCAGGTTATGGGTTGTAGCAATTATTATTATTATTATACAAAATCAAGATATTTCTATTTTACTGGTTAAGAATAAACGCAATGAGAAAAAAACAGGGCAATTTCTGTTCCGCTCTTTTTTTAAGGGACAACGTGACACAAAGCTGAAAAAAGGGACAATCACGTTAAAAATGGTACGTCTGGTCACCCTACTCTAATTGTCTTATCTGTACAAATATTATGTATGTATTTAAAAGTACGAAATTTGATTGAAATTTATATTTTACACTTGCTGGTAGTTCCCTTAGAAAGACTTGGAATTAACCAATTAACAAATAGGATTAATAAGATTAACCAATCTTAATTTGTTATGTACATGCTTAGATCAACAAGTAGTCAGTAACTACTGTTTAACAGAATAGTTTTCTTTTTGCTTATCTAAAGTAAAGATTTATAGTCAAAATTAATCTTTGGAAGCTAAATTCTGTAATTTTGTAAATATTAATTTAAAGGTTCTCTTGAAGCACAAAACGGATAAAGGTAACAGAATTGTATAGTTAAGAATTATATTAAATTATGCATCATGTTTATATTATTATAAATTGCATCTATATAAGTAGTAATTTATATTTTTATTACTACTTGCATACAGTCAAACTTATTAAAAATGAAATGCTGCACTGCTAAGACATAAGTAGTTTATAGTTTATTCATCATATGTTCAATACACATCAAGTTTGATTTTTAAATTGCTTGAGCAAAGTTTATTAATTTTTATTATATTTAATCAAAGGCTATATAAATTTTAGGCATTTCGCTTTCTGGGAATGACAATGTTGTACATCCACTGAAATATAATGGATATAAAACTCTATAATTTCCAGCTAACAATCTTACAATCGTTTCTAATATGGTAGATAACCAACATTCATATCAAAGTGTCTTAAAACTGCATGATCACAATATTTCTGAATTATAAAATAACGAAAGTGAATGAACTTGACTAGATCAGAGTGATTAAATGGAAGGATCACATCCTGATAGATACCTTTACAGCATAGATATATTTCATTTTCAATAATTTCAACCATGCATTACAATCAATGTAAAATACAAAAATAATTCTAATGATGATAGCTAGTTTTATCACATGCCAATTATTTTTAGTAAATATACAATTTATTTTAAATGATTTCGCATTTATATTTATTTTTATGAAACAAACAAACTGACATTACATAATTAGTTAACAAGATTGTTTTTAAATTGTTTAATTCCAGCAAATTGAAGTATTAAAAATTTATAATTTTACTTTTTGTATTCATGTAGAACCTTGCATAATGACAGAATTCTTCTAATTGACACTACAACATCCAATAGTTAATAAAAAATTGGTCCTAAAATAAAATGTAAATATTTATGTAAGAGTACGATGAAGAGAAAATGTATCATGTATTAAATGCAAAAATGATGCATGAACAGTGTAGGCAAAACGTGTCTTTTATTTTATGATGAGACATTTTTCTTGTTATAGCAATTTAATTCAATAACAATGAGATTTTTAAACTACCACCATCACCTTCATTGATGTATTACAACTTTTTGAATTGATAAAATGGGCCTGTTCAGTATTTTTATAATTACACTGGAAAATATAGTTTACAAAAAATATTAAGACCTGTTTTGTTTATTATGTCTTAGAATATAATATCAAAGTTTCAATAATGACGGCAACGAGGATTGTAATATCACATAATGTCTGATTTGTAGTGCTTCTGAATGTTGACAATATTCACTGCAAGTCAGCAATGCTGCCAGATAATTGAGATAACTGACTTGAAAAACTGCTGTGCTACACCACTATCTGTATTTATTATACCATGTGAACCAGAAATATTGTCGCCTGTTTGAATTTCCTGCAAATTCCATAACATACCAACAGCCGCATTCAGCAGACTCACCACTGATAAACTGGTGCTGTTCACCAGTAGATTTTAATTGAATTATGAAAAATTGGTTACCGGTTGATATATTTAAATTTACATGCCCAGTAATCTTTCCACTTTTTTAAAAAATAATCTAGTGAATATTTGCTCTGGTTACATTTGCTTATATAATCGTATCCACAACAATTCACTGCCAGATAAAGTTATAATTAGATGAAACGATCTGTCCTGAATAATAATAATGGAGCAGCTAATATTAGACGAGGATAAGCACAACAAAATAAATGTCAAGGGGCGCTATTATAACCTCACTTTAGATGTATCGGTACAGTATGTAAACAAACCATATTTAAAATGCGGTAGGCAAAACCTGTGATACAGACTTTTTAAGTCATCATTTTCATTCACGGAATTTCTTTCACAGTAGCTATGTGATTAGTAAGTCTGCTCAATGTGACCAATGTTGGCACCATTCAACCTTGTAACAATAATTTTTTGTTAACCTCAAATTATGCACTAATAAGAAAATTAGCTATATTTTAATAATTCTACTAAAATTTTGTTTGATATCAATTTCCATATTTTTACTTATGCTGTTTTATTTCTTTTGGCATCGTGGTAGCCTTGATATTTGATCCATTAAGTTGGAATTACTAATATGACTAGGTATATAAATTGTGAATATCAAGTAATCACGAGCAAAGTGTTGAGTTGGTAAAGGACAGCTTTACAAACCAAGCGATATTGTTTGACCGAGACGATACGTCGAGGTCAAACAACTTCGCTAATCTTGGAAGCTTTACCAACGAAGCATGTAGACTATTTTATTAACAATTATTAGACTTAAATAACCAAAATAAAAAGTAATTTTACATTTTAAAATAAATTTTCTGTAAGCTTCATAATAAATTCCGATTGGTCTATCGGCCAAAACAAATTTTAAGTAAGGTTTTATTATGAAATAAATAAATGGAGTTCCACAAAGTAAGGATGGAAACAATAATAAGGTTTTATTGTTCGTCGCTAGATGGCAATGAGAAATAAAAATAAAATTAATATTAAATAAAAAAAGATATTTACATACATACATAATCTTTAACCCCTTTTACCTTTCGGTGTCGAGGTGCCGGACGCACCGAGCGGATATGTGGGCATGATGCGAGGCAGCGGAGCCATATAGGCAAGTACACTGCGCTCCTGGTTCACCCATCCGAGTACTTTCCGGGGAAAACTCAACTTAACTCCGTTAAGCGTTATAAATCCACTACAACCACCTTGCCGTACTGCCGGCTAAAAAGATATTTTTAGGATTAAATACATTTATAAAAACCTAAATTTAAATCGGATAAAATGTCTTGTTTTAAATTATTTACAAATAAAAGTTGACCAAGTCGGTTTTACAGACATTTAAAGGAAATTGTTAACCACTTTGCTGTTGCGATAGCAATATCTTACTATTGATAGAAATGTATATTTGCAATATGATTGTGAATAAAATCATTATTACTGTAAAAACGATGATGCTTTATATGTTTAATGTTTTGATAAGCTACAAATTGAATGAATTACTGTTTGCAGAACTCATATAAGCAATAACCCTTAAATCTCAGCAGCATTATGATCTTATAATCTAAAAATTAAGAAACAGTCACTGTCAATCAGAATCATAACCTGCAAATAAAAGAAATTGTCAGCTATACAGTGTGATTCTTTGACCTCCAACAAAATCAAATATGTTGTGAAACATCTGAAATAATATATTGTTTGTTTTTTGATAGTACATGAGCAAGAACTATACTATGATTTTTACAATAACAGTGCAGTTACGTCATCAGCAATGCAAGTAGAATTGCCACTACAGTATATGTGAGGTTACAATTTTACAGCCAGGAATTATAAAATATTATGGTTGGTACCTTTTTCGACGTTGAGACATTTACTTCTTTCATTTTCAAATTCCTGTCCCGTGAAATTTAAATTAGCATTGTTCAGCTTGACTTTACTTTAGCGTATAGATGCTTGGAGTCTGCACTATACCTCATTAGACTCATCTCGTCGAGTTAGTCAAGAAAGTCTGTGGGGTCATCATCTACAGATTCTTTGTTCAAAATATATAGCAATTTCTATATCCTATGTTAAGTCTATACTAACATGTTAAGCCTATGGGCCGATGTTATGTCTATGGACACATATTAAGTATATAGGTACATGCTAAGTCTATCGCACATGTAGAGTCTATGAAGACATGTTTTGCACTAAGATGGCTCCACGGTAATAAAGCAGCGCATTGCATTGGGTGAGAGAGGCTTGAGATGCCTCACCAAAAGTTTGGTTGCTTCTTTAATTGAATACTTTGAGCAGGACGGTAATTAACTAATAATAAAGAATTTAATAAACTACCATGTAGAATAATCAAAAAAGGAGATTTAAATGTTACAGATAATTTTAACGGTAGTTGAAACCTTTATAGAAAATTAATCAAAAAATTAAATGAGATTACCTTGCTGATTATTTAGTACTTTATAATAGTATATAAATATTAAGCATTCATACAATTATTGTACAATTAGTTTCAGTGAAATGTCGTACACTTCCACAAATCAAATGACCATATGCTTGCATTTTTTAAGGCACCCCTTAATGAACTATGAAAGAAAGGTACAACATTTCACTGAAGCTAACTGCATGTATGTACATCAACAAATCAATACTGAATAGACCAAAAATTATGTGGATTGCTGGTTCACACTAAAGTTAATGTTAGTTCCAAGAAGACGATATACAGGAGGCCAAACTGCAGAAGTGGGGAAACATAAAATCTGCTGTAGGCATTCCCAGAGAAAACCAATGGCTAGCATTAGCGACATTAAGTGGCGATTAGTGAAATGTCAAAAGTTGTTATAAAAGATTTCTCAACAGCACACAATCCTACTCTTATTAGGTAAATTCAAATTCATCGCAAATAGTTAATTGATAATTCTATAATAGCCTTGTACGCGGTATTAATTCCAAACGTATATGGGTCATTCTCATAAAATGGTCTTTTTCGTGTCTTTGTTAGATGTTAATGCATATTTGGCTTTTTCTTTTTATGTGAAAAACTATTTTCAACTGCGTAGGCTTCTTCTATTATATTGATTACTTGTAGTTTCAATATTTTTGCAGGAACACATATTTATTGTTGCAAAATATAACCAAATATCATATCTGTCCCGTCCTTATAAGATTATTTGACTTTGTCGTCTTCAAATAAACATAATCTGTGTCCTTCAGGAAGGATTTCCTTAATAATTCAAAAGGATGTTTTATAAACTAGAAAATATAATTAAATCGCTTCTTTTTTACACAAGATTTAGTTACATATTCACTGCTGACAGAACGATCTAAAAATTAACGTCATATCTGTCCCTGGTACTTTTTAGTGAAACATATGTCTAGTAGATCAAGTTATCCTTCAGCTGTACAGTTGTTTCGTGACAGTGGTGACAAACATCACAAACATTGACCATAAAAGAAAAATAAAATAATTTTTTTATTCTTGAATTAGACCATTTTTTGAGAATGACCCATATAGGATAACTATAAAATCCTAAATAAATGCAGAATCAGACATGTGCTGATAAATTCTTCAGAAGTTACCCTAGATACGATCGGAATTAATCTCGAATTAGTATCGCGAATAAAGCTAATAGTTTAAATATTATTGCACTCGAAACTGTTTTGTTTACTAAAATGTTTTGTTATAATATTATTATTAATATCACTAAAATCATTCGACTTTATAATTAAGCTTTAATTAATATCATCAAGATTGAGAAATCTTATTAGGGAATACAGTGTGTCCACGGATTGAGTTCACAAGAGAGGAAAATTTTTATTTTTAGTTTTATTGAAAAATGTCATTCTTGATAAAAAGTCTTGCTTGTTGTAAGACCCCAGAAAATTAAAACAAATTCATGTTTTATTTTACCTGCTTAACTTTATAGTTAATTTTCTGTGAAACCATATGAAATTTTGCAGTTCAAAACTTTAACAATAATCTAGTGGGTGACGTTTATGTCATTATTAAGCAATAATTCTTTCAAATTGTCATTGTGTCACAATGTTAACTCTTCAACAAAGAATTTTCCTTGTAAAGTGCTAAAATGAATAAAGAAATTCAATGATATGGAGTCTGTTGAAGATAAAAAGAAGGCATACCGTGAAGACGATGATGCAGCTACTGCCTTAGCTATCCATTCCGTATTTGATTTACCCACTAGATTATTGTTAAAGTTTTGAACTTAGTGCAAAATGTCATGTGGTTTCACAGAAAATTGACTATAAAATGAAGCAGGTAAAATAAAACGTGAATTTGTTTTAATATTCTGGGGTCTTACAACAAGCAAAACTTTTTATCAAGAATGACATTTTTCAATAAAACTAAAAATAACAATTTTTCCCCTTTTATGAACTCAATTCATGGACACACTGTATATGAATAATATAATATATACAAGTATATAATACAACGAACAAAATATTTGCCATAGATTTCTCATAATTTTTATTTACAATATCACAATAGTAATAAAAAATGATAGCTTATAGAAAATCTATGTACAAATAAATATACGGTAGATTTACAATTTAAAATTGTTTCAACTCTCTCTAATTTAAGTCAATTATTTTATTGTTTTGTTTTCAGTCAATTATTAAACTGTTTACAATAAATTTACCTACTAAGAGTAGGTTTGCTTGCTTTTGAGGAACCTTTTGAAACAACTTTTGATGTTTTATTAATCATCGCATGATGTCGTTAATGCTAGCCACTGGTTTTCTCTTTGATTTTATGTATAGAAATTTTACCCCCTCTGCTTGAGTTTCATAGTCTTATTGGTTAGTTCTTTTTGATCAGATTATAAATGGCAAGTGCATCTAACCTTACTTTCTAAAATGGTTAGTAATGTTGCAGCAAGCAGCCTTTTTTACATGATGTAACTGCAATATTATTGTAAAAATCCTATAGATGCAATTATTATTAAATCAGTATTATACAAAGTGTACACTCTCTAAATTATAGAATAACTGTAAAATTTAAAGATAATCAATTGTAAACCAGTATCTTTTCTTATACTTCTCTTTACAAACTGAATAATAATAAGCTATACCTACCGTTATTATAAATCTATTTAAATAAAGAAGAGAGAGTGTGCATTCCATGTCATTTATTAACTATTACGTTCGAAAATATTTCAAATTAGCATATCTCCCACAATTATTAATTGAAGGGTCGGCCATAACAACGTTCTATGTAACATTTTGCGGAAATGAGGCATTGCCATAATATAAAAACAACTATTGGAAGGTGATCTTAAACAGATTCCTAGAATGCTAGTTTTTAAAGCTTGGATTTGTAGTATGCTGTTTAACAACGCTGTATGTGTGTTATCAGTTCGTATTGCTGTTAAATCCTTTTGTTACATAAAACGTTGTTACGGCCGACCCTTCAATTCATTAATTAAGTATGGTTGTCGCATTTCTTAAATTAATGTAAAAGCTATTAGAAATCAAGGTTGATTATTAAAATTGAATATCTTCAATCAATGATCATGTACTACAAAATTAGCTGAACAGGCCCACATTAAAGGTACTGAAATTACATAGTAATAAAATCCAGAACTAATTTTAAAGATTACACAACTAATGATAGTTTCCTAAAATTTCTTATAGTTGTAGTCATAGTACATAATTTGAGTAACAACTATAATACTATGTAAAAAGCCAAGTTTTGATACGTATGGATGACAATATGTAGTAGTCTAGACATTTGTTTTCTAATAAATACTTGTATCACATTAATGGTGATTGTCGTGAAGAATCAATATCTTTGGTTTAAAAAAAATATATATACCGGGTGGGAAAATAGTGTGAGGAAGTCCGATAGCTCCTAAATGGTAACAGCTACCAAAATCGTTCTAATACGGATTGAAACAGTGGATAGAGGCGCATCTAGAGAAATTATTTTCAAATATACAGGGTTCAAATATACCTCAACTTTGAAGACGAATTTAAGTAGGGACTTTGTTGCAGGGTCTTGTAGGGTGCTCTTCTTTAAAAGAAAATGGACCCACCATGTACAGGGTGTTCAAAATTAATTTTTAAATTTAGAGACACCAACCACAATCCAAAATATGAAGGATAGAATAAACATGCTTTTAGAAGTATCACGCCGGCAATGTTAAGAAATGTACAAAGATCGTTCCAAAGGCGCATCGAAATGTGTGTCCATGCAAATGGGCAACATATGGAGCATTAGTTATAGTTTTTTTCTTTTGTTTTATTTGAAAAACCTTGATTTTTTAAATAAATAATTTTTTAATTGTGTACTTCTTGCAGTTTTTTCTCAATAAATCAAAAGTGGTTACAGATAGCTATAGGGACGTACATACAAAAAATGTTCGTTATTTAATTCTGCATTACAAAGGTTCAAAATATACAGGGTGTTCCATTTGAAAAAGTTTTGAATTTTAGCTATAAAGTTCTCTAAATTTAAAAATTAATTTTGAACACCTTGTACATGGTGGGTCCATTTTCTTTTAAAGAAGAGCACCCTACAAGACCCTGCAACAAAGTCCCTACTTAAATTCGTCTTCAAAGTTGCGGTATATTTGAACCCTGTATATTTGAAAATAATTTCTCTAGATGCGCCTCTATCCACTGTTTACATCCGTATTAGAACGATTTTTCTAGCTGTTACCGTTTAGTAGCTATTGGACTTCCCCACACTATTGCCCCACCCTGTATATATTGCGTGGGATTCAAGTATGGAATATTAAAAAAAATAAGCAAACTCAACCGGTTTTTCTAAAAACACTGAAACATGTCGATTGTATTTTTAAAAAATATACATTAATATGTGCGATTCACCTTCCGACTTTCATTTGTTTGTTAGTTTTGACGTCAAAAATTTAAATGAAAATATAGATTTTTAGTAGTGGAATCTGATAGTGATTTTTCTGCCCTTTATGATCATGCAAATAAGTCATAAAGTTGCATAACAAAAATTCTGAGAAAAATCGATCTGAACATTTAATGTTGATATTATCGTATTTAATAGGAAATGATTCTAAGATAACAGAAAAACTAGATTTTCTCAGAAACTGTGCAGAATTTCGATATATCCATTAGGCAAACATACTTAGAATAAAGTGTAGAATCGAAAACAGTAAAAATATACAGGGTGTTCCATTGAAAATAAAAAAGATTAATGGTAGCCATAGCAACATGACTCACCCTGTATATACAAAACTATTATAAAATTAAAATTAGTTATACACCAACCAACTTTGATTTTTAACTTTCTTTCGTAACTCTTAGTTTCCAAGATAAGGTACAAGATCATCTTGTATGGGCCACCCTGTATAGTACCTACGTAAAGTTCGGATTACAAATACCAAATTTTCATACTATGGAAATCAATTTACACAACTAGGACTGTTCGGACTATTAGATGTGTTCAGATTATTCATACATTACTGTATCAACATTAAATGTTCAGCTGGATTTTTCTCAGAATTTTTGTTAGGTACTCAACGTTATGATTTATTTGCATGGTCATAAAGGGAAGAAAAATCACTATCGGATTCCACTACTAAAAATTTATATTGTCATTTAAATTCTTTTGTGATGACGTCATAACTAACAAACAAATGAAATCGCACATATTAATGTGTATTTTAAAAAAATAAAATTGACGTGTTTCAGCGTTTTTAAAAAACCGGTTGAGTTCGCTTTTTTTTAATATTCTATACTTTAATCCCATACTGTATATAATGAAGTCATTGGCAGTTCATTATAATAAACTGTTAACATTAAAATTTTTTAATTTATTTAAAAATACTTTGTTTTTGTATATAATAAAATAAAAAGAACCATTAAATGCTTTAATTGTAAAAAGATTTCTTTATTTAAGTTATTATAAGTGCAAGATAATAAACAAAGCACTTTATAACAACAAAATTATGAAAATACAGAAATATATAAAACATTTACATATGTTCGATTACTTTTTTTACATGGTATTACATGGAAAAACAAACAAAATTAATTCACAATTATTGCTTAGTCTTACATTTTATATGAGAATTTTTAAGTTCTGTAATATTACATAAAACAGTTGTAAAAAGTAGGTTGAAAAATAGTAAGAGTTTGCTAGTATGTGACTTTATGTTATCAGAGCTACCTTCATACAGTTTTATGTTTGTATAAAATATAAAGTTATTATTGAATTAAATTTTTTATAACATAATTAATCTCGTCTTTTTCATTTATGACACGATATATTGCCCAACTGTGCGTCATAATGATAAACCATATTATTATAAAATGAGAGGCAGCATTTTTGTTTGCGAATGTAATGCGAATACATGGATGATGATACATGATATAATAAAGAGTAAATGCATTTATTTTTTGTTTTCGTATAAAAGTAGTCACAGCTGCGTTAAAGGTGGCCAGAAAGGGCCGGGTCGGATTCGGACTTGCGTGAGAAGCACAAACAACCCGAGCTAGATTTAAGCGCATGCTTGGTCTCACGATCGCGTTCTACTAAACACTTTTGGTAATAGTCGTAGTCTTTTAAATACCAAACGGGCGGCCACCTGTGTTCCACAAGGTATGCCTGGTTGTCTGGATGCAACAGACGCAGGCTGCGAGGTGACATGCGACACAACTTGTTGTAGTTGACACATAGGTGATTCATGCACCAATCCGCTAATTGATGAGCATTATGTAACTGAAATAGAAAGAGAAATTAAAAATAATATAAACATTTTTATGGATATTTATAAACATTAAATGCACCTTTGATTTTCATAATTACTCTCAGTTTAATACTTTCAATTAAAGGAAACCACGAAACCACAGCATACCTTGAAATTTAGGTTTGAGGTAGTCTGAAGGTAAAGGTCTTGCTAATATGTTTTTGGTCATAAACATGTATATCAGAGACTATCTCAACTATAAAAGAAATGGATATAAGATAGGATATATTATCCATTCACTTTGTAAAAAAAAGTTGGGGGCGACGATGAAACTTATACAAGATTTCACTCTTTACAGTGTTTGATAACATCACAAATTATAGGATGTCAAAATTCAATGGCTTGCTTAACGTTGTGAACTTGATTCAATTACACTGATGCAAAAATTTCAGTGTCGCAATTTCACATGTCCACCACTTTACTTTGGAAGAGGGTTGAGCGTACATACTTTAATCCTTCAATATGCTATGAGATAACTACAACTTCTACTATCCTAGATATTCTAAAAATATTTATGCATGGGCTACTTTCAATCACATTGAGAGCAAATGAACTGCATCGTATGTAAGATTTTTTTCTGTGAACTTCTAAAAGCTGCTCACAGTTTCTTTTAGAGTCCAGTAGGCCATCATTCTTTGACTCTTTAAAGTTCATAAAACGTTATATACTGTTATTTTTATACAGTCTGTTCAAAATTAAGTCTGCACTATTGCTTTGTACACTTTGTTATTATTAAAAATGCGGCAAAGTTGGTTAAATTAAATAAGTTGCTTAATTTCTTCCCCGATTATGATGGTAAACAATCGAACATCACGTTTTTGCATTATAATCAAAAATGTAGTTTTTTCTAATTGGACACCCTGTATGTTGTACCACTAATAAACAAAAGAAAATTTGAGTCTGGAAACTGAAAATGAGATATTTAATATTTTTATCTTCACTTTTAGATAATTCACTTCAAGAATTTTCATCTAATGGAACACCCTGTATAGTATTGTACCATTAGAAAGGGTGCCAAGTTTTAAGTAAAAATGACAATTTTGGTAATAGTCAAGTGCTAAAATAAGTTGACAATTTAACAACTCGCTTGTCAAGCCGGCTACAGCACACTAACGTTGAATATAGCTAAATGTATCTATCATACGAATAAGTTTACCCATGTGTATAAAAGAATTTTATTTTTTTGCAAAAGAATTGAAGCCTTGAAAATAGATTTTTCAAAAACTAGGTGAAGTTTGGACAATAGAGTTGGAATGTGTCTACTATATCATTAATTAGATATTATAAAAATGAAATTAAACAGTGCCAAATGAAATTTTTAAATTTATTAACCTTATTATTTATTAGAATAATCACTACAAGACTCAACATATGAATCACTATACTAAAACTGTCAAAAACTGAAAATTTCCCAACACGGCCATATAAGATAGGGTGGGTGACCATATTTAGAAAATACGATCAAAAGAGACAAAGTCTCCGTCAAATAGAAAAGGGGCTGGGGATAGGCTGATTGAAAATATAGGCATGATTTATGTAACTTTTTTCGAAACACAAGATATAAATTGAAGAATTATAATTATAGAAAGAGAAATAGATTTATTCATTTATCCAACACCTCTATATAAATACCATGTTTACTATGGTCATTTTAAATAAGGAAAGCGATTGTTTACTTTTATGTTACATTATAACCTACGTTGCCCCTAGCAATGTGGGTTATTTTTAAAAAAACTTACTCTTTCAAAGATAACAACCAATCACCAGTTTACATTACTTAATATTATTAAAATCCAGTCATCGTGCTAGAGTATTAAATTTATTACCGTCAAAACTACAGACTAACTATACATTGCAAATTTGATGTTTAAACTTAAATAAAGAGGTGTTGGATAAAATTTTGTATGGCACGCGTGAGTTAAGGATGTTATCTAACTCAGAAAAATTAAATTCTTCGTTCGTGGATAATATCTTACTTAACTCACTTGTACCATAAACAACTATTATGAAGGTACAATATGCAGGTACAAACTGTAAAAGCCTGATTTTTTTTATTGCTGCTGATGTAGATGACACAGTAGGTTTTTGGACTGCTGATTTTTTATATTTGTCCGATCCACTTATATTATTTAACAATGTTGGTGTATTTAAAAGAAAACTATAATAGTGCAATGTGATCTAAATTGAGTGAGGACAGTTTGAACTTTACGCCATAGGTTTTAGTGTACTTTACGTTGTTAGTGTAGCACTATTAAAATGTGTTGCATCAAATTACAGCGACAACTTGTCACTTTCTTGTTTGCATTGTTGTGCTTCCAGGTTTTCATTGCATTTTTGCTTTATTTCACTTGTTTTCTTATTTTATAAAACAGTTCTTTTCAGAACTACGGTTTATTTGACGATTTTACTATCAAGTAAGTTTATTATTTAAAATTAATGAAGTTTATAAGCTATATTATTTTTGAGACGCCACTGTCAAATTAAAAAAAGGATAAAAATGTCTGAAAAGTATTCATGTTGCCAATGTGACAATAATTAAACGTGGTGGTAAATTCAAACCGATGTCAATCATTTTTGATCACCCTGTATAAAGTATAATAAGTTGGCTAAAACATCTTATGAAACGAATACTTTATTGGGACGCGCCAATAAATATAGATGGCGCTGTACAGCGACCAAAATAAACAAAATGACCTCGATAGGAGGTAGGTGGATTATGCAGGCAACCAATGTGATGCATGCGTTAGTTGTAACATAACCTTCAAACCTTCCAATTTGACATTTATCCTACTGCTTAATTAGATTTAATAAAATTCTGCTAGAATCAAATCAGAATCAATGCAGGTGAATCTTCGACGCGCCCCAATATTTTTACTATTTGTGTTATTTAGTAATCATTTAAAAAAAATTACTTAGTTTTAAATAAAGTTTGTTAGGGATATGCTTTAATAAGTAGTTTGATAACTTTAAAAACAAAATATTACTGTTTCCAGTATTCTAAATCTTTTTTTCTATTTTGCGTCTATAATAAAGCTATTAAAGCACCCAAAACTGTACGTTTATAATTCATTTCAGTACTTAAATAGTCCAACTTTTTCAAAGTTTGTAGCATTAAAAAAAAATTGATTCACTGTAAAAAAGTTGAATTTTCAAATGTCACGTCTGTGTTGTCAACCACCACAAAATTTCCTAAATTTTGAAATTGTAAATTTTTTTTTATTTAAAAAAGAAAGTAAAGGCGCAATATGGAAAAAATAGCATTAAAAAAAACTCATTTCATAAGTCATTATTGAACTCGTCCTTTGGACTTGTATAATGAATCTTGACTTATGAAACTTATTCTTTAATATACTATATGAACACGCAAATACATCTACTATGTCTACTAAAAATCGATTTTTTCATCTGTCTTTTGTGGTGGAGAAAATTCATTCCACACCTGCATATTTGTTCCTGGAACCTTAAGGCGTATTAAATAATAGCGGGTAAGTTTCAAAAGAAATATTTTTACTTTTCAAAGAACTAAATACTCCACACGCCAGCCTCGGTGGATTAGTGGTTTGCATGTTTACTTCATAATCCAAGGGTCGCAGATTCAATCCCCGGCCGAGCTGGTAATTTTTCATAGCGGAGAAAAATTAAAAACATGCCTTCTTTTCGGATAGGAAGTAAAACTTTAGGTCCCGTGTCAATGCGATGTTTGGCACGATAAAAATCTCTACTGGGGGTGGAATTCCCCCAGATTCGGCTAAATTCTAGTAGGGTCGGCCAAATGATCGTAGTAATCGGTGCTATGAGGTTCGAAGGATGCTCCGCTATCCTGATTCCTTGCCCAAAAATAAATAAATAATACTCCACGCCATCTTTTATTAACTCGCGTAGAATTCTTCTTCCATTCTGGCAATCTCGTATTTATTACAGTATTTATAATTATGATTAAATTAATCAAAAGTTTGTTTTCTGATCAGTCAAACTGCACCTTTTCCAATTGTATTTTAGAAATTGTTAATTGTATTCCAGATAGGTTAAATGAATTTCAGAAATAATCAGTTGTATTTATAGTCGACTGAATTGTTGTATTAAATGTACTGAACTGTTGTACTGAATTGTTGTTGTATGTCAGTTGTTTTGTTTTGATTTCAGAAAGCATTATTTGTATCTCAAAATGGTCAGTTTGATTTCAGAATGTGTCAATTGTATTTCAGCATCACTTACAAATAAGAATTTATCAACTTAATTTCAGAAATCGTCATTTGTATTTCCCAAATCGTCAAATGTATTTCAGAAAATTCAATAAAATTTTAAAACAATTCATGACATAAACTGGTAATATTGTGTTGTCATTAGTGATGGGGTCTCGACACTACCCGCGTGTCGCAACACTTGAGAGTCGAAGCAATATGGCGGAAGAAGTGTCGACTCTTCATGATACTTTAACGACACTTCGCCTTTACATCATGCACGTGCTAGTGTAAATGTAATCCAATTGAAACGAGAAGCAGTCAAGATTCATAGCTACATAAATCATAAGCAAACTATGGATTAAAAAACAATTATATGAGTAAATTCTGTTATGGTTATATATTTATGCATTAAGTACATTAAAAGACATTAAATTATTTATAAAAGCAAATACATATTATGAAACAGAAATTTAAAAGAAAAGAAACAAATTCTATAAATAACTTGTAATTCAAGTCTATTAATTGGATTTATTATAAAAACTATTTAAAAATGTAATTTCGCTGACGACGTTGGTCTTTAGTCGAGAACGTGTTTTTGTTAAGATTGAAGATGATACTTTTATTTTGTGTTTTCAGCAAAATAAATTGAATTAATGAAAATTAATGATCATTGTATTTATTTACACGTGTTTCGACAGTAGTCGTTCTTCAAAATACATTATAAGGCATAAATATAAGAAGGTGAAATAATAATTAGGTACATGAGGAACTTATTCAACTTCAATTATTGATTTTAATTTATTTTGCTGAAAACCCAAAATAAAATTATCACCGTCAATATTATACTAATACAAAAGAAAAAAATCCACAACAAAATATTTTTATATGTACGTCTCATTCAATGATTGTTGGCCAGTTCAACAAATCTGCCTTTAATTTCTTTGTAAGAATGATCAAGCAACTTCGAATTACACTCTAATAAGAGCGATACTGTTCGACACTAAGAGTCGCGACACTTCAAGTGTCACAACTACGAATAGTATCACGACACTCGACACCCAAGTTCCCATCACTAGTTATCATGGAAATGCTTTGATTGAGAATTTATTCTGTAGTGTTTTAATTTAAGCGGAAATATTGTGTGATTTAAAGTGTTCTATGTAAAATGTCCAGGAAAAACACGCAAAAGTAAATTGTGGATTCCAGCGGTCGTAGCAGAGTTAATTGAAAACAATATGTAAATAGTGACTAAATTTTCTTAAAATATGTACTTTTTAGCGTCTTTTTTTTTAAATACGTACCAAATATGTATGTAGTTTATAAAAAAAAAAGTATATTATTCAACAAGCATATAATGATGGCTATTAATCACCAAGGTCCGTAGATACAAAGCAAGCTTTGAAATATAGGTCATCTCATACACTTCCACTATGCAGTAGCGCGAAAATGGCGGAACATGTTAATTAACATGAAAACAGGAATAATCGACAACTCGACTTGTTTTAGTTGGATACTAAGCATTAATTCAACGTTTTTAAACGTCATGTGCCTCATATGACGATCGTGTCGGCTTCGATAGCAGCCGTATTGCAACTCTTACTGAGCGCGAAAATGGCGGCATTGCGATGACCTATATTTCAAAGCTTGCTTTGCATCTACGGACCTTGTTAATCACTAGGGCGAAGTTTAAGTTTATTAGAATCGGCTGAGCGAATACTCGCCATTACATGCGAGTCGAATACTATACTTTGTCCACAACTGTTCCATTCAATTTTAATTCGATTTTTTTATTCCATATATGTTTACGAACTGTTTAAAAGCCTTTGTAGCTCAGTGGGTTAGCAATAGAGTTTGTGACACAGAAGACAAATCCCGTGGTTACGAAGATGATGCATTTTTGTATTCACGGTTGAAGTTTATCAGGCAATATACCCTTCTCAATAGTACATTCTAAATTGCTAATAGCACGCTACGCTAAACAATAATGGTTCTTATTACCTGCACGACAAGGCGCAATTTGCATTTATTTTCTTAATAAGTTTCGTCCAAAATGGCTTGCGTTTTACAATTGGGGTTGTAAATTTTGGAATTTAAAACTTGCTAACAAAACGTACTTTTAGTGACTAAATGCTAAAAATATGTACTTTTATGCACTAGGGTAAAAAATATGTACTTTTATGTAAAATAGTGACCGAATACGACCGCTGGGACTCACACTTTCTGAAACCGCATTCATTAAAATGATATAATTGACCTGTTCTAAAAATATACATAAATACATATAGATATCTAATTTGAAATACAATTTACTTTTTCTGAAATACAAATGACACTTTCTGTGAAGTTAAACTGATGAGTTCGAAATACATGTGGTACTTTCTGAAATTAAAGTGACCCATTTGAAATATCAATAATACTTTCTAAAATTAAATTGATTAACATAAATACAAATAACGCTTTCTGAAATCATATTTTACAATTGGGGTTGTAAATTTTGGAATTTAAAACTTGCTAACAAAATACGTACTTTTAGTGACTAAATGCTAAAAATATGTACTTTTATGCACTAGGGTAAAAAATATGTACTTTTATGTAAAATAGTGACCGAATACGACCGCTGGGACTCACACTTTCTGAAACCGCATTCATTAAAATGATATAATTGACCTGTTCTAAAAATATACATAAATACATATAGATATCTAATTTGAAATACAATTTACTTTTTCTGAAATACAAATGACACTTTCTGTGAAGTTAAACTGATGAGTTCGAAATACATGTGGTACTTTCTGAAATTAAAGTGACCCATTTGAAATATCAATAATACTTTCTAAAATTAAATTGATTAACATAAATACAAATAACGCTTTCTGAAATCATATTTTACAATTGGGGTTGTAAATTTTGGAATTTAAAACTTGCTAACAAAATACGTACTTTTAGTGACTAAATGCTAAAAATATGTACTTTTATGCACTAGGGTAAAAAATATGTACTTTTATGTAAAATAGTGACCGAATACGACCGCTGGGACTCACACTTTCTGAAACCGCATTCATTAAAATGATATAATTGACCTGTTCTAAAAATATACATAAATACATATAGATATCTAATTTGAAATACAATTTACTTTTTCTGAAATACAAATGACACTTTCTGTGAAGTTAAACTGATGAGTTCGAAATACATGTGGTACTTTCTGAAATTAAAGTGACCCATTTGAAATATCAATAATACTTTCTAAAATTAAATTGATTAACATAAATACAAATAACGCTTTCTGAAATCATATTCACTAAAATAAAATACAAATGATGCTTTCAAAAATTAAATTTACAAATTCTGAAATACAATTGGAAAAGGTGTGGTACATTAGCCTACGGCAAATTCCGTCAAAGCGAGTATCACACCCAAATAACAGAAACTGCAAGATTCCATTCCATTTTGCCTAAAATTTTGAATAGATGTTTAAATACGGTGAACACAAAACCAAGATATTTCTGTTTTACTACACCTTTTCCAATTGTATTTCAGAAATCGTCAGTTGTATTTCAGATTAGTCAAATTAATTTCAGAAATAATCAGTTGTATTTCAGTTTTGTCAATTTGATTTCAGAAAACGTTATTTGTATTTCAGTTTAATCATATATAAATAGGAGTTTGTCGAATTAATTTCGGAAATCGTCATTTGTATTTCAGAAAATGTCAAATATATGTATTTCAGATAATTAAATAGAATTTTAAAACATCTCACAAGCTGGTATACTTTGTTATTATGGAACCGATTTTGTTTTGTAGTTTTATATTATTAAGAGTTTACTGTAAAATTTTCTTTAGTCTGTGAATTTCGTGTCCTTTCTAATTTATCTTATCTACAGTCCTTCAATATACTTGTGGAATATGTCGAATGTCGATGTTAGGAAAACTTGTATTAACACTGCAGCCATGTGGCACCTTATACAAATAATTTTAATTTGAGTAGAAATATTGTGTGATTTAAAATGTTCTAATGTCAAATCTCCAGAAAAACACAGAAAAGTCAATTATGGATTCACACTTTTTGAAAAGCAATTTACGCATTCTGATATAATTGACGTGTTCTAAAAATATACATATATGTACAATGTATAGGGTGATCCACTTAACTTTTCCCCGCTACTTTTTTCTGTTATTTCTGTAGTTACAAAAAAATTATTCTAACAAAAGTCGTAGGGCTTTTTCTAACGTTTTTAAATATTACATCAAAAAAACAATTGAAAAATAAATGCTGAAGTTATATATTGCGGTGTTGTCAAATCACCGTATTGAAAATTTTATCAACAACGGAACGGAAACGTTAAAACAAACATTTTTATACCAGACTTAAATTAAAAGAGAGACATGTTATGTCATGGGCATAATGAATATAATGGCTATACATAAGACCACAGTTAGGGTCATTAATTTTTAAATTAAAAACTTAAGAATAAAAATTTCATGCAAACATAATCTAGCTTTCTTATGCATAATAAATAAATAGGTTTCATTTTAGAAAAAGGATATCATTGAATTAGATTGCTTGATCATAAATATGTTTATGCAACCCAAGTTACACTTTAGGACGGTTTCCTCATTTGCAAGGAGGATGTAATTTCCATATTAAAATTTACACATTACGATGTTTAGCGTTAGATAGATTTTTCTATTTTCCAGGAGGCCAGCTCAAGTTTATGTTGCTAATTAGCTGAAAATAGATTAATTAGGTCAATCTTAAGATACAATACAATTAACTTTTGAATTTGTTTATAAGATTTCTGATCACTTCAATTAATGAAGGTTTTTAATCCTGTCGTTCGTGTTAATATGACTCTTATAGACTTTTATCCTGCTCTTCTTCACCATTGTTTTGATGTAAGTGTTTAGATGTATGCTGGACATTTTGAGCATAATTTGATTAATGTTGATTTTATATTTAAGTTGGAATTTGTATATGCATCAATTGCTTTATTTATTGCAGTTCGTACTGTGAAAATTATGTTTGTATTAAATTGTAAAGATGTTTCTATGGAAAAATTATTTGTATTACTTGTATCAAGTATTCCTGTAACTAGCTTGTAAAGGATGAACCTTGATTTGTTGAATTTCATATGTAATTAGATTGTAACGAGATGTGTACATTGTAAGTACATGTTTTTCTTGAATATCTTCTTTACGATATATTTTGGGACAATGAATGTATTATACTTTTTTGATCTTTGTTTCAAGGGCTACAATCCTGTAATAATAGAATTAGGATTAGTGATGATCAAGAACAGCTGTCCCGGATTAGTGACGTCACAAGCTTACTCGATGTTCCGTTGTTTTAAAAAAATGTCATAGTTTTCTTTTGTTCTGGCATAAACTATATAAGCTGGGGCAAATTGTAACAAAATCAGTCGATAAAACGTACAAGGCAGAATCTATGCCCGGCTCCGGATAAAATCTGTAATTAATTTGAGGTTATACTTCAACCATATGTTTTTGACATAAATGTCATAGTATAAATAAAGTTTAAAATTAAACTAAAAGTGTTACCTGAACAATCTTCAAGGATTAAAAGAAGATTTAATTATTGCGCAACAATTATTGAAAGTGAAAGTGATTGTTTAAATAAATTCTGATTGAATTTATTTTTTTTGACATCGATCTTGTATCAATATTTTATGAACAAAAAGTCAGCTGATTGGTTTCGTCGCAGTGTTACCAATAAAGGATTAATTTTTAAAAAGGGAAATTATATCGTAATATACAAGGTTGGTGATAATAAATGATTCTTGTTAATTTCATAAATAATATGTAACTTTAAAGTTCATCCTCAATAATAAAAATCTATTTGGTTTAGTTTATCAGATTCTTTTGAGAATTTATTTGATTTGAATTAAATAAAACACCTAAATTTCTTTTATTTTAAAATTTATTCTCATTTGATAAATAGTTTCATTTATAATTTTATTTGTGTTGGCCTGTTCAAACAAATGACTGTACTGGCCCTATGTCAGGTCACTACAACTATTTCTAACGTTTGAGCAAACCTGAGAATTTATTTCTCAATTATCAATTGTATTATTTTGAATAACATTTTTTTTTACTTTGACTTTCCATTCGGATTTTTATTTTTGTTCTTTAAATAAAGTTTATGTGTTTTCAATTTTACATATGTGTTTAATTGATGTTAATACAAGCATCCAGCGTTCTTTTCTTTTGAATACAGAGTTTAGTAGCATTTGTCCAGCCTGCAGGAGTTTTAGTGCTTATGATATAAGTTTTTCTTCCTTTCCAGGCATAAAAGTAAATAAGAGTCTCGTAATTCAAATAATTTATGCTTTACTGAGCAAACCTGAGCTAGCTGAGAGGAATAAAGAAAATATCTGTGGTGTATTCTCATCTCGATCCACCGTATATAATTTATGTTTATATTTGGAACGGTGGACATATTTTATTTTACTTTCAGAACACCGCAATATATATAAATTGATTTTTTTTAAATGGAATACCTTGTATTTTATTGCCTTGTTCGACGTAAAATTTCAGTCTGATTTCAACAATATAGAATATATGATACTTACTTTTATAGTTTTTTGAAATATTTGCTTTTAAGTATATAAATTACACACTATCTCGTATATTCGATCGAGTATTATATTGCAAAATGTTTTAAGAAATATTATCAGGAAATACCAGATTTTCATTCAAGAGAACGGCCTTCAAATAGAACATTTGTTACAGTAACTGTTTACGCCAAGTTTTGATTAGTTTATTTCGTAAAAGGAAATAGTTGTTTGGTTTTATTTCCTCCATAAATGTTTTCAAAATTTATCATTTTTGGGATATTCGACGACGTTAGCGTCGGCGCATATGTTAAATAGTGGGAATGTAATCTTTGTATAGTTTTTAAAAAGTAAAAATGAATTTTGTGTTAGTTGAATAAAAGACGCAAAAATAGCCCGACTTAACGGCAAAGTGTTATTAGTTAATTTAAAATAGCAAGTTTGCATAGGGGATTAGATTCCCATTTAATAGTTAATTATAGCGGCAATTTCCCTAAATCTCTTCCTTCTGCCTACTTCATTTTTTCCTTGCCATAATGTTATAGTAATGGTTAAATCTCTTCAATGAAGCAAGATCAGAAGCAGCACTTGTCGGTAAGTCTTTTTTACATACAGTCCATTATTATTATTATTAACATTTGAAATATTTTGATAAAGTATAATAGCATTTGTTAGCTTTTTTTGAGCGACCAGTTTTCATACAAAACAGTAACTCTAGGTTATTTTTATTAATTATTGTTAAGTGTTTTCTAATTCTAATTAAATATTTTATGTGTTATTATTTAATATTATTTATTTATATATTTAAACATAAATAATTCGGAAAGTATTAGAAGTAAATACTATGTGTCCTATATTGCTGAAATCAGTTCAAAATTCTACATTAAAAAATGAAATAAAATACAGGGTGTCAACAAATCAATTTATATACAGGGTGTTCAAATTTAAGTCTGCACTTTTGCCAACCTTGTTACTACTAAAGATACGATGTTGATTAAATTACCAAAGTAGTAGCGTTTTTTCTTCAGATTACGATGGTAAAATTTTAAAAACAATTGAATGTTGCGTTTTCGAGATATTAAAAAAACAACATTTTTTTTAAATGGAATACCCTGTCTATTTTTGCACATTTTAAACGATAATTTAATTTTAAACAAAATTTATTAATACATAAATAACCTAAACTTACAAATAAACGAACTACAAGCATTTAAATGTACCAGTTCAAGTTGAGATGAATATCATGTAGCCAATGAATGGCCGATTATTGGAAAGTAAAAGAATAGTAGATTATTCTACAAGTAAAGAAAAGTTGTTTTCTAGCTCGTGAAAATTTAATTCACTCGCTGAACGCTCGTAAATCAAGCATTCCACTTGCTAGAAAACGACTTCTACATTTAACGTTTTGTTAAAATTTTACCATCGTAACTGGAAGAAAAAACGCTATTACTTTGATAATTTAACCAACATCGTATCTTTAGTAGTAACAAAGTTGGCAATAGTGCCGACTTCAATTTACACCCTGTATATAACTTCGGCATTTATTTTTCAATTGTTTTTTTGATATCATATTTAAAAACTTTAGAAAAAGCCCTACAACTTTTGTTAGAATAATTTTTTTGTAACTACAGAAATAACAGAGAAAAGTAGGGGAAGAAAGTTAAGTGGATCACCCTGTACATATTCAATCTGAAATACAATTTACTTTTTCTGAAATACAAATGACGCTTTCTGATGTTAAAATGATGAATTTGAAATACAAATGATGCTTTCTGAAATTAAATTGACCAATCTGAAATATAAATGACACTCTCTAAAATTAAATTTACTAATATGAAATAAAAATGATGCTTTCTGAAATCAAATTCACTAAAATGAAATACAAATGGCGCCGTCCGAAATTAAATTATCAAATTCTGAAATACAACTGGAAAATATGTAGTTAAAAATAAATGCAATGAGAAAAAATCGGGACAACTTGCATACCGTTTTAAGTTTTTGGGGACAACGGGACACGAAGCACAAAAAAGAGACAATCCTGTAAAAAATGGGTCTGGTGACCCTAATATAAGACACCATTGTCTCTCAAATCAAGAAGGCCATGGTACATTTATAAAAATAGGGACAATTTGCACCCTTTTTGCATTCCAATTTGCATTTTTAGTTTTTGAGGACAATGGGACACGAAGTACAAAAAAGGGACAATCCCGGTAAAAATTGGATGTCTGGTCACCCTAATATAAGACACCATTGTCTCTCAAATTGAGGAGGCCATGGTACATTTATAACCATTTTTTGAGGTGGTTACGAGATGGCACTGGAAATGATACCATTTTTCAAATAAAAAAAAGCCGTTCCAATACTAACTTTGTGTTAAAATATGTCATTGTTTTTGTAAATGTCACTTTGACATCTATCAATCCAATATTGAACATAAAAGTAAACTTTCGCAGCTTGTAATGTAAATAACTATTGACCATCCTTGCATTTTTGTTATTATAGGTAACCTATTGACATAGGTTTACGTGATACGAAATACTACATATTTTTGTAATGCAACACCCTATTTATTGCATATACATATGTAATTGTTTTTTGATGGTATTTTCATAAAATAAAAACTTTAATAAGAAATTTCTTTATCTCCAATAATAACAATAATAACGAGCTGGTCAAAATATAATGAATAATCCTGTACGTGCAACCTAAAAATTACGTTATATTTGTAGGTGTTCTATTGCATACTCTAAGATAGGAAAACATAATTTTACTTCTAAGATCAATTTAAACAGACATTAATTTCTATGGCTAAACGTATTCTAAAAAAAAATTGTAAATAGATTATAATAATGTTACCTTGACAGGCTCCAGGAGACGTAAGCACTGCTCAATAGTCTCGGACGATTGCAGTCTTTCAAGATCCTCGACGACTCGTTTCTCTACTAGATTAACAAGACGAGGTAGGCATAACCGATTACCCAATTCCAATAAATTCACACACCGTGCTGCCGACACTGCAGGAACATCATCAGTGTACAGGTAGCATAGTAATTTGTGGAATGTATACTCTCGAACACCTGGGAATTCTATCTGCACAGTATTACACAGTTAGTTCTGTGGAAATAATTAATTAAAGAATATATACTGACCACTTTGGCTTGGCTTTCACGGAAATCTCCACCAAACATAGCTTTCATAACATCACAGCGTGCGGCTAACATAGCCTTATGAGCAGCACAAGCACCATCGTCTAATTCAAAAACTATATCGGCAAATAGTCCTTGATCTAAACATACATCTTGTAGTTTTCTTCTAAGGTACGCTTCGTGGTTTTCTTGTAACTGGGTGCCATCTCTAACATTACCGCCACATTGCTGCATTTCTACCAACAATACCAGAAGTTGTGATAACTCAAGGAATTCAGCAGCCTGTCGTGTTTCCTGTACAAATAGGCTGAATATAAATATAAACAGTATTAGGTCTATTTTATAAAATTTTAATTAATCGAGGAAAGTACAGGTAAGTGTGTATCATTTTTATAAATAAGTTATCTATTTATGTACCATTAGAAACAATAGAAAGTTAATGACGTTAGTAAATGTACCAAATATTTCATTATGTTTTATTGAAACATATTTGTTTAAACATTTACAAACTTTGCTATAAATTATTTAATTGTAATAATTCATACTTAACTTAAATATTTTTTATGCACAGATACATTATAATTCGACTATTATTGCTAGATTCATCTAAACATAACCGTCTCTTTATGGCCCAAGGGCCTCTTTATGATCAGACGGGGAATAACAAAACGTCAATTAAATGCCAGTTTTTTGTAGAACTTGATTGGCTCTTAATATAATTTGTAAACTTATCACCAATGAAAATAAGCTGAAGTTAAATATTTTGGAATAGTAACTATAGTAACGTACTTCGTATAAGCACATTATGCACAGCGGCTTGATGTACCTAATACTCAATTATATTTTTTACACAATAATAGATTTGAGATAAAAACTTAATCTGTGCATAAAATAGTGTGTGTATAGCTGGCATAACTTGCGTTTATGGCCCTACAGCCTTTTCCTAGCCTCGCCTCGAGCTAGAAATGGCGCTTCTAGCCATAAAAGCTTCATTATGCCCTTAATACATAAATAACTATAATTGACTTCCATTGACTGAAACCTTTAAAATCATTATAAATAATAATAACATAAAATAAAACACCTAAGACTTATCTTTTACATTTACAATATCAATAATTTCATTTCAATTGCATCCAATTGTACATAGGTATAGTGACGAGCAATTAAAAGTTAACGAGGCTTAGTAGCAAATAAGGGTGCGCGGACAAAAAATCTGCACAATTTGAAATATGAATAATTTCTTTGCTATTGGGTTTAGATAATCTGAAATTTATATACAAATAATGAGATGTTTATACAACAAAATCAACATCTTAAAATCTTCCTTTACCATGTTTTATCTTTGCATGATCCACTAGACGACGAAGTTTTTAGTTACTTTTTAGAACTGTACTTACTTTAGCAGAAGAGTGACTCAAAGTTCCATGCCAAATGTAAAATTTGGCAATTATCTTCTGGAGCTAATTCTTGTTTAAGTCTTTGATTATGTATACACTAGTAATTATAACACACACATCATCGCTGTTAATGCATACTGGCATAACTACTTTTTAGCAATTTTACAGGAGTGCGGTTTAAATGCTTATAAAAACTTACAGACTTATTACAGCTGGCATGATGAATTCTCTGAAATATTGTAACTAGCAAAATTACTAGCTACAACATTTCAGAGAATTAAGTTCATATCATCTGTAATAAAGTTTTTACAAGCATTTAAACAGTGCTCCTGTAAAGTTGCTAAAAAACAGTTATGCCAGTATGCATTAACATCGACGATACAATACTTCTGCTAATAGTTAGAAAGCCGCAATAGTAAATTATTGATATATTTCTTACAATGCCATAACTTATTAATCTCATCATGTCAAACATGAGGAACAAGACTGTGCCATAAGAGATTTTCATCTCAGTCGTCCCCAAGGAGGTCGCCCGTTTAAAGTCTTGTGGGTGATCTGGCACCCATACACGACTTTCTAATGTTTCTATGATGGTTTGGTATCCCCTATGATACAAAAAGTTATTAGAAAAAAAGAATCAAGTGATAAAAAGTATGTCCTGTGACTCTTCCACATATGCATGTTAAGGGCAATTTGACACCCATACCCAACTGTCTAATGATTCTGGCAGTGGTATCTTGATATTCTTTATGAAGTAAAAGATACCAAACTATCATTGCTAGAACCATTGGAAAGTCGCCCGTGGGTGCCAAACAAGCGTACTCTGCAGTGTGACTGAGATACAAATTTCTTATGGCCATATTCTTGTTCCTCGTGTTCGATAAGATTATTAAGTTCTGTCATGGCAAAAAATACATCAATAATTTCCTATTGCGACTCTCTAACTATAAATAAAATACACTTTTAGTAAAAAACAAGAAAATATTCATAGCATTCTAGATGTATGCAAACAAATTCGAGATTGACAAAATTTGTGCAGATTTTTTACCCCGATACCCTTTAAAATATCAACAGGTGAAACGAATTACCAACGATGATCACATATTTTACTATATCTAGATACAGCATTTATTATCATTACCCTATGCACGTGAGCTCCTCAAGGTTTGCTTGACCTTGCTTTCAACTGAAATTAAATATAACGTCCCTTTTTGAAAATATGTACAACATATACGCATTTCGTATAGTGTATTAATGGACACAATATATTTCATGTAACATACTAACAAATTATTGAAAATCAATTTTGTTGTTAAAACCATTGCAAAAATAGCATATTGTGTTACAAGTGCAGAAAAGTATCAATTTCTGTGGAAGTGTGAAGAAGTTGCGGCATGAGACGAAGTTGAACGATCACACGAGTGTGAAATTGGCGTTTTTGAACGCGTTACATACAATACTTTATCTACGATCACAAAAAAGTAATAAACCACCAAAAGCTAAAAAAATATATAACCTAGAATTTATACTCGCATTCATAGTTTTTATGTGAAATTTCTGGCAATAAATTAAGAGATGTAACGTAAGCAGCTTCCATGATGTTTGGAAGTGTACACTCCATTTTCCCATCATCGGATTCAGCCATATGTATGTACTCGTTTTCAAAAAGTAATTGTTTGTAAACAATCACAATTCAATTGTCAAGGTGGTTAAACCCTTTGCCAGGAAATGTAAACATATTCTGGTATGTTAACATATTGTGGGTGACAAGGAAGATAGCTTTAAGTGTACCCATTGTACTTGCACTTGTGAATTGTGTAGCAAATTATAAGCGCTTTCATAGCTTTTATTGTAATTCAGTAAGAATAATGAATAATATTATATTAACAATTATATATAATGATGTAAAGAATTAATCAATTTTATGTTAATTGAATACAATTTTATAATAACTTTATATAGTAATAATAACTAAATTATGTTAAGTTGCCTAGATAGCTGAACAGTATGAGGTCTGGCTTAGCAAGCAGACAGTCCAGGGTTCGATTCCCCACCGAAGCGATAATTTTTCTAGATGGATTTGCATTCAAAATATAATTTAATGTAAAACAATTATGTAATTAATAACAATGTAATTAATAATATTATAATATTGCATGTGCTGACATCTATGGCGTTTTAATAGAACTACTGATCGTGGAAAATGATTTCCCACAGTCATTACCGTTCAGTTTAGAACTTTCTATAGTGGTCGTAGATATAATCAATTTCAGTTAGAGCTCCCTTATTTTTCAATTTCTTCACATACAATGTAAAAACTATCACATCTCTAAATTTGTTTAAAATAAAAACTAAAAAAAAATACATGTTTACAGAAAATTGCCAACACATAAAGAATATATGTACATATTGATTTCCGATTTACTCCTATCGATTACTTAATAAATATAGATGGCGCTGTTTGGTAACAAAATTAGACAAAATGACAAAACAATGGATCATGTCATATAAAACTCATTAATTAAATTGAAACATCAACATCGTTATACATTTCTGAAAGTATTGGAAGTTTCGGATAAGATATAGTATTCTACTTGCATATAATATAGCTATTTGAGAGTTTGCGCGGATAATAAGCTCGCTATCGCTTGCTCGTTTGGTACCATGCTCACACGTAAAGTTCTAAGTAACTAAATTATTAGCAATGTGAAATGTTGTCAATACATTTATTTCTATTCATAGCATGCTGTTATTTACAATAAAGGAATATCTAGTATTATGTAAATATTCATTCTATATGGTTGAATCTTGAATCTGAACTGTAGGAAGGAGCGTAACTACCCGGCGCAATGAGCTTTAAAAGCGACGGATATGACGTCAGACTGGCTGGCATTAGACACCACCTAGATCTGCCTTTATTTCAAACTCTGACAAATACGAAGAAAGAAATTACGTTTCATAAGTAAGTATTCTTTTGTTTAAAACATAAAATTTATATTCCAAGATTATTTTCAAAATACTATGTTTTAAAATTGAGGATATGTAGTTTATATGCGCATTTCGAGACAGTAAGAAGACTGAATAGATATTGAGGATATATAAGAAGAAGATATTGAGACCCCATCCCGATCGTATGTGGTAGATGATTATGTTGCTTCCTACAATTTTATATTCTAAGGGTTGAATAGTTAATAAGAACTTAATAACAATCATGTTACAAATAAAAAAAGATACACAAGTGTTATTCTAAAGTGGGACATACTATATAACTTTTAAACTAGTTTTAATTTTGACCTAATTATATTGTATTAGATAGTAGTAATGATAGTACATATATTTAATTACATATTTATTCTACATTAAAACAAAGATTAATTTAAATTAGTACCATTTACAAAAGGTTATCTACCGTTATATTAAGGCCGTTATCATTGTATGAAATGAAAACAAACAAAACAAAGCACTGCTAATTATACTATTTTTAACTTTTTAAATTGTTTAAGTGTTAATATATACAGGCAGTGCGTTCAATATTAAATCTGTGGCATTTTAGTATTCTTTTTTAGTTAGGGTGATACAAGCATACTATTTTAAGAGAATTCAATATCAACATGTAGGTACTTTTTTTATCAACTTCTAAGAGACTAATTAAATTTAACCCTCTTGAGTATTTTGAATAATCTTCATAATATAATTGGTAAACCAAGAAATAGAGTTTACTGTGTCTAGCCTTTGGGGAACTCCATATTCATAAAATCTAATAAAAATCAATAGATTAATTAAAGTTTCACAAGTTTTAATAGAAATTCTTAACCTTACAATTGTTTCGACATTAAATGTCATTATCAAAGGTAGATAAGATTGATAAACAAACACGTTGCTAAGGATAAATACAGTAAATAGGTAACTATAGTAGAATTCAGCTAAAAATAAAGCGAAGGAAGGTATAGGGAAAGCTTGACCTTCGCGTTGATTGGCTAAAATATGAGGCACGTTCACAGAACTTAAAAAAGTAAATTTGTGCATAAATTATGTGAAGAGCACCAGTTCAGTTGTACAATAAACGTTACGGCTTACGTTCGCTTAACTACGAAAATATAACTTATTGTGTGTGTAAAAAGAAACTATAGTTAATGTACATTCATAATTAACGTGATAAAATGGTCATTAATTAATCTACAAAGTTTTACATGAAAGGGAAAAATCTGAATCCTAAAATCCGGCAACATTGCATCAATTTCTAAGATATTAATGCTGACAATTTTTGAGGTTATGGTGTAACCATATTAGGATTGCCCCCTTCTGTTTGTAATTTAAATCCAATTGAATTGATATGGGCACAAGTGAAACATGTAGTACTACATAGTAACATAGCTGCTAATAAATAATACATACAACATATTCACTTGCTGACGTGAAAAAGCTTCCTAATCAAGGCATTTCTACTGTTACTGCAGAACGATGGAAATATTGCATTATAGGTACCAAATAATTAATAAAGAAAATCGAAGGTGGCATTTAAACAAAATGGTAGAGGATATTGTGGAAAAAATATAAATAATATAAATTTAGGATCGGAAAGTTCCAACCCAACTAATGAGACGAACATTATTAATATTGTGTCAATATAAAATAATTTGTAAGGTTTTTCGAATGATATCCAATGATTAGTTCTATTTATAAATTGTTCATAAGATTTTGTACAAAAGTAATAGATAGATTTTTTATATGCTTCAGTAAATACTTTCAACAATATTAATTTTCAAATTTCCCGCAGTTTGAATTTTAGGTGTGTAAATGTAACTTGGATCGAAGCACCATCTACTTTATTCTTATTTGATTTTTACTATAGATACAATACATTTTGTATTGTATCTAGTTACCTATTTTCTGTATTTATCCTTAGCAACGTGTTTGTTTATCAATCTTATCTACCATTGCTAATGACATTTAATGTCGAAACAATTGTAAGGTTAAGAATTTCTAAACTTGTGAAACTTTAATTAATCTATTGATTTTTATTACATTTTATTTTTAACAATGAAATGGTTTAGAATAAAAGTCAAAAACTTTTGTATATTCAAAGAAAAATGTATCAACGTTAGCTATCAATTTGCAAGAATGTATGTCATAGATTCATTCTTAAAAAATAGATGTTAATAATACAGTTAGGGCAGGTTGATAAAGCATAGTTCACCACGCGGTTAAGCAACCTGATTGGATAAAATTTAGCAACACGTTTAAAAGAACGAATCACATTACTTGTTTTGAATTAACCAATCATATGGGTAAAATTTTTATAATTGGCCATTCGTTGTCCCGGACAGATAGCAACAAAATGAAACGCATTTTTAACAATGAAAATGTTATTTATTTTAGTTTTTGTTGTCTTTATACCAAAAACAAAAATAAAATGTAATTACCGAAAATTTCTCTTATTTTTTTTTAATTTAAAACCGCGAATCGTCATTCCGGGAACTGTCCCCGGTTCAGAAATTAAGTATATAATTCAAGTTTATTTAGGTAATTTTGTCCTAAAGGCTATGATCAGTGTTTTTCTTCCGCTATAACTATGAAGAGATCACTTTAATATCTATTTAAAAGGGAAGTAAAGAGTGACCTATTAGATATACACGTGTGAAGTATGTCCTTTACATTTAGCATCATTCCGGGAACGTGCCATGTTTTGATACGTGAGATCTTCATTTTTGCAGCTAAGAGCAGTACAGTGAATAAAATAGTACCAGCTTGATGTCAGTGTCAAGGTGAAAGCATGTTTCTATTTCATATTCTTGAGAAATAATTTATATTTAAATCTAATTTAGTAAAAATATCAAGTTAGGTTTAATAATAGTCATTTCGTGAACGCTTCTAGTATTTTTAAAACTTCATTTACATATTTTTCGTTTGTTTCATCTTTCGTGGAAATGTGCTCACTTTAACTTAACCTGTAATATATTGCTCATGTTTTGTTATGTAGATATGGCGCGAAATTAACTGATGTTTTGTCATTCCAGGAACGATTTAAAACTATCATTACGGGAACGCCCCAAGATTAATTATACGTTCCTGGAATGAGAAAATCGTTCCTGCTATGATTAAATCGCTCAAAAATAGTTGGAAAATTGATGGATGTTGATTTTTTCAGTTTTTGAGAATGGATAGGTTACAGCAGTGGAGGCTCGTGGCTTCCTAGCAAGGTTAGGCTCGAAAAAGAACTCCTGCTGCAAAATCCAATTTAATCTGTGGGCGGTGCTATGTGTAAATAATGCTAAAGGTGCACCAGATCCAATTTCAGGCAGTTTAACTCTCCGGCCATAACGCTAGTATCATTTTAACATTGAGCAACTAATTTTTGTTTAAAATTATAGGGTTATAAAACGTTAGCTATTAGATCAAATAGAATCATTCAGGGGACGCTTGAATCATTCAGGGAATGCAAGTATAACTTCAATTTTTGCAACAAATAAAGTGATAGGCAATATTTCAAGCCTATATTTACGCTCTTGTAACGTCTATTAACTAATTTGTGATACTCAAGATTTTCTTAATCCATAATTTGTGAGTGCATGTAATAAGAGCGTTCCCTAAATCATGCTCCCTCTCGGTTTAATATAAAAAAGTATCAAAAAGTGGCTCTTCCTACTGATATCTTGTATTGCAATTTCGGTAGTTATTAGAAGTAAGTATAACAATGTGGAAAACGTTTAGATAGTTATGAAATTAGAACTTTTATTTTTTTCCAATTTAAGTTTTCAAATAGCCAATTATAAAAATTTTACCCATATGAGTTAACAATGTACCAAAATAATCTTGTAGTTAGCAATGCTTTATGAAAACAACTCTTAAATGACACTGGAAGATCTGAATGGTTAAAATAGAAGAGTTAAAACCTATTACGAACTATCTACGCATATGTATCATTTCAAAAATAATTGCATAGGGATAATCTGATACTGATTTTTCACTCATTTTCATTTGCAATTGCAATGTTTAATAAGCAAATATTCTGTAGTAATCCCATAAGAGATCTGAAATTGTCGGCTTCGATATAACCTAAAAATTTCAGACCTCATTTAAGATTATTTTATACACATCTGCATAAAAATTATAATTAAGGAATAATCCTACTTGCAAAACTATAGAAAAATTACCGAAATTATTTCATGTATAGTAGGTCAATACAGCTTTCTGATTGGTCAATATAGGCGTGTATAAAAGAATCGATTACATTTAATTTCTCTATAAAAAAGATCAGAAAAACAATTATTTTTACCTGTAAATCTAGTTGCCGCTGATCTATTGTCCCAGTGTACATAAATTGTAGACACTGACGTACAGCTATTGGAGTAAGTAATTTACCAAGAGTAACAACAGTCTGTCCTTCAGTTTGCACACTTCGGATGGCTTGAAAAGCAGGATGGTCTAATTCCCTTGCTGGTGGTAAAGCTTGACAACTGGCACGGCGTTTCCAAGTACGTTGTTCAGCACGAAGTAAGCTTTCATTGTCATCACTAAAATCACCTAACGAACTGACCATACTCGAATCACTTGTACTACGTGTCATATCGTTGGAAATTTCAAGTGCAAAAAGTCGATAAAAAGCTGGACTAGCTGCAGCCAATACAAAACGGTGGGCAGAAAAACCTACAGAACCAGCTACCAATACAACATCGGAATGATCTCTACCCAGCCATAGCTGACGTAAATGTTCTCCGTACGAACTATTGCACACTTTTATTTCAGGTTTTGGCGGTGGAGGAGGCTTGAAGGGTGCTTGCAATAACGGTCGTTGTACCTTTTTTAGGTTAGTCTGCCAAAAACGTTGTTGACGGCGTGCTTGCAATGCAGCACGTATGGCATTCTCAAATACTTCATTAACCCCGAAATATGTTAAAACTGATGTTTCATAATAATAAAGACCAAGCTCCTGTGCTACGTCACGAGCTTCATCTGGCATAACTAAATCACTCTTACGTGTGGCCCGAACAAACGGACTTCGATCCCGAAAGAATGTTAAATATGCTTCATCTCTGTACATAAATCGGAGATCATTTTTGCATCCAACTAAAAGTACTGGTGTATTCGGACAAAACCGGCGTATTTCAGGATACCACATCAAACGGCAGTTTCTGAGGGATATTGGATTGTTGATGCTGAAGCACAATAAAACAACATCAGAACGTCCATATGCAAATCTTCTATCTTTTTCGTGATCTCCAAACGTGTCCCATAAACGTAGGGAAACGTTTACACTGTCCACCACCTCCCATGATCTTTCTAGCACCTGCAATTGTATATTTTAGTATTAGTTTACATAACAACATTTATAATTGATATTACATTAAACAAATACAGTTATTATTGTTAACCTAAAAAAGAACTACGCATCATTATTAAATTCGAGATTTGATCGATTACCATACAGACAACAACAAAACATGAACAGTTGAACATGATAACTTAGCATATCCACTACACCTGAGTAAATTCTAAAGGTACAATTCCACTGATGCAACACCAGGCGACATGTTATCAAAACAATCAACGTGTGACATGCGTCAAAGATGCATGCTTTATGTCGCTTCATGCAGCTTCGATTGAAAGACTCAGTATAGCATGCGTCATTGCCGCGTGTCACATGTTGCTCAAATGTTGCCTCAGTGGAATTGTGCCTTTACTCAATTTATTACTAGTATAATAAACAATCTATCTAAAAGTCTAAGTAAAAGTCATAGGTTATAAAATACATACAAAATTTTGCAAAAAAGTGGAAATTTGTTTAATAAGAGAAATAAATTTTAATTTGCTTACGAGTTTGCATTGTGTTTATTTGGATTTACCAATTCTAAGGAATACATTTTACCTATAACATCTAAGGGATCCTACTTTCTTTCTTTATTGAACTTTTGGTTACATTATCTAATATACCACAATTTTAGAATTCTTTCTTGCAAGAATTTCATCCAGCTACTAATTACACTGTCTGACAAATTTTAAACTTTTTTTTTGTTTCCTAGTTCTGGTTAATCGTTACTGATGACTAAAAGCCAAATAACTCGAAAAGGAAGTTCGGTAGTTCGTTTAGGGAACATATGGTGAATCTTAGTCTTTGATTTTTTCTTCTAGCACAAGAACCTAAATTTTGCATCATAAGATAAAGAATATTGATGTTATCTATTTCAAATTAATTATTTCGTAAAGAGTATGAAAACGTGCAAATTTTGAGTCTAAGCATGTTGAGATTCGTTAAGTGGTTTAGAAGAGAGTTACGTTTGAATTTGTGAAATGATGTATTTGTTGCAGATTTTTGCCAATTTTTTCCGACTTATAGACAAAATATTTTATTAGATATAGGATCAAAATTGGCTTTTTCTTTTTTCGATATTAGAATTCATAGAAATATAAACAATCTAAAAACATCTGACTAAAATTAATGCACTGATTAATTTTGTTAGCCTATGTTAGTGAAAAATGGAAAAATGCAAACATTCCACTAAGTAATCTCCACTCTCTCTCCACTCACCTCTAGATTATTTCCCACAAAACCTTGGTGAAGTGAGCGATGAACACATTGAACGTTTTCACCAAGATATTAGTATAATGGAGAGCATTACCAGGGAAAAAGCTATGGAACTATAATGGGGGCTCATTGTTGATGTTTGTTGCACGAAGTGTCCTCTACATACAAAAGGCATTCAAATAACAACAAATTTTATTGTTGTAAAATATGTATATTATATTAGATTTGTGAGCGTTTCTTCTTCTTGTTTCATCCTTAAACCTGATGGACAATAAAATTATTTAGTACTACTGATATCTCGTTTTGTGTACTCTCCGATAACTTTGAATACTTTATCATACTTTGGATACTGGATATCTAACCTAAGTCCAAAATTGCCTCATGACTTTTAGCTAACTCGATATTGATTGACGTGTAGAATATTAAATGTACTATCGTACTTGGTATTCAGATATGAGCAGGTAAACAACACACCAAATAAGAAGTCATAAATGCCATCATTTCAATTCTACATGAAACAAGAAGGTTTTAGATGGATTTCCAGCGGCAGATGAAACGCGACGCACAAAATAAGATATCACCTCCTATTAAACCAATAACAATGTTTTTTCCATTTTACATTTTTTAGGCAAGAAATTAAGTAGTGCACCAATTTTAATCGAGATTTTTTTAAGTTGTATGTATTTCTTTGGCTTATAATGCATGGGAAAAAAGAAACCAAATTTGATGATACATATTTTATGAAATATTTTGTCTAGTCATCAGCTAAATAATGGATGAGTACATAAAACAAGAAATCAGGAGTATCGAATTTTATTGTCTGGCTTAACACGAAATGCTATGCACCAAACATTACAAACACTAGCAATAATCCCCCATTATACTTGGATAACATTTTCCCTGATAATGCTTCTCCATTATCTTGGTGAAAACGTTCAACATGTTCGTCACTCACTTCACCAAGATTTTCTAGGAAACAATCTAAGACATTTTTTCCATTTTTCACTAAAATAGGCAAACAAATCATAAAAAATCAATTAGTGCATTAATTTTAGTTGGATTTTTTCTGGTTTCCAGTACAGGGAAAAGAAAAAACCAATTTTTATTATATTTAATGTAATTTCGCCTATGAATCGGGAAAAATTGGCATAAATACATCATTTCACAAATTCAAATGTAAATATCTTCTAAACTTCCAATTTCAATATGTTTAGACTCAGAATTTTCCCATTTTCATACTCTTTACGTCATAAATAATTTCAAATGAACAAAAATACATATATATATATATATATATATATTCTGGGAAAAAACTGGAAAATGAAGAAGAACAAGATAGTGATCAGTAGGATAGATACCAGAACAGAACAAATAAGAGAATGAATAAAGGAATTCTTTCAAAAAGAAATGGATGTAATAAACATAAAAACAGCATACAAAATTAAAAAGGAACCACACCAAAGAATTTAAGAACTGGGATGATAACATGACGGTAATGAGCAACAAAAATAAATTAAAAGACAAAAATTATATATAGAAAAGTGATATGATTACAATAGAGCTAAGAATACAGGCAGAAATAAGAAGAATCGCCAGACAGCAAAAAGAAAACGGAAATCAAACAAAAATTGGCTACCAAAAATTACAGATTAATGAATGATTAATAAAAAGAATGAGGATAGTAGGATCGAAAGAGAAGATGAAGGATAGAAAAGAATGGAGAAACATAGTGAAAGAAGCAACAAAACACAACAACTTATGAAGGAATAAAGAAATAGAGAAAGAAAAGAAATAGAAAGTAAAGAATAGAGTAGTGTAGTGTAGTGGAGAAAGGAAGGAATTAGAAATACAAAATACAATTTCTTTAGAAATGTATAACCGCATAATAATAATCACACTCTTTGCGATATAATTAATTTTAAATAGATAACATCAATATTATTTGAGTTACAACGCAAAAGCTAGGATCTTGTGCTAGAAGAAAAAACAAAAAATAAGTTTCGCAATATTTTCCCTAAATGAACTAACCTTTCGAGTTATTTTAACCAGAACCAGGAAACAAAAACATTGTTGGACAGTGTGTTATCGACTTATTAAAATCGCACCTATATTTTGGAACTTTTCATAAAATTACTGAAGTCACTTTTACAATCGCAGGGATTTTTTTAACTAATAAATCTAAGATACTATTACTGCATAATCAAACATGATAAATTGTAAATTATTATTATTTACTGCTTTCTTTCTCATGTGTAAATACATTCAAAAAGGTTCAATTTTAGATTTTCCTTTCGAGTACATTCAACTACCACTATTGAATAATAATTATTACTGGACATGTGTAGGTGTGTTATTTTTAGCCTCAAAATATACCTTTAAAAGCTATAACTGGACCTATCATAATTCAGCATAATAATGATATTGTACAGTATTTTATAGCATCTTCTATAAATTAGTTGATTTCATAAATTCTACAAGAAAACAAAAAAAAATGATGTCACACTAAAAACGCAAAAGCAACATAAACATAATTGAAGTACAAGAATGCATAATAAAAATTAAAGAATAATTTAATTTGAAAAAACATCCTGCTTTTGCATAGAAAATGGAGCAAAATATGCATAGTCATCGTTGTATAAATTAATGATTATTCACATTAACGTCCATAATTTCATGGTACTCGATTTATATGTAATTTACTGTTACATTATATAAAATCAATAGAGACATTACTGCATTATTATTTAAAAAAATAATATCTAACTTTAAGTGAGGATGTTACATTTAGTATCGTGTGCGGTATATATTTTAGTTCAGTTATTTCTCAATTCATGGAATTTATTCATTTAATTTTTATCATATTTTATGTACATAAATATATGTATGCATTTCTAAATACATATTACATACAATTAAAATTTGTTAATTGAAACCCTTAATTTATCAGTCGACTTCTGCCATCCAACTTATTATTATAATTAAATAAAATAGTCTGTTAGTATTTATTTAGTTTACAGATCAGGTCATCTTTGCATTAGAAGACCACAGTATCAGTATTTGCCATTTTAGTTTGACCAATCAGCAAACTAAACAGACTCGACTATTCAATTAATCAATACCAATTATGTTTAGTTGTCTTTAATTATTAGTGATGCAAATAACACCAGTTTATTATTATTTTTAGTCAGAACGAAAGATGAAATGCTTGTTAAATAAATTATGGAAATTTTTGAAGATTTTATTTAATCTATTATTTAAATATAAGAATTTTATATATGGGTATTAAATATTATAGTTTGTATTTGTCTATTAAATATGAATTAATTATTAAGGTTAAGTAATTTACCGTTGATAGAGCAAAACTGTTGCGCTTGTAGGCATTTTATTTTTCTTCTAAATGAAATTTGTGTTTAGCTGACATAATTGAGCTGTGGTTAGAAGAATTATTTGTTTAGATTAAGTTGATCTAACCTTAGATTAAATAAGATTCCAATCTTAGTTTGTTTCTAATAGTAAAGCTTTAACAACTTGTGTCATAAATATTAGTTATTTTATATTTTTACATATAAACTCAATATATACGATGGCGTAAAGCATTAGGTTGCACACTGCACAGTAGATTGACCCTTAGATCAAGTTCAAATTAATTCAGAGGCGTCATTGCAATTTTAAATATAGTATATAAAAATTAATTAGAGTGTGTGTGTTCATTTCCTAGAGTTTTGTTTAGTAAACTATTGCTTAAAAAATTAAGAAAAATTTATTGTAAATTTTGGATACAAAAAACCACAATCAAAGTTTACATTGTTTAAAAAAAATAGTAATTTATTATAAAACTTAATATTCTGAATATCTGAAATATTCAGATATTAACCCAATCAGCATTTTTGTTTTATAAAGGTTCTCGAAATATCACCATCACCAAATTATAAAACCTGTGGTAATAAACGTTGATGACAACGGTTCAGTTACCTCTATATATCCCTTAAAGAGCTTAAATGGCGGGCTCTATTACAGTTACCGTTACCACTGTTAGGTAACCTTATATGACTCTAAGTTTTATACTAAAGGTGATAGTGATATAACTGTTACCTTTATATAACTTCTTATAGACCTCTTATATAATACCGCATAAGGCCTGCGCCTTTAATCAAGTAACGAAAATGTTTTTGCAACCTTTATAAAAACTCCTTTATAATGGTAATCACAATGTCTAGGCACCCATATTGCTTTATTGGTTATCCTGCTTGCTCTTGCACTTATCACGTTATCATTATCCTCTATATTTCTCTTTGCAAGCTGGCGGATAACTATGTTAATTATAGAATATAACATCTCGACAGGGCAAGTCTCTTCTTTCGCATAAAAAATATCATTATCATCATCATCATCATTCCTGTCACTCCATTGGAAGCATAGGGCATTGTTTTCATCGATGATTCTTCTGTAATTCTTAGCGTTTCCGCCTATACAGTAGCAGAGTTGCCAACTCTGTACCAGGTTCACTCTAGCTCACTGTTCTGTTCCTTTTGCTGTTTTGTTTTTTTAACACTTTCTATCCTTCACTAGTTCAATATGTACACAACACTTCACATAATGACCTCCATTCGGTCTTGTCCTTTGCCTTCTCTTTTATTTCACTCCATTGTAGTCCTTTCTCGGTAATTTCATTTTGCATCTTCTTTCTCCATGTGGTTTTTGGTCTTCCTCTCCACCTTTTACCTCTTATATTGTGTTCTAATGCTTGTTTTGTTATATCATTATTCGGTTTTCTCAGCGTATGTCCAATCAATTTCCATTTTCTTTTTTTTATTGTTATCCTTATCGAATGTCTGTAGCCTTTTCATGTGCATTTCATTTATTGTCCACGTTTCTGAGCCGTATAACAATATCGTTTTTACGTTTGTATTGAACATTCTAATTTTGGTTTTCATATGTATTTTCCTTGATTGCCACATTTTCTTAAGTGCATTAAAGGCTCGTTGGGCTTGGTGTATTCTTGTTTTTATATCCACTTCGCTTGTACCTCTCTCGTCTATAATGCTTCCCAAGTATGTGAATCTCTCTATCTCTTCTATCTGTTCCCTGTCGGGTTGGTTGCTCTCTCTCCCTGTTTTCTTCTTGCCTTTTTCTATTTTCATAATTTTGGCCTTATCCTTATTTATATTCAGTCCTACTTTTATTGCTTCTTCTTTTAGTTTGTCTAGTTTTTTTCTCATCTGTATTGTGCTTTCTGTTAACAAACATGTATCATTTGCAAATTCTATGTTTTCCAGTGTTTTGCCGAACCTCCAACGAATTCCTGTCTTCTTATCTTCCGTTTTTCTCATAACCCAGTCGATTATAACCAAAAATAGTATGGGTGACAGAACACATCCCTGTCTCACCCCGCTTTCTATCTGTATATTTCTCGTTAGTTTGTTGTTTATATCAATTTTAGCTGTGTAATTCGTATATAGAAGTTTAATCATATTTATAAGTTTCTTTGGTATTCCATACGCTTTTAAGATTGTCCACATTTTATCTCTGTCTATTCTATCGAAGTCTATGAAGGTTTTTATATCCTAGTATTCTCTTTGCCGTGTCCTTGAGAATTGTTTTGTACTTATCCCATATTTCTTCTACCCCTTCATTGTCCTTTCCTTTATTTTTCTGGTGATCCCATTCTTTTTCTAATTTATCTTTGTATTGTGTTCTGACTTCTTCTTCTTTTAGCCTTTGCACATTGTATTTTTCTCTTTTTATCTTCTGCTCTCTATTTGCTCGTAATTTTATTCTTATTTTAGCCCTGAGTAGAATATGGTCTGTAGACCCATCAGTCCCCCTCATCGCTCTTACGTCACTCAGCATGTTTTTCCATTTTCCTTCTATTGCTACATGGTCTATTTGGTTCTGTACTCTACCCCCGGGTGAGGTCCAGGTTACCTTGTGTATGGTTTTATGTTTGAAGAGGCTACTTCCTATTATTAGATTATTTCCTGCACAAAATTCTAAGAATAATTCTCCATTTTCGTTGATAATGTCTACTCCTTCTTTTCCCATTATGTACTCTCTTCCCTTGTTCTCACTTCCTATTTTTGCGTTCATATCTCCTATTAATATTTTTATGTCTCTTTTACGTTGTTTATTTATATCGTCAAAGGTTTTCTGTAATTGTTCATAAAATTCTTCTTTTTGTGTTTCTTCCTTCTCGTTTGTCGGTGCATATGCATTTACTATAGTTATATTGTAGAAGCTTGCTTTAAATCTGGCTATTATAATTCTGTCTGATATGCCCGACCGTAAGTGCATTTTTTGCTTCTGGTCATTGCATAAATACTACTGCATTTTCGTGTCTTGCATCTTCTTCAATGCCTCCTGAATATATCAGTTTTGTTCCATTTTCTGTTGTATACTCTCCGCATCCTTTCCATCTCGCCTCATTTATCCCCAATATCTCCACTCGATATCTTTCCATTTCCCTCGCCACTTGATTTACTTTGCTTGCTTCTAACATTGTTCTTACGTTCCAAATTCCTATATATTTTGCTGTTCTAGTTTCTAGTTCTTTTCTTGTCTGTGGTTTTTCTTCATTTTCATACCTTTTAGCCTCTCTCTCTAAGTTTCTAAGTGCACCCTCGTGATTTATTTCTTGTAAATTCCATGTTGCCATATATATTTTATCTTTCTTTTCCGATTCCTTTTCCATTGCCAATTTCGTCACCATTAATCCATCATCCTTTACTAGTTGCTATTTTTGATGTGTTTGTTGAGGTTGCTCTTGGCTTTTTCCTGCCTTGGAGTCTTTGGTTATTATCGGAGCTAGAAGGGTTTGGATTGTATGGGCCCCTACTACTTTGTATAAATTTTTTCCTTCACCTTTATTTTTCTCTTATTCTCCTTGGCTCCCGCATTACTTTATCTGTTAGATTGTTTGGTGATTCTTCTATCTTTCTCTTTGCTTTATTGACTTCTGGTTCATCTTGTTCTTCTTCACTTACAATTTCTGCAGAATCGTTGAGTTCATACTCTTCACCATTCACTATAAGCTTGTTGTACGTAATGTATGCGTTTTTGCCTTTTCTCCTATAACTTCAATCATATATGGTATTAGACACTTTCTATTTTCTCTTGTTTTTATGTCCATATCTTCTTTTATCCATATCTCTGATCCTTTTAATTAAAATAATAAATTTATTATTTGAAAATATAAACGTACAAGTAATTAAAAACATATGAATGTGAAATTAAAACAAATAAAATAACTCGTTAAGAGAAGAACTTAAAGGCACAGTGCCAAGAACACTGGCAGCATTACCTCTCTGAATGGCGATACTAATGCGCTGTTTAAGGTATGTTTTCGCCTGAGGAATACCTGTGTTGGAAATTAAAAGTTTACCTAAAACATCTAATAAAGAAAGTGCATCATTGCTCCAAGGACCTAACGTTTCTACTGCGAACGCAATGAAAAAATAATTGTCCAACAAAGATTTATATTTACTTTTCTTAAGATTTTCTGCAACATTAGCAGCAGATCTAGCGGAAATGGACGACGCAGATAAATGAGAAGGTGCAAGTGTATCTGTACAAGTGACATCCCAGACAAGTGATTTTCCTCTTTTCCAAGGGATGATTGTTAGACCATCCGGACGTTTGCCATCATCCCTCAGAACACCATTGGGTTCAAGTAAGCAAGGGATGTTGGCAGAAGAGAAAGATCGTTTTAAAATGTCATTAAGGGAGCTGTGTCTTGAGATTCTTCCTGCGCTTTTAATACACGACAATCCATGATGACTCAAAGTGTCAACAAAAGAACCGCAATTACAAATATGAGGCTGACAAATGCTGATACCTAATCTGAGGGAAACAGCAATTTGTAATGTGGTTTTTTCCAACAGGGTACCTAATTTAGAAGAAGGTAACGCTTCAAGCCAAGCTCCTGATTCGGATTCCGACACTGCCAATAAGATGGCTTTCTGAGTAACATCAGAGGAAGCCAATAAATTTTTATGTATGTTCTCAATAATTGGCAGATCCCAATGCTTTTGAGAGGAACTAGAACTGGGAAGTAAAGACGCATTTGATTTAGAATTCCATTCTTCAATCGCCTCACTAAAGTATACTGATTCAAATTTGGACAAATGTGAAGGAAGAATTGAATTAATAAGATCAGAATTAGCAAAAAGCGAAGAAAGAAAAGCTGGTGTTGAAATATCGGAAATAGATCTAATACCTAATCCACCAAAACGGATAGGTAACTTTGCTTGATCCCAAGATCTGTTTGAAAATTTTATATTCAAAGTTTTTTCCAGGGTGGAACGAATATTATTATCTAATTCTAAACACAAATTTTTAAATTTCCAAAGTGGGCAGCACCTAAGAAGATAGATAAATTTAGGCATCCAAAAACAGTGGCGAAGTAAAAATAAACTGATATGAGGACTGATTCTACAAAGGTTTGTGGACAGCAAAGAAAATTTTTCCATTTTTTTTGAAAAAGAAAAAGGAATTGCTTCTTCAAGAATGGGACAACCCAGTAAAAAGAAATTTTTATTATTACAAATTTGTAAACCTGGAGTTAAGGATTGAAATCTTTCAAATAAAATAGACCTATCAATTTCAGAGACGTTATCAAAAAAATAAAGTTCACATTTACTGAAATTAATAGTTAACCCAATTTTTTTAAACTCGAAAATGATTTTTTCTAAGTCAACTAAGACATCTGATGCCTTTCCTCCTAAAGTACCGTCATCTAAGTACCAGATATTTAATTTTGAAGTTAAATCTTTAATAATTCGATGAATGGAAAGGCTAAAAATGGCTGGACCAAGAGGATCACCTTGTTGACAACCAACTAATGATTCAATGACGTTATTATTAAAGAATAAATTAGATTGAAAAGCGTAACACTGCCAGAGGTATGGAAAAAGTTCTGGAGAAATTTCTTTGACCATGGAAAGAAGAGAGTCTCTTTCGACAGAGTTAAATGCATTTTTTACATCAATTTTAAGAATTACTTCAGCATCAGTTTGATTTTTAATATATTTTCTAATTGAATGAACTGCTGCCTCACAACCACCTTTTATACCAAAACCTAATTGTATAGGTTGAAACAAACTAGATAGACTATCTTTCACATGATAACTACATAATTTGGAAGCTAGACGTCTAAATGTGGAACCAATGGCAATAGGGCGGATACCTCCATCTTTTTTTGAAAGCGCACAAAGAGAAGCACCATAAATATAAGGTCTTATTTCAGAATTGACTTTACCTGCAAGCATAAGATTGCAAAGGTTGGTGATAGCATGTAATAAATGTTGTCCAGAGTCACCTGTACATTTACTTAACAAGTCTTTGAGATGTTGAGGTCTGAGTCCGTCCATTCCGGCGGCAGAACCACTAGGAAAAGAAAGGATGGCTTTAAAAACCTGATCCTTAGAGACAATAAAATACTCGACATTTCCTTCAAGATTAGGAAACTGATTTGTTCTGGAAGGATTTGGATGTTTCGATTTTAGTAAATTAAAAGTGTAGGAATTATCGCTTGCAAAAGTGTCATCAGACGAAAGCATCCGTACAGCGCCCTTAATATCGCCATCAGCTACTGTTTTCAGCCAATTTAAACCGAGACAATTTAGAAAAATCAATTTTACAGTGATTTAAGGAATCCTTATTGCATTCAGCATTTTTCTTCACTTTGGAAGTCAAAGATTCATTTGCTTTTACATTTTTTGATGGGATATGTAGTACTCTAAAAGCGAAGAAAAAAAGATCTTCCCAGGCAGAAAAGTTGTTGAGAGAGACACAATCACTTATTACTTTAGTAAGTTTCTTGGCTACCGATATTCTGGCTCCACGCGGAATTCTTCTCAGGATGCAAACATTAGATTTTAGATAACCAATTTTTTCTTTAAAACCTTGTAAATGAGCAAGATCCAGTATAGGAGAATCTGCATTTTGGTGACATCTTGAGTTGTGTATCTTCAAACCATTAATGCTTTTGAAATATTTGATTTCAGGACAGATATGACATTTTACTTGATTACTGTCAATATTAGAACTTTGCAATTCCAAATTGATCCTTGTACTCGATTGATCATAGGGATCATTTCTTAAATTATCTTTATTTACCCCTTGTATTTCTATTTCTTCATTCTTGCTCTGTCTTTTACTGCTTCGTAAGTTATATCTAGTACTATTATTAAACTTGAAATTTCGTTTAGTGTTAATAAGTATTGATAAAGTATTAACACCATTTGACCAATGCTGACTTTTTCCTACAGATTGATTTGTATCATTAATATCACCTCTTTGGTTAACAATTTGAACATTTCTATCGATAACTGGGCAGTTCTTTAATGATTCTTGATTGTTTTGTTTAGTATTGTAGATTTTGCTACTTTGTTTGAATTCTTGGTTATTTAGTTTAGCATTAGATATTTTACTTGACGTTTCAAGGCTATCAGTAAGTGCTTTACATTTATCAATCGTTTTATCTACCTTAGCATCAGCTTTTATAAATTGTTTGTATGGTTGTATAGAATTTATTTGGTTTGTAGGTGTAGGATAAGCTTTTGGTGTTAATGGAGTAAGCAATTCAAAATGGCCATGCAATGGATTAATAATAATAATAATAATAATAATTACTACAACCCATAACCTTAACCAAGGCCCCAGAAGCTATAAGCTTGTGCGGGAGGGAGGGGGCGATTATTATTATTATGTAGGCCCAGTGTGCGGCTGCAGCCGACTTATAGATGGAACAGCGCAAATCCCACATTTGTGTTACAGCTAAGGGAAACTGCAGAAAACCTTAACTAGATCTGCCAGCGCCGGGAGTCGAACCCGGGCCGCTTGGGTGAAAGTCCGGCACGCCAGACATTACACTACCAAGGCTGTTTAAAATGCCTTGCATTGCCTAATAACAGTATAAATATTGTTTGATAATGCATATTGTGAATATTATTAATTATTAAGGGAGTATTTGACGGTTTTATAGTATGCGACAGCGATTTACCATTTGGTTTAAGGTAAATTTTAAAACATATCTTATAAATTTCAGATAAAGCATATATTTCCAACGTAGTTCCAAAAAACCCATCGCTTCTCATTTGCATACAATATTTTTCCCTAGTGTGTTTAAATGAACCTTCAAAGGCCGAAGTGTAAACGGAAAGTTCTGACCAATTGTTCTCTATAAAATCAACTGCTTTACTTCGGATTTCTTTATGTTTCTCTTGAGTTTTATATAGGAACAAACTAGTTGCACGAAATAAGCAGTTTCCATCACCAATAATGTTATGCCTTTTAAATTCCTGAGCTGCTTCTAAATTTTCATTGACATTTTCCATGTTTGACAGTTTGAAATTTCGGTTTTAAATTATTTTGTAAATTCTTTTACGATTTGTAAGGTTTTTCACCACTACTGTAACTTGTAAAGTGTAACTGTTATAAAATGTCTTAAAAGTTACATTCTAATTCCAAGAGTTGTAAAATACATCTAACTCAATAACTAATAATAAGATTAGGTATAATAATCCACAGGAAACGGAATAATACCAGTTTTTTAGAATTTTTTCAGTGATAGTGACAAATGTCAATTATAAACTTTAACACTATAAAATCTTCAGTTAAACACCAATTCAATCTAACGCATATAACATATCACAAACTATAGGAAGAAATCTATCTATTTGAATGCTTAATAGTCTTTCAATATATTACTGTGATATAAAATCCACTTAATAAAAACTTACTGTTTTTCCAGTTCAAAACTATTCACCAATTGCACAATTTTTTTTTTAAATATCGATTTAATTTATAGTAGATCGATATGAAACCAATAGTATAAGACCATATAACTTGTTAAAGAACACAAGGATGTCTCCACACACATATAATTCATAAAAAGTAATTCAATTTAAAAATTTTGATAGATTACAAACTGTCAAAATTTAAGATATATAAAACACTTTTTAATCCAATTTACTCCAATTTATAAGTGAAAACTTTAACAGAGCTTCTTCAGGAGACACTGCTACTTTATTTTAACAACTTCTCGGTATTAATGTTATTTCCGGCTATGTATATAAGCCTGGATGATGTGTTTGCAATCATCAAAAAGCTAAAAAACAAACTAAAAGTTTTTTTTTTTTTTTTTTTATATTTAGTAATATTTTTATTTATAGAAATCTTTATACATATTTATTATTTGAAAATATAAACGTACAAGTAATTAAAAACATATGAATGTGAAATTAAAACAAATAAAATAACTCGTTAAGAGAAGAACTTAAAGGCACAGTGCCAAGAACACTGGCAGCATTACCTCTCTGAATGGCGATACTAATGCGCTGTTTAAGGTATGTTTTCGCCTGAGGAATACCTGTGTTGGAAATTAAAAGTTTACCTAAAACATCTAATAAATAAAGTGCATCATTGCTCCAAGGACCTATATATTGGTTCCTTTTAATTTATTTTGTTTTCTTTGAATTTCCATTTTCTTTAATTTGGTTGTTAAGCCTATTCTTACTGGCCTTGCTTTATTTTCTTGTTGTACCCCTATTCTATTTACAAAATCTATTTCTTGATTCCCTATCTTGACTTGTATCTTTCCCATTAATGTTACAAATTTATCACTTAATTTCTTTCTTGTTTCGTTTTGCTCTTCGTTTATCCCAAAGATTACTAAATTTTTCTTTCTTAGCTCATTTTCTAAATGTTCAATCCTTTCTTCTTGTTTCACTATGATTTCCTTAAATATCAGATTTTCTTTTTGTTATCTTTTTCTTCTTCCCCTATTTTATCCATTTTGTTCTCCATTGAATTTAGTTTGTTCATTATGTCTAACAATGTTATTACTTTATTCTCGTTTTCTTCCATTGTGTTAGTTGAGTGTAGCCACTTTTATTTTACCGTTAAAATTTACTTGTTTATTTCGGGCCCGTCTTGTTGTTAGATGTGGTTATATATTCCAATAAAATACCAATGTCATAAATATTTTAGAATTTCAGTAAAAAAACTTTTTTAGCTTGTTTCCACATAAATGCATCAGAAATATGGCAGGTGTATCGAAAAGAGCCAAGAGGACATTATAAAACCAATATGTAACTTTTAGTGTGCTTATAAATATTCTCTATACCAATTGAAGCAACCATACGGCGCTAAGGTGTTGTTACATAACTTTTTACTGTGTTCACAATTACCAAAAGTGGCATTATGTAACTTATGGTAACGCTCCTCACTCTGAGTGATAGTAGTCTCCTAAAGTACTTTTCAAGCAATGTGATGTCAAAATGACAGTTAATTATCTTTTGTTTTACTAAAATTTCGCTACGACTAAATTTGACCACTTTTTTTGTGGACAGTCATTATAACTGTAACACAACTAATTAATTAAAGAATGTATGTAAAGAGTATAATAAAAAACACAATGTATCGTTAAAGATACTTACATAATTTAATAATGTGAATAAATCTTACCGATTTATCTCTCTAATAATAACAAAGCAATTAGAAAAGTTTCAAACTCTTCTGTTTTAATTGCTGAAAAGCCTCGTTAAGAAAAGATTACACGGAGTCAAAATTTTTAAGAATTATGTAGAAATGATTTATGACCTACTCTTCAAAACTGTAGTAAGAACTTTTACCTGTTTAAACCAGGTGTAGCTGGCGCATATGAAGACCTAGGATGACTAAGGCAATGTACTGTATATCTCTATTATGCTCATAGCCCATGTTGCTCATGAGTACATGTGTTGATTTGCCTTCGCCCCAGGTTTTTGTATGCACCAGCCACCCCTGGTCTAAACCCTTATGAAAAAAATAAGCACAGCAGTTTTCAACAATCTTACAAACCTATCACCAAGAGCAGAAATGAATATGGCTTAATTGAGATAATCTCAGCTAAATTTGAACATAGATAGATACATGTATGCATGCACTATTCTGTAATCTATTTTTCCTCAATTAAAAAAATTCTACTCTAGCAAATTTGTTCTGTGTTCATTGAACACTCATATGATTACTTAAAATAAGGCAAATACCAAGGATGCTTTGTTGAGGAAAAATAAATTTTTCACAAATAGCAATTTTTTCAAATTTTTGAATTTAAATAAAAATCAAAACTTAACTTACATCTTTATATATACGATATTGATCGATGGCCCAGACGGTGGGCACATGTGTTGCCAACAGCTGGGCCAAAGACACCTGCTGGTTGCAGGCCCTAGCGCAGATCAGTCGGGTTTTACCCACGGCGGTATCGCCTACTACGACACATTTCACAAGCTCCTGGTGGGGCTGTTCATTATCCATCCCTCACACCCATCACCATCACCGTACCACGGCCCCTTTCGCCTCTCCAATCTCGTCTTTTACTGTTTTCCTCAAAATAACACAAACCTGAAAACTTGTTGTCCTTGTTATTACTAATAAAAAAACTACTAACATTTAAAAAAAAAACTCCGTTCTCTTTTACAACAGGATCAGAGGTCAAAATTTCATTAAACTATATTTAAGCATTGCTCATGAATAATAAACTTGTTTATACAATGAAAAACATCAATGATTAAATATTAGTACACAGCATACTAAAGGACAGATTATAATAAAATAATTTGTTCTAAAAATAACCAACATATTTTCTCAACTTGTTATTATTATTAATTATTTTTTTTATTCTACTGTTAATGGAAATGATATACAGAGTGTTTTGATTAATAGAATAGTAAATTTCATATTTACCAAAAGAGTCAAATTATACTATTGTTGAAGTATCTTCAATAGAGTAGGTACACAGAAAAAAACATCATTTCATTTCTGTGAAAACACAATTATTTTTTCATATTGATGATAATCACAACTTAATGTCATTAAGAAGGCTTATATTTTCATTGTGCTGATGTATTGATAAGTATATTATTTGATTTATGATATGAATATATTTAAAATTACAAACTTATTGATTAAACACTAAAAAATAAATGTATTCCTATGGGTGAAAATAAATCGTTTCTGTACATCAATGTCGTCATACTTATCTGTGAGTGTATCTAACATATTTTTAGATTTTATTGATAAGATAAACTTTGTATTTTTCACATAACAGGTTTGACTTTAAATTGTTGCCCTAAACAAAACTGTAAGTAGGTACAATAAACTTTTCGTTGAACTAATAAATTAGTTTAGCGAAATAGCTTTTTATTGTTGTATTCTAATGTGCTTATTATAGTATATTTCATGGAATTTTTTATTTTCAAAATATTCAACAAACCAGTTTTTGCAATAAATTATCTTAATAGGAAGAGGTATTATTCTAGGACCTATAGTTTCAAATTAAAATGTGTAGCTTTTAAAAAATAATAAATAACATAATAATTATAATGTTTAATTTTATCAATCTATTAATAGTACATCAGCATTCCTGCATAAAATTACCAGATTTAATACATTAGTTTTTTAAATTAGTGTCATTTACTTTTTTATTAACTATTTAATAAAAAAACTTTTTTTATCCCACAGGAGGAACAACACTACTACTCCTGTAGTAATTAAAAAATAGGTAATAAAAGTATCTAATAAAAGCATTTAAAATGTTGGCACATAAAAATTTTACTATGTATTGATTAACATAACTTCCACTTTGCTCTAGCCATTAAAATTTAAATACAAAACTAAAATACCTTCCCATTAACTGTTATAATGCTTTCTGATATACCCGGTGACAATAATCATATGGTACACCAAATCATTTCTTTATTTTTCAACCGATCCCTATCAAATTTAGAATAGTAAATACAGACATAAATACAAATCTTTCTGTAATACAACCTTTAGCTTTAGACAAACAGAAGTGGCATCAACTTTAGAATCTCAAATGGAACACCCTGTATATCTATACATATTTCGAATTTACATTAAGTAGTGACTGCGATGGTGCACCATTTTTCATTGTTTCTAAGATTTATGCTTTTTTCTTTTTTTTATCTCATAAGAACCTATTTATAACCTATTAAACGTGATAATTTCAGATATTTTAATATAACCTTTAAACTTCCCATGTGACACCAATTTTTATTCTGTTAATTCTCTATTAATTAAGATGCACCATAGCCAACTTAACCTAAAAATCAAAAAACACAAAAATCTTAGAAACAAATGAAAAATATATATAGATATACATACTGTTTCATTTGAGATTCTAAAGTTGATGTCACTTCCAATTAAACCAGAAATCTAAAGGTAAAGGTTGCATTACAGAAAGATGTGTATTTATGCCTATATTCACTATTCCAAATTTGATAGGAATCGGTTGAAAAATAAAGAAATTATTTGTCACCTGCTATAGTAAGTACTCCGAATTTGTCAATATTTCAATTCACTAAAAATATCCCACCATTGATTCAATTTTGCTCATTAATAACTTCAATCTGCATATTATTGCAAATAATTTTTGGGTAAATTTTAAAGTTCCTATTTTTAAAGTACAGGTGTAAAATTTTTCAAAATTTCGTGCCCCACTCAGTAGCATCCCTACAAACTTAGCTGCCAATGCACAAAGATTACTTTTGTATTCCTAATTTACATGTATGTTGCATCTACCATCTTCATCCCTATTAACTGATTCATCATACTTATAAGCCAGTGGCGGATTAACCACTAGGCAAACTAGGCAATTGCCTAAGGACATAGGGCTTTAGGAGACCCAACACAACAACCTTTTTTGTTATGCAATAATAATCACTAATAATGAAAAAAAAAAAGTTAAACTGCTTATTTCCATAAAGGGGGGAATTTTTTTTTGTTGATTTTATAACAACATAAATATTATTACTAGGCGGGTTTTGGCTATTACCAGGTCACAAAATTTATTACCTAGTAGTAGATTTAGTTAAACAATACACTTCTCAAAAAGATCAAATCAGTGGTTATAGTTAAGTAAGTGCGGTTACGAATGACCTATGAGATCATTAGCGCCCACTTACCAAAACCATAACCAGATTGCGTAACCTGCTTAATACCAAAACTCACCTATTATTTGTTATGCTTCGATAATAGAAATAATAAGCAGTCTTGTTTTACATTCTCGAAGTTTCCCCCTTTTGTAACCTGATAAATTGTTTTTTTAATCAAACTTCCCTCCCAAAAAACTAATAATTGTTTAGACTATAGTCTCCAGTGAATAATAATGTCTTTAATCTTTTACTTTTAATAAATTATTTTCATTAAGAAGGATTCAGTGAATAAAGAAAAAGTACAATTTAAAAGCTTATAAAAAACAAAAAATCTAAAAGGAACGAAAAACAATCAGTATCTGTAAGAAAATGGTACGACAACATCTTAACAACTACGACTTACTACAAATTTGATTTTAAAAAATCAGCGCCTCAGTTTTACACTACTGAGAAAAATGCATATATGAGCAAAAAGGACAAGTCGATTTTTGTGGAAAAATATGGGAGAAAGGTTTTAGTATGGCAGCCATATGCAAATGCGGCATGAAATTAAGCCCTTTATTTACCCAAGAAAATCTTTATGCAGATTTATACCGAAAAGACTGTTTCCAGAAAGACTGACACCAATGATTAAAAAACATACAGCGCTTACTTTATTTTGGACGGACATAGCTGCATCTCATTATGCAGTGGCCCTTAGGGATGGTATAAACATCATAATTTTGTCGAAAAAGAGCATAATCTTCAAAACTACCCTGAAGCACTTCCTATTGAAGATATTGGATTATTATTAAACGATATCTTCAGAAAAACGTTGAAGCTGCAACTAGCCTAAAAGATTTCAAAAAAACTTGAATAAGGTGGCCAAAGCAGTCACAAAGGAAGTAGTCCAAAACTAATACGTAACCTGAAAAAGAAAGTGAGAGAACTGGCAAAATAATAATAATTTTTCTATATTTTTCAAAATTATTACATTTTCTAGACATTAAAGTGTTGTTTTATTATAAACTTATTAAAAGTATTGCATAATTATAAAAGGTATATGAGTCTGAAGGTATCAACTTTCTTTTCGATACGGTCCTTAGAGCTGTTAGTCAGCAAAATTCTGACCAACTCTGACATTAATATACAATTACAGTTTTATTCTTAAGGTACGTTTACATCTGACACTTTTGTCCGACATATGTGTCAAGTGTCGGGACATAAATCGCTCTGATCGTTTACATTCAGATAGAAATTACTTGAGATTTATATCACCAATATGTGTATGAAATGCTCAATGTTCTGAAAGTTTGCAATAAATATATGAACCGTTTACATCTGTATATACTAAATTTATTATACTTATGTCGTACACATTTCTTTCTACAACTCTTTTACTATCCAATTGATTTAATTTTTTTTTCTAATAATAATAAGCGTTTTATTTTTGCTACATTTGCAATTTTATAAAAATACAATAAACTCCGTCTATTTCTTTCTAATGTTTCGTATATGAACGTTTGTAATGTTAACGCAACACTCCAAATGAAATTTTTTTTAAGTATGTTGTGTCTAATTCATGTCTGTTTTTATAACTTCTGTGTGATTTTATAGTGTGAAACTAAATGTAGCATATTTTTTTCTATTTAAATTCAATCCTTATTTTATCAAAATTACAGCCTGAATTTATTGAATTTTGAATACTATTACATGGGTAACAGAAACGTCATTAAAAAAATTACTCTTACAAATAAAAATTTTAATTTTTATCTGGAATGTCTCTGGAAAGATCAAAAAATTTTACTGTTGATATAAAAAAGTCAAAAACTTATATAGTAGAGTTCGCAAACTTAAAAAACGCATCTAGAAATCAAGTCCGTGGTACATTGAAAGGTAAAAAGGTACCGAGTACGTCATCAAATGCTATTTAGGGTGTATATCAATCCCCTAAATTCGTCTGACGATATCGGTGTCCAACACCCCCCCGGGGGGGAAAAACTGAAAAAACAGCAAATCTAGAATACTTTATTTGCTATGCGGCTGTATTAAAGCTAATACGATGTCTAAAGTATTAAGCTAGTTAAAGCTAATTTTCATTCAAGAATTATCATTAGATAAACGGAAGGATACTCACTAGATTAGCTTCTAACTCCCCTATTATGCGTATTTCTATTTATGCAAACATAGAAAGTTGTTTATATCGTGATAACTTTTGGACGACACAAGATATCCAAAAAGTTCAAAAAATAATTGTTGTTAGTTCGAGATTTTACAGTCCAACGCTTTTTGAAACTTTGAAATTGGCTAAACAGTAACGAAGATATGACCAGTTTATTCCGACAATGTCTAAATAACCGCTGAGCAGCGATCGTTCTATCCCTGTTTTCACCCATCTTCTGTCTCATTCTAACGCACTGCTCTTACCAGGTTCGTATGTACATACAACTATTAGCACAATATTGGAGATACAAATGCAGGTGATTTAACATTTTCTTGAGAAATTATAAAATTCATACTGTTTTTGTAAATACGACATTAACCTTAACACGGAGAGTTCTTCAAGTTATTCTATAACAGACGATGAACTATTATATACATTTAAATTTCTTTAAATTTATAAAAAAAGAAATAGATACGCAGTTATAAAGAATGTGTTGTGTAAAACGGGCGGAAAACTTCAGGAATCCACTGCAAGAACTGCGGAAACATTCAAAGGTCAGTGAAAATGAGATTAGATATGCAATAAAGTCATAATAGAGAATTAAGAGAGTTTCTTGATATAACACACAATTCAAGTTTACGCGCATATATAAAATATTTCCACTATGAACTTAAATGTACATAGTAGTCAAAATATATAATAACAAAACTGAATACAAAGGTTATTCTGAAAGCCACTATATTATAGTAATACAATACTTGGACAAACGTAATTACTGTATATTTTACATGATTCAGATGTGCAGTGATATCTCAACACCTAAGCATGGCTGTCCACAATGTAGTAATATTGTCTGAATTGTGAGTTATTTTGTTGAAACCAGTCTATTGAGTACAATCTGTGAACTACAATTTTGAACTCTACTTAAAATCCCCACCAAATTATTTGTATCAGTAGGTATTGACCATTCTTGATCTTTCGACAAATAACTAATTTTTAATTTCGTTCGCAATGTGGCAATGGTATTCTAGTTTTGGTATACTGAGAGTTTGACAAGGAATAGAAGTTTTGAGGCACAAGTAGTCGCTTTTTATTGGAATTCCTACAGATAATTCGTTTTCTGGACATTGCTGAAACGCTACCATCTGAGTTGCGTCAAAGGTATTGCAACCGTTGATAGTTTCCTTTAACACGTCTACATTGTCTGCTGTAAATTGTAAAAAATAATGTCCTGAGCAATGCTTAAACTTCTGATTTCTTTAATTACACAAAAGCAAACTTAGCAAATTCAATAGCGATGATGGAATTTTTTTTTCATGTTATCTTCATTGGTAACTGCTAAAATATCAGCATCTTCCACATCTCGAAGATCTTTTTTTAATTTGCGAGGCTACTAAATAAAGTACACTTTGCACCATAGGTCGATATTCAAAGCTCAAATCTTTAAGCGTTTCCACCTCGTTATAAATATTGTTTTGTGATTGTGGGTACATTAAAGTAGCTTCATTATTTTTATAAGATCTGAAAAATACAATGTATTTTCAGTTTCCGTAGAAAATACTACGGGTTCAAGTTACCACCCAGTAGGACATATCGGTCGTAAATTGTAACTAAATTATACACGTTTATTTGCCTTCTCATGTTTTATTTCCCCAACAATCTTTCCCAAACCTCGCCACAATTTATCCCTTTGGTTTTCAGAATAACCTTTGTGTTCAGTTTTGTTATTATATATTTTGACTACTATGTACATTTAATGTCATAGTGGAAATATTTTATATGTGCGCGTAAACAAGGAATAACAGTTTTTTCCCTCATTAATTTACTTGAATTGTGTGTTATATCAAGAAGCTCTCTTAATTCTCTATTATGATTTTATTGCATATCTAATCTCATTTTCACTGACCTTTGAATGTTTCCGCAGTTCTTGCAGTGGATTCCTAGTTTCCCGCCCGTTTTACACAACACATTTTTTATAACTGCGTATCTATTTCTTTTTTATAAATTTAAAGAAATTTAAATGTATGTAATAGTTCATCGTCTGTTATAGAATAACTTGAAGAACTCCCCGTGTTAAGGTTATGTAGCATTTACAAAAACAGTAAGACTTTTATAATTTTTTTCAAGAAAATGTTAAATCACCTGCATTTGTATCTCCAATATTGTGTTAATAGTTATATGTACTTATGAACCTGGTAAGAGCAGTGCGTTAGAATGAGACGGAAGACGGGTGAAAACAGAGATAGAACGATCGCTGCTCAGCGGTTATTTATACATTCTCGGAATAAATTGGTCATATCGTCGTTACTGTCTAGCCAATTTCAAAGTTTCAAAAAGCGTTGGATTGTAAAATCTCGAACTAACAACAATTATTTTTTGAACTTTTTTGATATCTTGTGTCGTCCAAAAGTTATCACGATATAAACAACTTTCTATGTTTGTAGAAATAGAAATACGCATAATAAGGGAGTTAGAAGCTAATCTAGTGAGTATCCTTCCGTTTATCTAATGCTAATTCTTGAGTGAAGATTAGCTCTAACTCGCTTAATACTTTAGAGATTGTAGTTATTTTCATATAGCCGGATAGCAAATAAAGTATTCTAGATTTGCTGTTTTTTCAGTTTTTCCCCCCCGGGGGGGTGTTGGACACCGATATCGCCAGACGAATTTAGGGGATTGATATATACCCTAAATAGCATCCGATGACGTACTCGGTACCTTTTTACCTTTCAATGTACCACGGACAACACAATCCGCTTTCAGATTTACTCTACTAATATAGTTTCGAAAAAACGTGATTATAAATTAGAGCGTTGCGTTTACGCAACGTTAAATTTTTTTATGTTCTGATATATTATTTAATATTTTTTTTATATTATTAAACAGTTTCAGTTAATGTTAATAAAAATATCAAAACACAAAAAAATTAATTTGTAGTTTTTCTTTATAATAGTGGTTTTAAATGGGTTAATAAAACAAAATATCTTCCAGACACTTTTATAAAAGTAGACGAATACTCAACTAATGCAATTTATTTCATGCAAGTTGGAACACAAAAATAATTAGCGTTTACATCTAACCATATACATGTGTCGATATAAATTGCCGACACATGAAACATATATGTCCGACAGAAATTCTCCACCGTTTACATTAACTACAATTAGTGTCTGACATATATATCAAGCAATAAGTGTCAGATCTAAACGTACCTTTGGTGGCATTATCACAAAAGGTAATATACAATGTTTTAAGTCTTATACCAAATCTCAAAAATTGGAAGAATTCAACCACTTGGATCTTGTCTTCCAACTTTTCACAAATCACTAAATCAATTGGCACCAGTTTTGTCGTTTTTGACGTGCAAATAATAAGATACGTTACATTCCCGAAATTCCCTCTGTTACACTTAACTCTCTCAAATAGGTTAGGTTAGATTAGCGGTGGTTAGGTAGGTTAGGTACAAAGCTCATTGAAACCCCTATAATAATTGAGTTTCAATGAAAGAATTAAGTCTCATACATAAATATTTTCTCATATTTTTTGGTGCCAATACCATTTCTCCATGCTGCATATAATATTATTGAGTTTACTATTGCGCAAAGCATGTTTCTTTTAATTTCACTCAGACCATTATTTTATTTTGGGAATTAGTTTGGTTAGGGCTGATATATTTTTGCCTTTCTCTGTTTTTAATCCTTAGCAATTTTCCGTTGAAGATTATTCCCAGGAATTTAACTTTAGACTCTATATTGTGTTCCTTCCATATTTATTTCTAATTTTTTAAAGTTTGTTTCCTCCGTTTAGTATTACCAATTTGTTTTTTTCGGGAGCAATTTAAAGTCACCTTCCTGTTATGGAATTTTGTAGTTTGAATATTACTATTGACTAGATCTTCCAACTTTGCGGTAACAAGTAATGTTGTACCTTCGGTATAGCATAGTGCCTCGGTTTCTTCTGGTATCTCCGTGTTCACAACTTTATTATAGTACAAGTTCTAAGTAACACTCTGAAGGCAGAGCCCTGTGGTATGCCAGAGCTTTTATCACATAAAATCATTCTTAATGTCTAACATTATCAATAAGCAATATCTTCTGTTCATGTAGACGTGTTTTTCTTATGTTGTCGAGTTTATTCTTTATTTTGAGTAATGACTCTAAAGTTGATTTCCCCACTCTAAATCCAAATTGTCTATCTGAGATATCTCTTTTTTGGTCTAGTTCTTCTGTTAGTCTTCACCTAACCTAGCCTATTTGAGATTATAGAGTCCAAATTGAAATTTTGAGGAGCAACAGGGGTAAATTATGAGAAGTAGTATGCAGTTTCACTTTGCATCCAAGAGTGGTTTCCCCCATAAGCTTACTTTAATTGAAAGATTAAAAAAATTTGCGATTGACTGATACCAATTGAATTCACTTATTGAGTAGAGTCTAAATATCTATAGAGTTGTCTATCTTTCAATGCCTGTATTGCTGTAGATGATTCCAAGTTTTTCAGACACTCTTTTCAATTGTATCCATGTCATCAAATGGAACCGTAATTAGAGTTTGTACAAGAACAGTTCTTTAACTTGACTTTAACCGTTTTCTTTCTTCTCTTCTTATCATGATCTTCTTCATCTACAAAAAGTGTCATTAACAGTAGTTTTATCTTCAGGTTCATAGTCAGTTTCTTCAACTTCCGCAAAAAGCTCAACCTTGGATCTACAAATTTCTTTAAATATTTCTTAGACAGGTTTTGGAGTTTCTAGTAAACTGTAGTAATCTTCTGGGATTAAAATTTCAGTAGATTCTGCTATGGATGTTTCAACATAATAGTCCATAGATAGACATATTCTTCTGCTTCAGAAGTTATACTCTTTCATCCACTATAATCAAACTTGTTAACTATAGAAATGTCTTCATGTGCATTTTCTGTTTTGAGTACAATTGAAAATAAGCATATGGTTTCAATGGTAATTTCCTTGGTGTGTTTTTGTGCTAGCATTGTTGCTCTTGGGGTAGAACTAATGGATTTTGCCTCAACCAACAGCAGGACTTCAACTGCATGGATTGATGCATCTGGTTTTCATACTTTTTAATTGTAATAGGTTCTGTTTGTGGCTGTAATTTTGTCTCAATGAAAGCTCTGGTTTACTTGCAGTTCATACTGTTCTTGAATGATGAAGCTTTGTTTGTTTAGCCACCACTTTCTGTGTTTCAGGCTGTATCTAAGTTTATGAGAATTTTTGTAAATTAATCATTTATTAAGCATCAATAATTGATTTTCAAGACACAGTGGCGCTCAACAATAAGAGTGTTATAATTTTCTAGCCCTCTCTGAATCTGAATCTTTGCTTGCATGGTTTTATTAAACTTTGTTTTGGATTTTATCTTGTTATACAGTGTATTTGTCGGCTGCAGCCGCACATTGGGCCTACATAATAATAATAATCGATCCCTCCCTCCCGCACAAGCTTATAGCTTCTGGGGCCTTGGTTTAGGTTATGGGTTGTAGTAGTTATTATTATTATTTACCTCATTATTAAAAGCTGTATAAACAGCCTTAAACATATTTTATCACAGTTTATTTTTTGCAAAAAGCAAGAAAAGATGAGAACATAAACAAATTTAATGGCTTGGATGAAAACATCGCATATCTGCAAATGACCATCAAGCTAATTAGAAATTATGTGTCAAGTAATTTTTGTTTGTTTAGAGCAGTGATGTATCGTGTGTTGAAAAGGATGTTTTTTACTATTTCTTCCATTTAAACCTATGTTGGAGGCAACAATTTGGTATAATTTAAAATTTTACATCACTTGAAAGTCATTAACTGATTAACTAGTTGAATGAACCACCAGAAAATACCTACGTATCAAACCTGTTTCATTTTTAATCACATGACCCACTATTTATATTCTACCTTTCGTGTAATAGTTAAGTCTAAAACATTAAATTAGAGAAAGATTGCACCATAATTTTCTAGTTCTTTCTTTAAAATATTAGAACGATCAATAGTGACACTTCATAGTTCAAATGAAGAAGATTAATAACAATCTGGATCATAATGAAAAATCTAGAGTCAATGACCTTTTTGGCACTTCATTATCTGCTTTTCTTTGCTACTTTATTTAAATGATGACACTTGATAAAATTTCTTTTAAGCATTTTTATTTGCAGTAACCTTTTTATATTACTAAATGAGTTAATAGTGGTTCATTTACATTTTATTTATTATTACAAAATGCAAATAATTTCTAATCCCTACAACTTGCCTATTATACTCTTGTGGTACAAGAGATCATATATATGTACACAGGAGCATGCTGGGTTCTCAGACCAGGCCAGGAAAAAATTTTAGGTTCAGGCCACTTTAATTGTTATTTTTAGTAACATTATTATTATTTTAGTCCTAAAAATAACACTAAAATGGGTGCTATCTAGTTTTACACCGATTAGGCGTTTTCAACTTTACAATACAATAGTATATATTGTATACTGACTAATTAGATACTGAATATCTACTTTTTCTAAGAGATAGATTTATGATTCAAATTCCATATTACGTCGGTCGTTCCGATAGTAATGCTTTGTAAATTAATTATTACGGGTGAGCTGGAAACATTCTAAGGCGAGCAACGAAGGAGCAAGCCACCATAATCCAGTGAGCCCAGTAAAGACCAATTGCGAAGCACGTACGTGCTGTGTACAAAGTTTTATTTTCATCTTCACACAGCATTTTTTATTAATTTATTGTATATTTTTTATAAAAAAACATTTTGCAATCAAAGGAAGTAGGACAATTTATAGCTAGACGTTTCATTGTGTTGTGGTTAAACAACAAAACAGTTCCCATTAGCTTTTGGTGATGAGCATTGTCAAGTTTTATATACCTCTTTTAGGAGCCTGTATTAGTTATTTATGTAATTTGCAAGACCATTACTTAGAACTTTACGTGTGAGTATGTACCTCACGAGCGAGCGATAGCGAGCTTGTTATCCGTGCAAGCACGTAGGGTTCATGTAACGGTCGAGCACTGTACTATTGGTTTCGTAATGATCTAGGATTAATGTGATGCTATTTTTTTATTAGTTTATCCTACGCATTTACATTGAAAATAAAAGAATAAGTGTTAGCCTTGCTGTCCTAGATCATTATGAAATCGAAATCAATAGTACAATATTTTATGATATTCTGAATTGTAAATCTTTAATAAATAATTCTTACATTACTGAAGCAGTACAGCACAATCCGTGAAATACATATAAATGTTTTGAATAAATATGTATGTTGCTATAGTATTGATGATAAAGAGTCCGTAATAATCTTTATGCACAGATGCATTATAATTAGACTATTATTGCAAGACTCATCTAAACATAAACGTCTTTTTATGGCCCAAGGGCCTCTTTATGGTCAGACGGGCAATAACGAAAAGTCAATTAAATGTCAGAAGTTTTTTTGTAGAACTTGATTGGTTCTTAATATAATTTGTAAACTTATCACCAATGAAATTAAATATTTTGGAATAGTAACTATAGTAACATACTTCGTATGAGCACATAAGTATACGCACAGCTGCTTGATGTACCTACGTACTCATTTAATAATATTTTTACACAATAATAGATTTGACATTAAAAACTTAATCGGTGCATAAAATAATGTATGTATAGCGGGCATAACTTGCTTTTAGGGCCCTACAGCCTTTTCCTTTAGAAATAACGCTTCTGGCCATAAAAGCTTCATTATGCCCTTAACACATAAATAACTATTATGTCCGGTCGGGCGATTTTGAATGGTTTAAGGGCCTGTTTTTAGAGCGTAAGTTGCTCAATTAGAGGTTTAGGGCTGTAAAAATCTTTAGAGCCCGCTAGAAAAATAGCTACCCTTGTTTACATCGTCTCCGTAGTAATAACTTACTACTGCACCTACCTACTTGAAGTTTTGCACTTTTCAAATTATTTTTGTTTTAAAATTAAATATTAATTTAAACTTAGACCGGACATAAACTAACGTATGCATATTTATATATATTTCGTAGGTGTATTAACGTGGCTTAATTAGTGTTTTAGAGCCCTTTATCGTCTTACTATCCCAATCCCCAGGCCACCGGGAATTGTCCTGGTATCCTGGTGGGCCAGCACGGCCCTGTATGTACAGTCTTTAGCAAATGTCTTGTCCCGAGTAAGGGCGTTGCTGCTTTAAGAATCGAAATACCCCTTATACTGTGTACGAAAGAGACCAAATTAAACAGAGATGGACAACTACCTGGCAAAGATATTTAAATTCTTTAAAGCTTCTTTAAAATTGGACCCTTTATCATAAACATTCCAGTAACTACTTTCAAGATATAATCTTGTGAATATACCCAAACTGTATTTATTATTAAACTTAATTTATTTGACTGGCAACTACTGGGAATTTTACTTGAAGGTGACTAAACCGGTCCTTAATGTTTAAATATGCCTCGTTTGTATGCCCAATCTGATTCTACTTTAGAAACTCGGGGAATGATTATTAGTTTTGATTATTTATTATTTTTACTAATTTTTACAATAAAAACTGATTACAGTTAGTACTAAAAATTTATTTTTTTAGTGTTTACAAAATAATTAAACTTTGTAAATAAACAAATCAAACTCGTAAATAAATTAATAGAGTTTATAATAAAGTAGAAAAAAGCATATGATATTTATTTCTTAAAATAGAAGAAACGATAGTAGAAGTGAAACGGCTGTTTTGTATTCCAGTAAAGTAAGAAACTCACTTGAAAATAGTAGTTTTTATTACTCTATTGTTATACAAAGCCACTCTAGGTAGGGTAGCAACCTTTAAAACTGGTTAAATTTGGTGTGTTGTTTGTAAATAAAAGAAACTATGCTCCAAAACGTATGTCGTTTCTTTTACCAGAATTGTTAAATGTGTTGCCTGCTTGGGACAAGTCATTTGCTAATGACTGTACATTATACAGTATGTATGTATGCATAATAAAATCTATACATAAACATAAGTATGTGAATGTTGCAACTGTGTTGCAAAATAATGACAACAAAGTTATAACTTTCAAATAAGTTTTTATCCTGAATCTAATAGTTTTTTTATACAACATATAAAATACATAATGTGCCCATGAACATGAAATTATTCACTTTATATAGATGCCTGTTGAATTATTAATCGAAATTAAAATGCTGAATATGAAGCAGATATTTAAATGATCCTTTAAGAGTTTTTAGCTTTGTGATAATTTATACTTTTTACTTTGCTTTACTATCAAGCAATCCAAAAAAATATATATCCTTGACAGATTGTTAGATTGTAAAGATGATTTTAAATATATTTCTAAGAGCATTATTCACTGGATTCTAAAAGTACACAGTATTCAAATTGAGAATCCTTGTTGCTTTGTGGAATTTCAGAAGAGATATTCCACTGAAAATATTCCTTACAAGAAATTTAAGATGTAGTAAAGAATTTGGTTAGCTTTAAGAAACTAGAAGTGGTGAAAAAAATAGAGAGTAGTTAGAGTAATAAAAAACCAAAATAAGAGTGCGTTTTAATTGAGACTGTAAGATAATGAATTGATGATGGCTCTAAGGACCAATTAGATATTTATGCTAACAAGCTGATAATCTAAGTTATGGTACATGCCATGGAATCGATATTTGTTGATTCTATCTGACAAAGGCTGGTTTTATGTTAAGGATTACCAAAGTGGAGAACAAATTTCTTGTGGTCGCTACGTCTTATGAATGTTGGTGACACTTCTCTTGTTATGTTGCCATAGAACAGTAAATTTTATTATTAACACTGAAATTATTTTTGTCAAAAACGGAGTCATGTATAGTGTTTATTTTTGTTATTTATAACAAAATCAATTTCAATTTTTTATCAGATATAGAACGCCTTAAAAGAAATTTGTGTGTAATTAAAAAACCCATTTATTATAAACCATCAGCCTATTATGATTGAAAACAAATGCAAATAATTGAAGAAACATAGCAGGCTTTGTTTAATTGTAAAAATCATTATGAAATTCTCTTATGGACCACTAGAAAGCCCCAAAACCAAATTTTAGTTAAAAAAATTTAAAAAAAGACACTCCTGTATCTTATGTTATCTGCATGTTATTTATAACAATTGAAACAATTCCAAATTTTTATCAGGTATAGAACCTCTTAAAAGAGATTTGTGCGTAATTTTTTAGAAATCTCATTTTTTAGAAACCACCTGCATAAAACGATAAAAAGTAATTGCAAATAATCAAAAAACATAGTAGGCCTTGTTTAACCAAAAAAGTTATGCAAATTTATTCTGGACCATTTGAAGATCATAAAACCAAATTTTGGTTAGAAAATCTTGAAAAATAATTATTTGAAATAAATTATTATTAGAATTGAATTAAAATTGTTGAATTAAACTTATTAAAGACTTTTCCGATTAAACAAGGCCTAATATGCTTTTTGATATTTTGCATTTATCTTCGATTGTAGTAGGTTGGTGGTTTATACTAAATAGGGTGTTTAATCACCCACAAATTTATTTTAAGGGGTTCTATACCTGATAAAAACTTGAAATTGATTCTATTATAAATAACAAAAATACAGGGATGTCAAGCTGTGAAGTGAAACACACTTTATAATATTAAAACTACATAGAAAGAATGGAGAATGTCACTCAGAGCTGTTTTCAAGTAAAATGCATTTTGACTTTTAAAACCTCATAAGATGCAATCCAGGTGTAAGATGAAAGCATTATCCCAATATCTGAGAATCGGTCATTCTCCATTTTTTGCCTGTGGCCTTCAAATAGTATATACAATGTGTCCCAGATTGAGTGGAATTGCATGGGTAACTTTCTTATTATTAAAGATGGAGATTTGGTTAAATGAGCAATGTTTGCAGTTTTATATGCTGATTTAAAATCTGTTTGAAAAAGTTCAAAATGTCGAACGCGTCAGAAATTATTTCAAAAAAAATTAAAAATTGTCATTTTCTTTATATCAAATATCTTCGTAAGTATAAGAGATATGAAAAAAGTTTCATATGAAAGTCACTGTATTTGATGAGACCAATTTAAAACTGGTCTCAAACAAAAATTCAAGATGGCTGCTTTTGAGGTACCCGTAGCAACTTCCCTAAGTTACAAGGACGCCATATTGGATTTTTAAGTTACTGAATAGAATTTTTTATTCTCTTTTCAACGACGTAAGATAACGTATGACTGAATAAGAAATATCAGTAAAATTAATTGTTTTTACATTTTAATCAAGTAGGTTTACATGGATTCAAACAAAAACAAAATTTATTTAAAAAAACAAAACTTAATCCTAATAATTACATGAAATGTTCAAAATGCAGGCCATTGTTAGCTAAACATAGTTGACACCGTTTGACGACACTTCGGGTTACTTTACGCAACATATTTTGATTAATGCTTTAGCTAAAAATGACCAGCATTTTGAACATTTCATGTGATTATTAGGATTAAGTTTTGTTTTTTTAAATAAATTTTGTTTGTTTTTGTTTGGATCCATGTAAGCCTACTTGATTAAAATTAAAAACAACTAATTTTACTGGTATTTTTCATTCAATCAGTTGATAGTACCTCAAAAACAGCCATCTTGAATTTTTGTTCGACACCAATTTTAAATTGGTCTTATCGAATACAGTGACTTTTATACCAAATCTTTTTCGTATCTCTTATACTTTCGAAGATATTCGACATACAAGAAAATGACAATTTTTAGTTTTTTTTAAACTTCTGACTGGTTCGACATTTGGAACTTTTTCAAACAAATTTTGTATCAGCATATAAGACTGCAAAACATTGCCCATTTAACCAAATCTCCATCTTCAATGATAAGAAAGTTACCCATGCAATCCCACTTGATCTGGGACACACTGTATATCTTATATTTCTTGATAATTTAAAAAGTTGATTTCATGAACATTTTTATCATCAATTTCAAATAAGCAGATAATATTGATAAAACTAAAAAAGAACAAAGCAACTTTTATGTACAGGGTGGCTCATGCAAGATGACCCTTAGAACCTGGGTAAGTGTAAGGATTACAAAAAAAAATTAAATACCAAAGTTGATTGGTATCAACCAAAACAAATTTTAATTTTTGTATATCAGGTTGAATCATTTCCCTACGGCTAGTATTAACTTTTTTATTTTAAATGGAACACCCTGTATATTGTTGCGATTTTTTTCGATGCAACATACACTTTTTCATAAGTATTTTTGATTAATACATATATTTATCTCAAAATTCTGCATAGTTTTTGAATAAATTCAATTCCTTTATTTTCTTTAAGAATGCAATATTTGTTAAAAACCATTAAACTTACATACTGGAAGTTACATTTTAGTATATTACGATACGAGACTGGTAAGTGCTTTATAACAGAGAAAGAAAACTTTGGAAAAACGAGACACGAGGGGTGAAATTTTTTCAATTTTCAATATCTGTTGTAAGCACGTAACGATGAGTATCGTATGCTATGTTTTGCTCAAACGACACTATTTAAAATAAATAAAAATGTATTTATGATTTTTTTTTTAATTTGATGTCGACGTTGGCTGTGAAATGTTCATTGTGGCTATACCTCAAAATATACTAAGCTTACTTTTGTAATTTTGTAATGTCAAATTCAAAGCGTTAGCTGTCATCAAATTACAAAAGTAAGGTTAGGTATGTCTTGTGGTATGTTCACAATGAATGCTATTTTAATCATTTTATTTTCATAACAGCATCCAGACACGTTATGAATTATAACAGTTCTGTTATTTTCTTATTCTCATAGCAACAGACGATTCATAACATCAACTTACTGTAGCAAATAACAAATTGAAAAACAGGTCGGTAGCACAAAAAATTAATTACTATAATAATACACGACGCTAAATATAAATAGCTAAATCGACAATAAATAGCTCAATAAAGTCAACATATTTTCATAAATTTATTGTTGAAATACTATACAGAGTGTTTCAATCCACTAGACCAGGTGTCGACAACCTATTACGCGTAGGTCACCAAGTGACCCATTTGATAATTCCAAGTGATCCACTTGAGTGCAAATACAGTATAATATATAAAAATAAATTATAAAACATAAACATGCAGAGAAAACTTTGAGAAAATATAAATAATAAGATTAACATTTTGGTTTAATTACAAAGTTGCAGAAATGTACATAGGCGGACATTGGACATACAGCGACACTGTCTGAAATGAAAATACCCATTGACCCGAAATGTCTTCTTAATAGTCACATTTTGGTTGATTTTGACCTGCAGCCAAAAAAGGTTGCCGACGCCTGCACTAAACCAAAGATACCCATTTTTGGATGTAAAGATCTCATTTTTCTAAATGGAATACCCTGTATATTTATATTCATGATTCAGCTTTCAAGTCTTATAAAATATTTGTATTAATTAGTGTTTCAAAAGTGAACAGTATCAGTTTTCAGCTATCAGCATTTCTGTGTACTGTTTTACTATTTCTCTAAAATTAATTTATCAGTATAATTATAAAAGTTTTAACATACCTTCGATTCATCTACAGTTTACATCTTAAAAAAATCGTATATTAAAAAATTAAAAAATATTAATATAATAGCGAGATAGTGTTGAAACTCTGATAACTTTGAAATTGTTCATTTTTTAAATAAAAAAATACATATATGAATTGGTCGACACTCAAGAGTTGAATCATATAAAATATAAATATACAGGGTCCACTTGAAAAAAGTGAAATTTTTATATTCAAAGATTTGTGTGTTTGATCTAGTGGATAGAACACCCTGTATATTATTCAACAGTAAATTTATGGCAAAATTCTGATTTAGATATTTATAAGCATCATGTATTATTGTAATTGGTTAAATACAGCTTGCAGTGTGTACATCGGCATTTTTTTTAAATGGCAACTTGCATTTTTTATTCCATATTCTGATACTTCATCCACTTGCTAAAATGGTAATGTTATAGGTTTGTTACCTTACATAAGGAAATTTAAAAAAAAATAATGAAGACGGGAAAGTGCTATACTCACCACACTTAAATGCAAAACAAGACGCAAAGTATTGATTTTTGCAAAAATTCCAAAAGCATGTCAATTTTGTTTTTAAAGTCCGCACTTTTTGACATATCGGATATAAGGGTGATGCGTTAAGTGTGGCGACTATAGCACTTTCCCGTCTTCATAATTATTTTTTTCAAATTTTTTTCTGTAAGGTAACAAACTTATTACATTACCATGTTGGTAATTGGATGAAGTGTCAGAATATGAAATAAAAAATAAAAGTTTTTAAAAAAGTATTTAAAAAAAATGCCGATGACGTCAGCACACTTAAACGCATCACCCTGTACATTCGAATATTATGCCAGAAAATGCGGACTTTAAAAACAAAATTTACGTGTTTTTGGAATTTTTCCAAAAATCAATACTTTCCCTTTTATCGAATTTATTCCATACTTTAGAATTGCACTGTATTGTAACAACTATTTACAACAACAATAACGTTTGACAACCGTTATTGTATATAAGCATTACTGTATATTTTTATATTATAATTGTATGTGTTAAATGGTTTTTGCCCAGTGTGTGTGTAGCACTTATATCTAGGTACTTATTTCATATATATAATTTTGTCACATATTATTTATTCTATTACATTGTTAGGAATATTTGCGAATGAATACATATGACTTTGCTCCGTAATGAATTGGTTAAACAATTAAAATCTGAGGTTAACGATTGCACAATCTACATCACAGGTATTCACGTTAATTTACCGTACCAGTTACATTTTTGAGACTTGAAGTTAAGTCTGATTTAGAGTAAATAATCCCGCTCACATGAATTCTGACCCAGTTCTAAAGTGTATAGAAATCAACAACTTGCTTTTAAATTTTTGCCAAGGCTATTTGTCCTTGATTAAAATATAACCATACTTGATTGATTTATGTTAATTGATCTACCTGATAATTAGTTTAATTGATAATAAAGCACTGTGTATCTCTTACTTAAAGACTTATTATTTATATGTTTGGTATTTTGGATTTATATTTATAGCCGTCGAGGATTCAATATTGGGAAAAGTTGACCACATTGGTAGTAGTCGCAAATGCGTTGTTCTTTTCAGTTTTTGTAGGCAAATACTGGAGCTATTTTTGACTCTTGGCGTTCCCATTACAGAAGACCTCTTGTGAGACCCAGGATCTCACACTAGTTAGCTGGCAACCGACAGATTTAACTGCGGTTAAAGATTGTTACCATTTCCCAATTAGTGATCCCCATTTTGTGAGTAACAATCTATTTTTTAGAAGAGTTACATTTTTAAGATTTAAAGAAGGATTTGAAAACAAAAAGTAGTGTTTTTCAAAAATGTATTATTTATTATATCTAATACGAAAACAAAATGCGAAAAAATTAAAAATGACTTATTTTAAAAAAGACCTTTAGTTTTTGTATTAGGTATAACAAATTATACATTTTTAAAAAGCACAAAGACACTACCCTACCTCAAGAATTTGAATACACCATGAAATTCTAATTAAAAATGTGCCTCAAGAAAGGCAAACTAAATCCGACTAGCTCTTAAAAATAAATTACTTAAAAATAAAAGAACTTTATCTAAAGCGTATTTCATCCCATTTAACCAAATTTCTATCTGTCATAATAATGGAAATCCCCCATGTTGAGAATGAGTTTGTGGACATACTGTATACTGTTGATTATAAATAATAAAAACCATTGCAATATTCTCCAAAACAAATAATGTAAAAAAAAGCATTTAAAAGTAAAGGTTTCGTATAAAATAGATACAGGAGTGGATATAATATTACAAGGAAAACGGAAATTATAAGATTGATAGCAGTAAATATTTTAAAGATTACTAAACTGAATTTACACAACCACACATTTACATAGTTTACAGAGTGTAATCATAAAAAATTTCAAAATATCTAACGCACTTATACATATTTTATCGCATAATAAATCCATATACAATTAGCTATGGAATTAGCCAATTTTCATCAAAGACGTCATCCGTTTCCACTTGGTGATAAAAAGATATTTACACCCAAGCTGCATTTGCATCATAAAACAGAATTTTACATTTTTCTTTTATTATAATCGTACTTTTACAATTTCTTTTTATAACTACATTATCAAGTGACCCTAGGCTAAAACCAGGCATTTGCTTGCTAATTTTACTGTATTTTGAAGAAAAGTATTAAAGTTTTTAAAGTAATGCATAAAGTCTTTTGATTAAAAAAACAAATGCATATGCAAAGTTTGCATGTATTCGATTTTTTTAATAAAAGCAACCTAACCTAATGTTCTTGAACTATCGTATGATCCATAGATAAAAGTATTATTAGCAATATTGCGGACAATGTTCTTTACTTTAAATGCTTGTTTAAATAAAACTGATTACATTAACAAGTGTCACGCTTTTTTCTCGTAGATAACATAACTTTAATTTATGATATTTAACAGAATTTTTATACAGACAGCATCAGTGGGATCTTTTTATATCTTTAATATAATAATAATAAATTTTTTAAGAATTTAACTCATTCGGTTTAATTGCTTGAATCCATTAAAATTAAACTTTATTATTAATGAGAAAAACAAAATTGTTGTTTATATCCAAGTTTTTCAATTAAGTTGATTAATAAAAGTATGTACATACATGTGTACGTATTTGAAGTATTTGAACTGTGTATCTTCTTTTTTGAAGGTTTTAGAATTTTGAGTACCATAAAACTTTACTATTTTTATGATTGTTGTTGATTATAAATGTTTACAATAGTGTTTCGAAAGTGTATAAGTAAACATTAAAGAAGCTTAATTTGAACATTGCTGAAACGTATGACAGACAAGAATAATTTGTAGATGTACGTTGTAAACAAAAGAAGAAATATTGTAATTAACTAACCTAAATTAACATAATTTTGTTTTTATGTAGCTTACCCTGAATTCAAGGTAAATAGAGTTTTTTCACTTATTATCACACAGATAGAAAACTAATTTAGCAGTTATAAGCTAATTTTCCGAGATAAATATTATGACGAGTACAAAAATTTATTTTCAAGCTAATTTGCAAAAATGGAAAATCTTACAATTTCTAAAATGTGAAATATCTCCTTCCTTACAGGGTATATCTCAACGAGTTTTAGTTAGAAGAATATGGAAAACCAATAGGAGTTATGATTTGAAATTTTGCAGGTAATGGTGCTTTTGTTTTAAAATAGTTCCAGATTTTTGCTACTTCCGGCTACACCGGAATTGGATGTCAACTTGTTTATGTCAAATGAAACACCCCCAATTTTTATTATTGGTATGTACCCCCGAGGCAATTTTAAAGCTAGTTTGTCTTTTAAACTACCTCCAAAATTACCTGATTCTGAGCTATATCTGAGCTAAATTGACAGCTGCAATGTTGTTGTTCCAAACAAAGTTAATTATTTATCTTTAAAAGTATTTAGATGTCTATGTATGTATTTATTTATAGTTTTTCTGTATTTGTACATTTTTATGAAGTGACCTGGCCCTTGGACAGTTATTACAGCATCTTTTATTCATGCACAAAATCAAATTCTTAAAAAAATAGCCCATTCAGAATTCCCACTTTAAAATAAATTACACTGTGCTACACATGAAATATACAAGACCTCCTACCTATATAAACGGTTTGATATTGAAGAATAAAGACTTTTCATACTTGCAGAATTTTCCCATCACTTCGAGATTTTTTTTTTCCAGCCCCCTGAATGTACCTCACCCAGTTTTGGTGCCTTGCGCTACTCTAATGAACAAAACTTAGCCATTTCTTGTCACATTTTGGAAATCTTTTCTCTACTGGGAAGCTTTACAAAAGTTCAAAAATAATGAAAATGAACATGAATTTCCTGAAACAGTCACGAAAAGAAATTTTTTTCTCTTCATTTATTTTTTTTAATTTCTAGGAAACTTTTGTTTTTTGAATTGGTTATCAACTGACTGAGGTATGGCCGATAATATGCAAAACAACAATTTCTTTTCATTATTTTAATCTGTCATCAATTTAATCTAGAAAGAAGAATATTAAGAAAAATCTTCGAACCACAGAAAGAACAAGGGGAATTCAGATCCCTGATGAACCACGAGATAAGGCAACTAGTGAAAGAAACAGTACAGTTCATAAAGACGCAGAGACTAAAATGGTTTGGGCACATCCAAAGAAGAGAAGCACGAAATAATAAAGAAGGTAATGGAGGTACAGACTGGAGACCAATGGAAGAAAGACCGAGAGGAAGGTCTAAAATTCGATGGGCAGATCAAGTGTATGAAGACACCAGACATCTGAGAATCAATAACTGAAGGGAAACAATTCAGAACAGACAGGAATGGAACTTGGTCATAAATAAGGCAAAACAATCCATGTAATTGATGGAAAGAAGAAAAAATAAACCGAACATTGGCGCACCCAGAAAAGTTTGTCGGGGGGGGGGTATTTGAGTAAATTTGTGTAATATATACTATCTTATTTATTTATGTATATTACTAAGAGAATAAGAAAAATCTCCATGATAAATACAAAAATTTCGGGGGGTTTCGACCCCCAAATGCCCCCCATGGCTGCGCCACTGAAACCGAATATGTGTGGAGTAATTCACTACAATAAATGAATTAGAAGAGCTTCAGAAAGAAGCGACCTTTATTCCGACCCGGAATGTATGGTCAATATATATATATATATATAATATTATAGTCCAGTGCCCAGTCAATCTGTACATTTTACCTTACAAAAAGTGAAGTAGTTTTGGTTTTTGGATAAGTTTTGTATGTTGGAGCCCTTATTAGAAATACAAGCTTTTGATCATGGCGTTCACTATGTGGGCTGATATATTGAAGAATCGAGGAAAATTGAACAGATTGGACTATTAGTACAAATTTAAGTTTTTCTAAAAATATTTGATAGATCCTTTTATAAACTTCATCACTGAAACATGAAAAATCTCTGAAAACATTATATTATATGCCAATGAACTAAACTGCTCTTTTATCTTTTAATCCTGAATGTGAAGTTTATTTTCCCAAGTGTAAGCAAGGGCAATAATTGCTTTTACTTTACTCCTTAGGGAGTAAAATAGCTACTTTACTCCCTCTTTTGAGGGAGTGAAGTAGAACTTTACATATAGGCCATACAAAAAAAGTTTTTTCATGTCTGCTTTAAGCTATAACTCGGTCATTTCTTTACCGATTTTCAGTATTTTTTTTAACACTTCTTTTCTTCCCAGTAGAAAAGAGATTTCCAAGTGACAAGAAATGGTTAAGTTCTAGTCGTTAGAGCAGTGCAAAGTACGAAAACTGGAGAGGCACATTCAAGTGGATGGAAAAAAGCTTATATTTCTAATAAGGACCCCAACATACAAAACTTATCCAAAAACTAAAACTAATTCACTTTTTGTAAGGTAAAATGGACAGATTGGCTGGACACTGGACTATAATGACAGATTAAAACAGTGAAAAGAAATTGTTGTATTTGCATATTATCGGCCATAACTCATTCATTTGTTAACCAATTTCCTAGAACTGAAACAAAATATCTTCAATAAATAAAGAGAAAAAAAATTTTATTTGCTGAGTAAATATCATTTTGAACCGATAAACTTGAAAATTTCCAAAAAAAAAAAACTTTTTTTCGTGACTTTTTCAGGCTATAAACTCAGTCATTTCTTTATCGATTTTCATTATTTTTGAACTTTTGTAAAGTTACACTTTTTATCTTCCCAGTAAAAATTCCCAAAATGTAACAAGAAATGGCTGACTTTTCGTCATTACAGTAGTGCAAGGCACCAAAACTGGATAAGATACATTCAGCTCTTCGATATAAAAACAGTTATGTAGGTGAGAGGTCTTGTATATTTATTTATTTTTTATTTGTAGCACAGTGTTATTAAATATTATAAGATTATTTTATTTTAGACTTAATTATTTTTATCATTGATAGACTATTATAACTAATAAAATCCATGTAATAACTGAAGTATATTAATTATCAAATGAAACGAAAACAATTAAGTCAATAATATTGCAATTAAGTAAATAACAAGAATTTGAATATTAAAGTAGTATTAGTAGACAATAAACAAAGTATATAAATATCAATGATTTTCTTAAAATTGTGTTAATTTTAGAGCATCACGTCCAAGCTTCACAAAAATTTATGGGCGAATCCAATTGTGTTTATACAACATAACCTCACTTTCTGTATATAAAGATTTTGCAAAAAATCTGCTTTTTGTACTCTATTGAAGATTTGAAGCTATTTGTAATTTACTTAAATAATATCACAGCAAAATAAAACTATTAATTGTAGGTTAAAGTCGCAAATTGGAATTCTTTGTTTATAATAAATAATTTTATTGTAAATAATAATTTCTATTTCTAGAATAGCAAATAAGGATTATTTTTATCAATGACCCTGTATATCAATTTAATTTTCTTGTTTTAACAAAGTGCTTTTATTGTTTCTCCATATGACACTTGCTCCTGTTTCAAATCGAAGATTAAATAGGTTAAGTAGACACTTTTTCTTTTGATGCTATAAAGATTTTTATTCTAAAGCGGTTTTTAATTTTTATCACAGAGACAGTTGTGGTGGTTGGTACGTGATAAACACAAAGATAGGTAAACAATCTATTATTTTCGTTGGTTATTTTTAGTTCTATATAACAAATAACATTTGCGTCACGAGTTTGTTTTATTTAAAACAAAAGAACTTTAAAAGAAATTTTTATTGATTAAATAAAATTGTTAAATTACAAAAAATGATAATGAAAAACGCATTCAACAATTAACATAATAAGAAAATTATGACCGCAAGTAAAAACATTATTATTGTGGGTTGTTTACAACTAATAAATTTAAAGAAATTACCGCTTTTATTTGTTTTAATTATTTCCTAAGCAGGATGAACATTTTAAGAATGTTTTCGTTTGGGTAGATCGAAAATTTCGCATAATTTAATGATCTGTTTTGTACGTGGCGAAATTGCAATGCTGTTTTGGATTTGGGCGGATGTGCAAAGAGACAATATTATTTTACTTACATGCGCCGAAATTATGTAGATTTCAGCAATCCGAACCTTGACTGAGGCTGACACACATTGTTGCGGTACGCAGATAACCACGCGACAAGATAATCAGCAGCTTCTGAAGCGTACAAAACAATGAGCAAACCGTAGCAGAGCCTTCGATCGCCGCGAAATACGCCTGTCGACTACTACTTCTATTAAGTTTGTCGCAGGCGGGCTCGCTCTTGCTTTGAACACACTTAACAATCGCCGCCTTTTTAATTTTAATTAATATATACAGAAACAACGCGTGACTATTAGATGATTTACTTGAGAAGTAAACATATTAGATTCACTGCGCATTATTTTGAGGGCCTGTTTGTCGCAAATAACATATCTAACAAGTCAAGTTCGTTGTGGCGCGCCTACTTTTGACGATAATTGAGTTTGTTTAAAATAAGAGGCACGGTGACGGCGGCGGCGGTGGTAGCTGCTGCTGCTCAGGCATTCTACAACTTCACAGTACGACGAATGCGACAATTCATACTTAGCGTGTGGAAATAATGAATTATCTGAATCGATTTTTCTGTTGTGACGTCAGCACCAGTCGAGGTCGTCACGGGTTCATTCGGATCTTGAACCCGCGACGCCGCTGCATTTATCAATGCCCTACGACGATGATGGCTCTTATCTTTGATGGACATGCCCAAACAACATAGTGAATAGCTCCTCTCTTCCTCGTTTAAGTTGTGTCTTTATTAGATTCAGACACAAAAAGTTGGACTTTTTCTTCCTTATTAAATCTTGAGAGTGATATTCTTGACTATAAAATGCATTATCAGAGTGGTTATAAAATTCCCAGGAGTGTACTATTATTAAATCGATTAGATTAAAAGAGGCGAATTTTCAAGAAACGCGCGACTTGTAAAATGTCAAAGTATCTACAACAATTCCCTGTCTTAATTTTCCGAGGGAAAAGTGTGGGTTCACATTATTGTTTTTTTTTGCTTCGTATAACATTGATTAGAATTCCAAGTTTCCAGGTATCATTAAGGGTGACAATAATGTGTATGTGTACGTCAGTCAATATTTTTGGAGCGAAGCTTTTCCTGCGTAAAGTTTTTCAAAGAAAATTGTTACAGTCATCTCTACAGGGTGTTTGAAACCTCTAGTCAAATTCGTATTCAACAATCCTATAAACCTTATTAAAATTAAAAACTTCTCTCTTTTGTCTTTATCAATATTTGCGGAAGTTTATTAATGTAAACGGAAGATAATACAATATCAAGTTTTAAAAATAACCAAAGCGAATTTATTTTATCAAATTTACAACAAGCTCATCAATCTATTGTGTTTATCTCCGACTCTTTTAGAACTAATGTAGGCTTTTATTGTTTCCAATTATTTAGAAGAAAATTCATGAAACCAAGTTTAATTGTCGTAATTTCTCAACCGTTAGTTTTCTGATTATCTCTTCCTGGAGTTGTCATCATGCTTTTCCTGGTTTTGCCTTTATTCATATTTATGAAGGTTTAAACTTGCACTAAAATTAGGTTTATTAATGCAGTTGGCCATGCTAAAGATTGATACAGTAGCGACATCTAGGTATATTCATTTTTATGAAATAACTTTTCCCTGTAATTATGTGTAATATTTAACTATCTATCATTTTCATTTTGTAATCTAACTTATTAGTGAACCTCAGACGTTTTTCGTTTTAAAATGCTGCTAATTTGCTAATTGAAAATTATATGTAATTATTTTACTTATACCTACACTTCCTTTCTTTATATGTTTCAGAGTATATAGTATCGTAACGTTCTTTTTAAAATAATAACAAAAATGCTGTTTAATCGTCTATTCACAAGAGAGATATTATTTAAATACACTAATTAAAAACAAGCGCCTAGTCGGAGCACGTCCGGACGACGTGATTGACCACGCGGTGACGAATCAGATTTAAATTCTCAACGGCGCGCGGCGGCAGATTGGAATGTAAATACCTCCTTATATGATTGTGTTGTGCATTTTACATGCGAATTGATTGAAATTATTGAAAACATAATGACCCGCATGATTTAACCGACAATATGTTACAAAACTGAAAATTTAGACTCTTTTTAACTCGTAAAAAACACGTAACAATACTGGTCAATAGCAATATGATATTGATTATGAAAGTTGACTTTTGTAACGAAAAATCGTAAGGAAAGTAGCATTATTTTAATTATGAAATAAATAAAGATTATTAAAAGTTTCACAGTTTTATTAAAATATACCTGACAATATTGTTTCGACAGCTATGCTGTCATTATCAAAGGTAATATAATTATAAACAAACACGTCGCTAAGGTAGATACAAAATAGGTAACTAGATAAAATAATAATAATAATAATAAAAATTAATAATAAAAATCATAATTAAACATCTAATACTTCCAGTAACGGAGAATTACTGAGCTCAAGTTGTTCATTCATTAAAGGTACCCTGAGTTTGTGTTTGTATATCTCAAAGGCTTCTAAAATGTCTAATTTGCGTTTGTTATTACAAAAATGTAGGAATTTAATATTATTTTGAGGAGTCATTGTGTGATTTTGTTCTAAAAGGTGTTTGGCGTAATTCGATTTTTCAGGATGTTTATTTTTGTAATGACGTACGTGTTCTTTATATCTTATGTCAAAATTTCGAAGTGTTTGTCCAATATATACCGAACTACAAAAATATATAAACAAGATTATTTTAATTATTTTTTAATTATGTTTCTAAAAAACAAACTTCAATCTCCTTGGAGATTATTGTCAAAGAATACTGTTTTTCTAATTTTGTTTTGGATAAATCCTTGTAGGACAAATTTCTATAGTTACTGTAATATATTTTTCCTACGACCCCATACGAAAGTGAACAATAGCAAACGCTACCGATATTAAGAAAGTGAGTCATATAACACGCGTATGTTAGGAACATAACACACGTGTGCGTTATGAAAATACGTCACGCTAAGCAATATCTAGAAATCCATGAATTTTGTTTAACATTAAAATGACGACATTAATGTTTAATCCAATTTTGAGAAGCATTTTAACCATTATGTATCTATTCTTTTCTTATAAATATAACTTTAATTAATGTAACGTTCTTTTTCAAATAATAACACAAGTGCTGTTTAAATCGTCTATTCACAAACAAATATTTATTTCTATACACTAATAAATACACTATAAATTAACGCTATGATTATAAACCATTAAAACTATTATTTACAGATTATGACTTTCTAATATAACATTTATCTATACAGTTACTATTTATTTTGTGAAACACAATTAACGACTCGCTGTTGACTACCTCTCTTTTATCCGCGAATCCGCTTTTATACCCTCATATAACCGCACCAGAAGTCGCTGGAACCTTCTATGTATTCTAGAAAACGCTAGAATAAACCGCGTCTGGTTTACATGCTTGTACGATGTGTCATTCTCTCGAATGCAGTAGAACACACCATTTGTTGCTCGAAAAGAGGTTCTTTCTTTTTCTCTCTTGTTACATTAATGTTTAATTAGTTATTTTAGCTATCAAAGAGAAATATCTAATAGATTACACCCTAACGTAACCTCACTATAATACATGAAAATTATTGAGGCAAGTTTGCCAAGATTAAAATCAGCGATGCCAAATGGGAGAAAAATAAGAGTAATGTCAAATAATTTAGTTAGGCAACCTCTTTCACACCTGGCATTGTGTTATTAGTTGAAGTTATATTTGTTAATTATGGAGATATTATTAAATATAAATAAAAAATAAATTATGTGCCTCTGAGATTATTATATTATAAATTGTAATAGTAATTCATTTAATTAATTTTGCTGCTAAACCCAAGGTTTAATTTTATACTATGTTTAAATAAGTTATGAATATATGAGTTTTTAAAATTGAAATTTATATTTAGTAAAAGAATCTATTAAATAAAATGTTAACAAACACCCATTCACTTTAACAATTGTCATAAATCAGCTCCAGAAAAACAAAATTAAGTTGTCAAGATAACTTAATTTTATTTTTCTGGAAATGTTTTGATAGAAATTTCGTTATAATTATTCATATTGTGAAACTAAATTGTTTAAAAAATTAAACTTTATATCCTAAAAATAAATGGCTTAAGAAAATTAGCTTTAAGTGTGATTTTCTCTGTTAAACCTAACCATAAAAATTTTGCTTTAAAATCTTCAAAAATTATATTCTTGAAAATTTGAAAAAATCAAAATTTTTTAAACATTTGAAATTTGGAGGGTCGTAGGAAAAATATTGTACATTACACGTTGGAAAGTAACTTTTCTGCACTCGTGTGATTTCCGCACTCGGCTACGCCTCGTGCGTCAATTCACACTCGTGCGTACGAAAAGTTTCACTTTCCACACTAGTAATGTAATATACTATTGGGTAGGATTAGCAAATAAAACACTAATAAATCGAGTGCGTAATTTATTCCCAAACCAAACTCCAATATTACCAAACATCAAGTGCCTAGTGGATGAATCTCCGTTCATCAAAGTAATAAGCATGCGCACAATACAGTGGTGCCACAAATAAATAACCAACACTAGTATAAATCTAAATACACTACACTTCTCCCCTTTTTATTTATTACAACATTAAAAAATAACTTAACTTACAGATCACATATTATTAACATACTAAATCAGTTAATCTACTTTATAATTTACATTTTTGTTTCTGTTCCTTTCACTTCGTCTTAATTCTAATTCGTTTTCATTAAGGCGTAGGGGAAAGTGTTGTACTTTGGGACAATTTATTTGGTTAATTTTTTTCTTTGACAATTTTCAAGGTAAACAAATTCTGCAACATCAGTGAAATCCAATGACTTATGCTCTTTCAGATTAATTTTTGCAAATGGGCTTATTTTATATTTTGATAATGATATCATACACGTAATTGATATCAGCAAATTGTCCCGAGGTACAACAGGGTGTTGTACCCCGAGACAACACAATTTGTACCTTGGGACACTAAAACTAAATGTATAAATAAAAATTTAAATAGGTGTAAAGTGCGTAATGTATTCTTATTTATGACATATTATAAGACAGAAAGTCTAATGGGAAGATAAACTGTTCCATTCGACGCCCTGAACCACCAACTACTTGTGGTTGTGGCAATTTCTTCAGTATATCTGAATCGCACAGTTCGTATGTTTCTTCATTTCTTACGAATTTGTTACTATTCATAATTTTTTTTAGATACACAACCTCAAAAACTCCTTCCTCTAATTTCTTTTTTATTTCGGCTATGTAATGTCGCACAGACTTCTTTCCTTTCAATTCAACTAAGACAAAATCACCTTCCAACATTGGGTAATTTCCTACTAATTGCTCTTCCATTTCCATTTCAAGATTTGATTCTTCAACTAACATTTCTAAGTAATTGTCATCGTCACTAGAATCTTGAGTAAGTATTTCAATGTTGTCATCGTCGGAACTCTCTTCTTGCAAAACTTTCCTCTTTACTTTTTGAATTTTATTTTTTGATTTTTTGGTTTCTCTTTTTAAATATTCTGCTTCTAGCTCATTTTTCTCAGGAGTTTCCGTTAATATTCTTGATTTTCCTTTTTTTCGGCCTCTTTGGGTCTTTCGCGGTGCAGCCTTGGGATACGGCCTGATCATTTGGGGTGACACAATATCATTTTTTTGCTCCCTTGGAACATTCTGAAACTGATGGGATGGTCCAGGTTCATCAATATTTGTAAACTGTTCCTGTTCTTCATTTGATAATTCAATGTTCGGTCGGTCTGTTACAAAAGCACTCAAGAATTCGTCTTCACCAAATACTTCAGCATTGAAAGGATAAATGCCTGTTACTGAGAATCCTTTAGTGATGTTCTGTTGAGTAAAAGCTCTTGGGTAGGCCTTTCCGACGATTTCAGCAATTTGGTAAATCGAAATAGGTTTTCCTGGATTTTGCAACATCCACTCATTACTAGCTTGATTGTAATAAGTCTTGTAAGGACCAAATACGGTTCTGTCTAATGGTTGTAGCTTATGCGATGTATGTGGAGGGAATGTAAGTAACACCACGCCGTTGGATTTTGCTAGATCAATCACGGGGATTGAAATATGACTCTCATGATTATCGAATACCAACAGGACCGGATTTTCTTTAGTGGGCCTCACATACTCAATGAAATGTCTCATAAACTCAAGAAATTTTTCTTCATTAGACCAACCTGAAGGATTTGCAGCCCCAACAGTTCCTGGAGGCGCCCCGTTCAACATGTGCTGCTTGAAATGAACACGTGGGAAAATCAGCATTGGTGGTACATGGTTTCCTATGGCATTTATAGCAGCTATCATAGTTACGTTAATACCACGTTCACCTGATGTCATGCACCCAACTTGTTTTACTCCTTTAGGAGCTATGATACGCGGTGGAACATGAACTGTGGTATTACCAGTCTCATCTACATTGTAAATATTTTGTGGAGCAAATTTGTATTTTTGTAGACAGACTTTAAGTTTCGAAAAAAATTCTTCGACATTTTTTTTATTGAAACTTGTGGAGCGCGACAAACTGGTGGCCTCAGGTTTTCTCAATGACAATTGTGAATGACGCTTTAGGAAGCACCTAAGCCACTCTCTGCCGGCTTTTTTTTCTTCCCTCCACTTATCAGGCAGTACTTTCTTATTTGCACAAGCATACTGAAAAGCCAACTCTCGGACTTGCTGTTTGTTTAAACCGTAGTTCAGTCGAGCTGAGAACTCTAAATACTCTCTTAACTGCTTTTCTTCCTCTTCAGAGAATACTTTTTTTACAGCATTTGTCGCTACATAATTAAAGTTTGATTTCCAGATTCACGATGCAATTGAATATGACGTGATAAAGTAGATCTAGCAATATTATGCAGCCTTGAAGCATCTCTCAGGCTTATATTGTTAGTCAGAACATCATTTACTGCTGCTTTAAGACCAACCACGTTGATAGCTTCGCGTTTTTTTCCGGTTTTACTTCGAGGCATATTGCTAAAATAAATAAAAACAGTCACAAACTACTGTTCTTCTAAAATAATTAATCAAAAATGTATGTGCATGTACCTTGGGACAGTCCAAAGGTACATGCAAATTCCTGTCTCGAGGTACAAGTTTGAAGCCGTAGTGGCAAAGTTGTAATAATTTTTTTTAGGTTAGCCATCACATTTTTAAGTTGTGGCCATAACAATCAGCAAAAAATGAAGTATCTACTTACATGAATAATTTTTCACAATGTTGTATATTTCAGCTGTTAGACTCTTGGTCAGAAATCCTCAAAAGTAAATTTCTTGCCACCAAAACATAAAATCTCACACATGCGTTCTTACTAACCGCTGTCATGGAAACAGACCAAGATGCATAAGGATTGTGTTACATTTAAACGTAATGTCTAAGAATTTTTGCCTCACGATCATAGATGGCAACAGTATAATTTTTGTCCCGAGGTACATGCGTCCCAAGGTACAACAACCTCCCCTACATCCTTCAAATCTGAACTTAGGTTTTCAGTACCATCATTAAGTACCGGATTAGAAATTACATGTTCAAATTATCAACTGAAAAGTTATAATATATTATTTGATTAATGTGTCTACGCCATGTCCTTTCTAATGCAGGTATATGTACAAAATAACTTTTAGAACTTATTCTTTTTTTTATAATTCCTTTTATCCAACCTGGCTTATTCTGTATTCTATAATCTCTAACTGCTACTAATTCATTTACATTGTACTCCCTATTTCTCTTCCATCCATAAAATTTAATCTGCCTCTCTTGTTCCTTAATTACCCTATTTTGTACATTACTAGTTAACTTATCACTAATAACATTGTTCACATTATCATTTATAAAATCTAATACAGATCTTGGTTTTCTATTTAACATTAACTGTGCTGGTGACACACCAATTGTACAATGAGGTGTTATCCTGTAGGATAATAAGAAATTGTTTAAAACTAAATGTAATTTTTTAGTTGAATTTTGATCCAAAACTTTAAGTAAGGCCCGTTTAATAGTTTTTATTGAATTTTCAGCTTGGCCATTCTGTTTATGCTTGGGCTCGAATTACCGCTTGTGGCTCGAATGCCCTAGCATGTGTGGGTGTGTTCGAAGGACCTGATGTATTGGTTGAACAGGGGTGAAAAAAAAGAACTATTTTTCTGACTGCCTCTATTCAACTAAATATATACACACACGTTTGCAACCAGAGGTTGGAACTCGACTAGCATACAAAATATATACAGAAACTAAAATCTAGCCTGCATCCCGCTTCCTTGAGGGTTAAGCGGGGGTAAATTAACGTATGGGAGCGTATGCACAAACATACCGGCCCCCATTGAAACAATAGTTTCAATAAAAATGATATGATCACACTTAATTAACGCAATACAATCAATACAAATAAGTATATGTTAATATGTATATGTAAGAATACTTAAATGCTAAGTGAAAAAGTGACGAATGTAGACTTGATTATGAGACTAATACTAACACTAAATATGTCCATAATTAAAATGTCATTAAATGAACTAAACACTTGAACGCAAGATAACTAAACGAAATTCACCACAACAGTCCGAATATCAATTCACTGGAAGTGAGTAGGTAT